>CM035109.1:44083133-44683133 GCA_020205505.1 Panax japonicus | reverse complement strand
CCGCGGAGATTCTCAAAGAAAAAGTTGACTCCATTGAGAAGTTACCCCATATGGAATGCTATGATAGATCAGGTGATCCTTATGACCACAGTCAGGCGTTCGACCGACTGATGGATTATTATGACTTTAGCGACGCTGCTAAGTGTCATACCTTTGTCATAACACTCCGAAAAGATGCCAGGCAGTGGATGGGGACTTTGCCTTCGAACTCAATCTTATCATGGGTGGATTTATGCAGTAAGTTCTATGCTCGCTTTGGGAGCAACATGAGAAGAGGGAAACCAACCGGCTCATTGGCTCAGGTTCGACAGTATTCGAATGAGTCTTTGGGCCAATATATAAAGAGGTTCCGTTAAGTACTCGGCCAAGTGACAGACCTGAATGATCTACAAGCCGTTGGACTATTTTAGAATGGGTTAGACCTGGTCAAGTCAAAGAAGTTGGTGAAGAAGTTAATGTTTCACCACCCAAAGAGTCTCGATGAAGCATTTGATAAGGCAGAGGGCTATATCGTGGTAGAAGAGGCCATTAATAGTCTTAGACGTCCTTCCTCGGATCGGCTTAAGGAGATAAATTGGGACAAAACAGACGGGGACCAGAGGAAGAATGAAGGAAATAAAGACCACTATGATGGTGGGTCAAAGAAATACAATAACAACTGGAGACAGGGTGGAGGACGTTCGTCCGCTCCAGCCCAAAAAGTTAATAGGATGTACACCACACTCAATACTGATAGGGCTATCATCCTGTACTAAATCAAAAATCAACCTATCTTCGAACCACCTCGAGATAACATTAAGCCCGGAAAAGGAAATAGAGATCGAGCCCTTCACTGAGAGCAGTTTAGAGCCATTATTCATGTCAGCTGGAGAAACAGAAGAAATTGAACTCATTCTTAGCAAAGCAAACAAGACAGTAAAAATAGGTTCGGGTCTGCAGGAACCTCTCCGGACGAACCTCATGGAGCTCCTACACTGCTATGTTGACATCTTTGCGTGGGAACCTCAAGACATGCCAGGGGTGAGCAGGGAGATTGCCGAGCATCGGTTGGAAGTGGACCCGTCAAAGAAGCCAGTTCGGAAGAAGAAGAGGATTTTTGCACCTGAGCGCCAACGGATCATCGATGAAGAGATTGTAAAGCTGCTGGCTGCAGACTTCATCTTTGAGATCGACTACCTGCAGTGGATGACAAATATGGTGCTGGTCCAGAAGTAGAATGGAAAGTGGCGAGTCTGCATCGACTATACAGATCTGAACAAAGCTTGTCCTAAGGATTTTTACCCACTACCCCACATCTACCAGCTCATCGATGCGACTTCGGGGTATGCTTTATTGAGCTTCATGGATGCATTCTCTGGGTATCACCAAATTTCCATGTATAAAGAGGATATACCGAAGACGGCGTTCATTACGCATCGTTCGATATATGCCTACAAGAAAATGACCTTTGGCCTAATCAATGCCGGGGCCACATACCAGAGGATGATGAATTACGTCTTCAAACATCAATTGGGCAGGAACATGGAGGTGTACGTAGATGACATGATTGTCAAAAGCATGCAGGTACAGAAACACTTAGATGATTTAGAAGAATGCTTCTAAACAGTTCGTCATCATAATTTGAGGCGAAATCCTACTAAGTGCACCTTCGAATTGGGGGCTGACAAGTTTCTGGGTTATCTTGTTAGTCATAGAGGAATTGAAGTCAACCCAAAGAAGATTCAAGCAATCCTAAATATGAAGACTCCTCAGTCATTTAAAGATGTTCAACGTCTGACTAGAAGGATTACAACTTTGAGGAGGTTCATGTTCAGATCGATAGAAAGGCGTTTGCCATTTTTAATACTTTAAAAGGGCCAAAGAATGCAAAGACATTCCAGTGGACTTCGGAGTGTGAAGACGCCTTTCAGAGCATAAAGTCCTATTTGTCTTCGGCGCCTTTGTTGGTGAAGCCCGCTCCTGCTGAGCCTTTGTACTTATACTTGGCAGTTAGTTCGTTGGCAGTAAGAGCAGTTTTGGTGCGTGAAGTTGGGGGTAAGCAGCACCCGATTTACTACATAAGCCATGTCCTTCAGGATGCTGAGACAAGGTACCCAAACATTGAAAAATTTACTTTTGCTTTGATAATTGCTAGTTAAAAGCTTAGGCAATACTTCCAGGGTAGGTTGTTGGTGGTATACACAGATCAGCCTTTGAAGAAAATTATGGGCAAACCTGAAGTTTTGGGGAGATTAGCTACATGGACGATGGAGTTGTCCCAATTTTTTTATCGAATATCATCCCCGAACTGCCATCAAGGGGCAGGCCTTGGCTGATTTTGTGGTCGAATGTTCATTTTCTGAAGCAGATGAAGCTGGGACAGAAGTTGAAGGGTCTGATAGAGCAGTCGCAGTTCTTCAATAGAAGCAGAGCTCGTGGAAGCTGTATGCAGATGGGTTTTCTACTTTGGACATCAATAGAGCAGAGATCATTTTAACAAGTCCAGAGGGATTTAAGGTGCAGCAGGCCATCAGATTTGAGTTCAGAGCAACGAACAACGAAGCTGAGTATGAGGATGTACTCAGAGGGTTACGACTGGCTAAGAGTCTTGAAGTGCAGAGAATATTCATCTTCAGTGATTCTCAGTTGGTCGTCAAACAGCTCTCTGTGGAATACGAAGCCCGAGGTCATAGAATGGTCAAGTACTTGGCAAAACTGAAAGATCGGCTTCAGTATTTCCAGTCATATGATTTCCAAGGAGTAGAGCGTAGCGACAATTCCATTGTTGATGCTCTCTCAAAGCTAGCCACTACGGATGCTAACATTTTTGATGGATCCGTTTACTTGTAAATTTTACAACATCCTACTGTCCAACATGAGTCGGTACTGTGCATTGATAGATCCAACTGCAGGTTGACTCCATATCTGGAGTATCTGGCAGATGGCGTCTTACCTTCGGATCAGATGCTGGCCAAGAAAATCAAATATAAGAGTGCTAACTTTGTTTTGATAGATGGAGATCTTTTTCAAAGGGCCTTCTCGTCTTCATTACTGAAATGTCTGACTCCGTCCGAAGCTGATTACGCTGTCCGAGAAGTTCATGAAGGCATCTGTGGCGACCATATGGCTGCTAAGTCATTAGCCTAAAAAGTACTTCGTCAAGGATACTACTGGCCTACCATCTTCAAGGAAGCAACGGAGTATGTCAAGAAGTGCGAGAAGTGTCAACTCAACAGTCCAATCCCACATCAGCCACCAGAAGAGCTAAACTCGATCTTGTCTCCTATACCCTTTGCTGTCTGGGGGGTTGATATATTGGGTCCATTGCTGAAAGCTAAAGGTCAGGTCAGTTTTGTTATAGTTGCCATGACCAAATGGGTAGAAGTGAAGCCAATTAGGTTAATAACGGAACAGGAATGCTTGAAATTCATGAAGGAGTCAGTAGTGTTTCATTTTAGAATTCCTAAGGTGGTGATATCGGACAATGGACGTCTATTTGTGGGATCAAAGTTCGAAGCATTTTTGAAGGAGTTGGGAGTTCAGCACAGAAAGACTTTAGTAGCTCATCCTCAGTCGAACGGGAAAGTAGAAGTGACCAACAGAACGATGCTAAATGGGATCAAGCGTAGACTGGATGAAGCTAAGGGAAGATGGCCCGAGGAGTTACTCAGTGTGTTATGGGCTTATCGGACTACTCCGAGGACTACAACGGGGGATTCACCTTTTAGACTGGCCTATGGTACTGATTCCTTACTCCCAGTTGAAATTGGATCTCCAAGTCTTCGAGTCAGTCAATTCAAAGAGATCTACAACGAAGAGGGGCTGAAGGTCAATCTTGATTTGCTTGACGAAGCCAGAGAAACGGCCTTGATCAGATTGGCAGCCTATAAGCGAAGAGTAGATAAGCATTATAATAAGGGGGTAAAGCTTCGCAGATTTGAAGTGGGAGATTTTGTTCTCAGAGAAGTCGAAGCATCTACACCTTAGAATTTGGGAAAGCTGATGCCGAACTGGGAAGGATCGTATGAAGTCATCGAAGTACCGAAGCCGGGGACTTATCAGTTACGGGAATTAGACGGATCAAAAATTAAAAATACTTGGCATACTGGCAGGCTTCAGAAATATTTTTAGTAGATCAGTGTCAGTATATCAGAAGTCTGTAAATGTTTAAGTCATCATCAATAAAAGTTCCTTTTTTCTCAACTAGTCTTGTCTTCGTTGCTGTTCAATTCTTGGGTGTAAGGAGGTTCGGGTGGACTCGCTGACCATTCGATGGTAGCCTTATTGGAAGGTGGTCCTTATGAGTTTGTCAGGCCCTTCATGGTAGGCAAATTTCATCCTATGACTTTGTCAGGCCCTTCGTGGTAGGCAATTATCATCCTTTAGATGTTGTCAGGCCCTTCGTGGCAGGCAATTGTCATTCTTTAGACTTTGTCAGGACCTTCGTGGTAGGCAATTGTCATCCTTTAGACGTTGCCAGGACCTTCGTGGTAGGCAATTGTCGTTCTTTAGACGTTGTCAGGCCCTCGTGGTAGGCAATTATCGTTCTTTAGACGTTGTCAGGCCCTTCGTGGTAGGCAATTGTCGTTCGTTAGACTTTGTCAGGCCCTTTGTGGTAGGTAAATGTCATCTTGTGGGTTTGTTAGGCCCTTCGTGGTAAATAAATTCCCTATGGAGCAGACCTATCTCGCACTTCGGTAACGAATATGTATTCCTTTACTTTATTACCTAAATTTTTCTAAGTGTTGAGTTCAGATTGCCTCATTATTTAACTTCATCTTATCTTTATATAACTTGTGTAGTTAATTATTAACAGTTTAAGTTAAGGGTTCTTATATTTTTTTTAAGATATGGAACTATTGACAGAAATTAATAACAAGGGAGTAATAAGGAAAAAGATTGATATTTCATTAGAATAATTGCATTTACATGAAAAGATCAAATAAATTACAGAAGTCCTATGAATTAAAGAAAAAGAGACTCGTCTTCAAGTATCAGCTTCATCTTCAGAAGAATCGAGTATTTTTGAATCAACCTTAGCTGCAACAAGCTTTGCTTTATCCTTGCTTCAACATTCATAATAACCATCAGAGAACATCTGAACCACTTTATCGTTCAGCTCAGTTGAATGACAGTATTCTTCTTGAATTTGCTTGCGAAGAACTTCGGTTAGAGGAGGTCCTAGGTCTCTCAGAGGGAAAAGCTCTCAAAGTTCCCAAAGCTCCTCTTCAAATTTTGCCTAATCCATTGCTAATTCCTTCTGGATCCGGACCTCCTTGACCTCAAGATCGTTTACTTGCAACGCCAGACTCTTGTTAGTCTTCACCAGTATATCGTTCTTTTCAACGAGGGATACATTTGTATGAACCAGATTTGCGTTCATACTAGTGATGGCTCAATGGTTAACCTCAGCTGCTCGATGAATGGCTTCTGCGACCTCCATCTTCTCTTTCAGTCTACTCATGTCGTTTCGGAGACATTCATTGTTTTAAAGAGCAGTACCGAGATCACTTCTCTCCTTAGCCAAAGCCGACTTCATAAGGATATTCTCTTGTCGGGCTGCATCTTCTTCGACTTCAATTTCTTTGTAGCGTGGGAGAAGACACCCGAAGACAGCATTGGCCTGCAGACGTTCAAAAATAACCATTTCATAATCAATTAATCTCCAGGATATATATATATATATATATATATATATATATATATATATATATATATATATATATATATATATATAAATTCGAGTGAACAGATGAACAAGTATTTACCTTGGCGTGATAGCTCATTCCTTCCTTGATCAAGTCCATAACTGAACTGTTGCCGAATCGATGCTCATCGGTATCCCTGACAAATGAGTCAAAGAGTTGGAAAGGGAAATTTTGGTTGAACCCTGGCCATACTGTAAGCGAAGACATCACTTCACGCTGGAAGGCCGAGGGTGGTGATCATGTTGGGGAAAGCACGGGAGGTTCGTCACGTGGAGGAGATTGAATAGGTGGGTCTGAAGAAGGCGGAGGTTAAACATGATTAGGTCCTATAGGTGGTGGCGGCTGATCTCCTGAAGGTTGTTTTCTTTTGCGAGATAGGGCGGAAGCCTCGGTTCGTTCATCACCTTCGTCTTCCAAAGCCAAGATTTCCACGGAAGTAGGTACCCGGAGTTCGTCGGCAGATAAAGGTACTATCTTCAATTTCTTCTTCTTCATTTGAAGGGCTTGCATCCGTTCCTCCATAGGCATATCAATCAAACTCGTGGTATTGGGAGTCTTGAATAGTCTGAGGAGGTTTTCGAATGACTCTCTTCTTTCTATGAGGTCGGCTGGATTCTTCTGTTGTAATTGGTTCTTCCAGAGGAGCTTCGGCCTCTTGTGTGTCAGAAATCGGAAGCTCTTTAGGAGGAATTTCATCGGAGGGGGATGAGGGTTTACCTGAAAGAAATTTGTCTAGCTCCCTTCGATCAATAGACGTCAGTTCGATCAAGGACACTACAGAGGAAATAATAATTCAGAATCAACATGTCCAAGGAAGATTAAAATAAATTATACATCCTTGTAATTCAAAAGCTTACATTTATGATCATACAACCATGCTTGCTTGCTTAGGATTCCGAAGCTCCATTCCTTCAAATGTATCTTCTTTATAATACGTTTCATTTCCCTCATACGTTCTTCGAATATGTCTCCAAAATCTGCAGAAACATGACCGAAAACAGTCCAATCTGGAAGGGAAGAGATTTCAGGACCATTAACGAAAAACCACCTGTTGTGCCACTCTCGGTTGCTTGAAGGAGTATCCATTAGAGGTCGTTTCTCAATTCTGGCATTCAACTTAGGAGCTATTTTGCTCAACATCTTGAAGCCTCTTTCTCGAGATTTCCCGATTGAGAAAAGGGTGAAGAAAGAATCAATAGTGGGAGGGACTCCAATTTCGTAACAGAATGCTATGTAGGCCAGAATATGGATATATGAATTCGGCACCAGTTGTGCGAATCTAACTCTATTAAACCCCAAAAGAGTAATCAAAAAATCATGCAAGGGGAACCTTACCCCCTTTTCCAGAAACATTATCGGGACGACAGTCCAGCCGTCAGGTCGATGGTACATCCTTTCATGGGATTCTGCGATCCACACCATGTAGGTATCCGGTATTTGGTAGCGAGTTCGAATATTCCGAAGCTCGATTTCAGTAACGGTGGATGAAGTGTTGGCATGAGGAAATTTTGTCCCATCCTTGAAGAATTCTGAAGGTTGGGGGTGGATTCTTGGTTGGAGAGGTGGCCGGTGGTGGGTTTGAGGTCGAAGTTGCTTCAGTGGGGTTATGAGGGGGAACAACAGTGGTAAGGGGGGCTACACGAAGTGGGGATTGTTTGTTAGTATTCGATGAACTCGTTGCCATTGTTGACGATTTGCAGAGAAGAGAGAAATTGAGAGGAAGAAGAAAGTAAGGAGTATGCAAAGTTCAAGATTGAAATGGTAAAACCGTCAAAATTGAAGGGGTAGCAGCTTTTATAGTAGGCAGTCTTTTCAAAGTTTTACGAAAACCAAAGACGGCGCATTAATTGGAGGTAATGATGTAGGAGGGGAAGAGGTAGCGTCCGAATTTGGCTCTAAGATATTAACCGGAGTGGGCTTATGTCTATTGGGCCTTCAGTTTCCGTCCTTGATGCTGATTGGGGTGATCCATTTGGGCCTCGGTGAGTTTAACTTTGGACCTGTTCAATTCTATTATAATCCTTTTTATCATGGACATGTTTTATTAACAGTCTTTCATTAAACATCTTGTTTAATAAAAGACTGGGGGGCAATGTTGGGCCATGATACTTTAACTATTGGGTCGGACCTATTAGGCTCCTCCTTTGGAATTAAATGTCTTCCATAATGGACCGGGTCAGTTGGGCTCCTCCTTTATATTATATTCCTCATGCCTTAAATGTATTGGGCCTCTCATTTGGACCGGTCCACTATGCAAATTACAACTTAACCTATCTTTGACCGGACATCATTACAAAAGATAACAGTTGACTGTTATCTGCCAGCTTTCTGCATGACATTAATGAGGATGAGACTCAGATGACCGGCGGTGGCAAACAGTGGCAGCAGATAGTGGGTGAGCTGTACACTTTCGACTGAGATGACTGGGGATGGGGGGCTGTGTCAGACAGTAGTGGGTGGCATGGTAAACCGAGTTTGGAGTGCATATGGGACAACGATCACACAAGGAAAAGAGGTAACAAAACACAACATTCACCCTACTATTATTCTCTCTCAAGCACTAGACATATTTTTCCTCAATTGTTAACTTTGTGATCGCCGATATTGACTATCACGCCGGAGCTATCCCTCGACGGTCAAGCCGTCAAGCTTTTGGTGTTGACTTGTTGAACTGTGCAGGATATCGGACGCGTCTTAGCGATTGGGACGTGAGGAAAGATCTTGGCGTTAACAAACGGTTTGACATGTCAAGGGTAAATATTAAGGGGAAAGAATGGAAGGGAGAGGTTGTCGCTACAACATGTATCGGCAGTGACACAGGAGGGGGCTTGTGTAAGGATTTAGTAGTTGGTTTGACATGTGAGTGTAAGGAGGGGCATAGGCATGCATAGAGGGCACGGGGCCTAGCAGTGTAAGGAGGGGCATGGGGAAAACACGTTTTGACCAACAACAATAAACAATAAAGGGGTGAAAAATAATAGTCATCAAAAATAATAAACTGGGAAATAATGGTCATCATGGGCTTAGCCTTAGTACATGCTATTATTAATGTACATGGTAAGAATGAAAATTATTAATATACATGCCCAGAATGCTAGTATTATTAATGGAAATTATTAACATGTTAAGAATGCTATGTGCATAATAGCATGCTAAAAATAGAAATTATTAATTCCTAGAATGCTATTATTAATGTACTATATGCTAATGAATTCATGAAAAGTACTAATTGATTTTACTATTAATATACAATACTTTTAATTACTATCAATTGATTTTATTATTAGTACCGCCACCGCAACTGCCTGCTACTACTACTACTACTATTATTATTATTAGTAGTAATAGTAGTAGTAGTAGTAGTACATGCTAATGAGTTCATGAAAGTACTAATTGATTTTATTATTAATGTATAATACTTTTACTTACTACCAATTAATTTTTTTTATATTATTATTATTATTATTATTATTATTAGTACATGCTAATGAATTCATAGAGAGGTTAATTGATTTTATTATTAATATACAATACTTTTACTTACTATCAATTAATTTTATTATTATTATTATTATTATTATTATTATTATTATTATTATTATTACATGATGGTAATGAATTTATGGAAATTACTAAGTTACATGCGCTAAGGCTACACAAGGGAAATAACTAAATTCATTGTATTGTTAAGATTAATAATTAAGAGTGTTGCTGTTACAGATGTAACGACAGGAGTGGGATGTTTATTGCCTTGGTCAAATGGTCAAGTCCTTGGCCAAATAGAATGGCCAGCAACAATTCAATATATGTTAAAAATAATTTAGTTGCCGCTAGAGGTTGTGTATCTACTGCTACTACATGTAGCGACAGAGTTATTATTATTTTTAATTCATGTCGTCCTTTTTATTGATCATGGATGTAGATTGTTCGGGAGTGTTTTACCGATCATTATGTGGGCTGATGACTTGGGCTGGGATCGAGGGGATTGGACTCGTTGGGCCAAAGCCCTACAGGATGTTGAATGTGGTCGGGTTCGGATATCCGAGCCTTACGGGCCGTAGTCTTGTTTTGATCGTAATGGTCAGGGTCAGGCCTTCAAGTCCCTTGGGCCGAAGCTCGGATCAGTGTATATATGTTCGGTTGGATTGGACTTGTGCAGTTGGGCAACCCATGTGCAGAATCTGGAGTTATAAGGGGTTTACGTGGTTAAGGACTCTTGTCCTAATCATATTTGAATAAAGTAACTCCAAAGGTAGTATTGAAATTAGATTCTACTTGCATCTTTTAAGGAGATTGTGTTGGATCGAAATATAGGTAACTACTATATTTAGGAGTCCTAATTCGACTTGGGGAGGGATTCTAAGGAAGTGAGAATGGCTATAAATACAAAGCTTGATTACAATTCACAGGTAATACATCTCTGAGCACTAAATACTAAAGTCTCCATTGTTAAACCTTGTGAACGGCCTGTACTCATTCTCACACTGGAGCTATCCCCGACGGCACAAGCCGTCAAACTTCGTGTGTGATCTGTTATTGTGCAGGTTCAAGCGCGCAGATTTTGTGATTGGACGCGCCGACGAAACTTGGCGTTAACATAGATCATTGTTCTTTTAATAGTAATTCTGACAATTGTTTGCTATGCATGGATTAACACCGATATATATATATGATTCTATTCCACAACATACGTTAGTTGGGAGCACCATTTCAGCTAACATATCTGTAGCCATCCATTCAATTAATGGAGTGCTGAGATTAAATTTGGCCCGAGTCTGGTCACACCTCCTAGGTACGGCCAGTGCAACTTCTTCTTACGGCCAGACTAATAACTATTATGCCATCATTTTGGCTTTTCAAATTGACCGCTACGGCCAGTTTGAAATGCCAAAATATTGACTATTACGCTGAAGATGGAACAGATGAGTAATATATTTAATGTACTCTAATATCTCAACATAGTAATAAGAATAAAAAATATCAAACTTAGAAATATTGGAGTACACTAAATTTGCTATTTTGACATCAAACTTTTCAAGTTTAATATTTTTTCTTAAACTTAAAAAAGTATTTTTTAAGTTTGAAAAAAATATCAAACTTGTAAATATTGTAGTGCACTAAATTTGATATTTTGATATCAAACTTTTTAAGTTTGATATTTGTTTTCCTTAAACTTATTTTTTTTAAAGTTTGCTATTTTTTATTCTTCTTATTATTATGTTGAGATATTGGAGTACATTAAATATATTACTCATTTGTTCCATCTTCAACGTAATAATCAATATTTTGGCTTTTCAAACTGGTCGCAGGAGTTGCATTGGCCGCACCTCCCAGGCCAAATTTAATCTCAACATTTAATTAATTGAATTGATGACCACAGACCTGTTAGCTGAGATAGTGCCCACAGTTAACGTATGTTGTGGAATATGATATATATATATATATGGGAATGATCCATAGCATCTATTTTTTATGGATCAAAAAGTGGCATATAACATCTATTGTGACGCCCCAAAAAAAGGTATATATCACCCATTCTGAGTCGCCAAATACATGGTACAGAAATCAAAAACAAACTTATTTTATACAATACGACAAAAGCGTAGCTGAGAGTTTTTACACGAATATTGTCTTCTAGACAGTATTCAAACTCAAATGGAGTCCTTATTTGTGACGCCCCCAAAATAGGTATACATCACCTATTCTGAGTCGCCAAATACATGGTACATAATTCAAATAAAAACTTAATTTATACAACTGTTAAGTGTCGTGTAGAATACGACAAAACATAAGCTGTGAGTTTTAATACAAATATTGTCTTCTAGACAGTATTCAAACTCAAAATAAGTCATCAATACAATTATTAGCACACTATTTCATAGAATAGTGAGGACTACTAATGCAAACATCTGGACCGTCACTACGTTCCCTGACTAGTCCTAGCTATATTCTTATTTCCTGAAGAGAACAATGAAAGCAAAGGGTGAGCTCAACTAGCCCAGTAAGAAATATTATGACTAAGATAATGCAGAATAAATTATCGTTAGCCTTCAACAATGTTAAACTGATAAAATATAATAAACATCAAGTTTAACTGCAGCGAAACAAGCAATCCATTAGAAGAATCAAGTAGAATATGATATCTACTATCTTATATGATTTAAAAAGTTTATCATCAATTTTATCGATGAGACTCACCTTAATAAATAATACACATCATCGAATTATCCATGCACTACGACCAAGGATATTCATTAGTATCACGACCATAAATTATCCATGCACTACGGGCCAAGGATATTCGTGTTTTAATCAATGGTCATGATTATGCCAACAACTATCCATCAATACACTACGGGCCAATGAGGACTTTTACCACATCATTTGTAACATTACAGTCATGATTATACCAAATAATCTTTGGTCATAATCATACCAATCAACAGTCAATCTATGCACGTAAGCCAAAGATGACTTTCATCACAATATAAGCATGAAGATAATGATAATGATATAAGAATTCAATTAAAAGAAAACAAATGATAAATTTTTAAAGATTTATAATTTAATTTATCCAAGATTTAATAATGTCCAAATTGTCAACATGATATTGGTTTGTGGAGTAAAATTCAAGAATATTATTGTATCAAAAATGATTTAGACCGAAAAGAAATCAATTTTGTCATGAATAGTGCCCCGGGTGAATAGTACCCGAGTGAATAGTATCCCGTGAATAGTACTCCGACATGAAAAAGTTAAAACTTATAAAGAATACTTAGAAAAATATTTCTATGAAAAGATATTGGATGACACAAAAATTTTAAGGATATTCTACTAATTTCATGGAGTATAGAAGCCAAAACTTTAAAAAAATGAGTGTAAAATTCGAAATCTGAAATGAAATAATATTATTTATATACTACATAGTATGGAAGAAAATATTATTTCTTACGAATACTGAACAAAAATAATATCCCTTACCTTAAAAAGGAGAGTATTCCAACTGGTATAGCGGGGATATTCTTGAAGAAAACTTAAACTGTTTTCTACGCTCAAAGCTTCCTAAAACTCAAAAGAAATACGCTTAATATTATAGAAGAAGATTTCTCTGATTCTGGTGTGATTTTAAATTCTAACTATGCATCCTATTTATAAGAGAATGGAAGGGGCACTATTTAAGAAAAAAAACACGGACGCAACAGTTTTATAATTCACGTACGTCTTATGCAATTCACGGATGACTAAATCTTCAAGTAAAACAAAAACTAAAAAATATAATATATATATATATATATATATATATATATATATATATATATATATATATATATATATATATATATATATTCATCACATCCCTTATACATCATTATATATATACACACACACACACACACACACACCCCATTAATTCCACCACCACTTAATCCACCCGTGAATCCATTCCTTTTTCTCCCTCCCATTTCATTTTTCTTCCACTTGTGGGCCCCAGCTGTGGCCCCCACCTCTTTATTATATAAATATATATCGAATAACTTTCTACCGATTATTTTAAAAAAAGGTAAATGGGGGGTCCATATAAAAAGCATATTTACAACAAATACTTCATAAAAATTCTCTCAGTATTTTTAACAACATTTATCATCATTATTATAACTCGCAATATTTAACAACCAGATCATTCCCAGAAAAGAAGGGGCTTTAAGGATTTCTCCCTATTGGCGCGCAATTAGGTGACCAAACTCCTTTCCTCGACAAAACTTTTTGGACATCGTCAATAATGCAAATAATAATATAAATAACTTTGTCGTCTCAATTATTAATTTAATAATATATAAAATATTGACAATAATTGAATCAAATAACATGAGATAATATGCAGTAATTACTGTAGCAATAATTGAATAAAACTGAGTGACTTCTCACGTAAGCATCAATAATCAATACCGTGTGCTACTATGCAACAACGCATATTACTTTACTTTTACCACCGGGTATTTCAACAGTTTAACGGTAAAACTTTCTTCGTTATTTTTATAAAAAGTTATTTCTGTCGTTTCTAATTTCGACAATAATTTCGTTGTGGGGGCCACCAATGATTGTACCGTCGTACGAATATTTCCTGTTAAAACAAATATTCCCCGACCAATTGAATATTTTATAACAACTTACTTACTTTGCAAAATTTATAAATATTACCCACAACTTTAATATTATAACAAATCCACACCATAATTATTCAAAATGATATTTAAAGAAATTTTTTATCTTTATTCATAAAAGTTGGGGGCTTACAGCCTCCCCTTCTTATGAAATTTCTCTCGAAATTGGTGTACGTACCTGGAATGACGAAGAGGTGATCCACGTCCTTCCGATGAAGATCATCAAAAACTCTTTTGTCGATCTTGTGAGGTTTTTATACGTTGTCGGATCATTTGAATCTTTTTTCATTGTCATACGTACCAATTTCGGTCCCAACAATGTTACTTCACCCGCTTCGTCCCAGCATACTGGAGAACGATACTTTCTTCCATACAACGCCTCAAATGGAGCCATGTTGATACTTGCTTGATAACTGTTCCTGTAGGAGAGCTCCACCAATGGAAAGAACTTGTCCCAACTTCCCTTGAAGTCAAAGACACAAAGTCTTAATAGATCCTCCAGAGTTTAAAATGCTGAACTGAATCGTAAATCCGTGCCCATAGCTTTCTGAAAACTGACCCAAAATCGTGAAGTGAATCTTGGGACTTGATCAAAAACTATGGATACTAGCATACCATGCAGTCTTACAATCTCATTTATGTATATACGAGCAAAACGTTCAAGTGAATAAGTTTCTCGTATAGGTACGAAATGAGCAGACTTGGTCAATCTATTGAAAATGACCCAAATCACATCTATTGTGACGCCCCCAAAATTAGGTATACATCACCCATTCTGAGTCGCCGGATACATGGTATAAAATTCAAATACAACTTCATTTATACAAATGTTGAGATGTCATATAGAATACGACCACAGTTAACTATGAGTTTTAATACAAATGTATGTAACTCTCATGGTGCCACGACCACAACCTTACAATAGTACGTTACATAAAAGTATAGTCAAAAACTATTTTAGAAATTAAAATCTTTGGGAAGTGCTCAAGGAAACCTTCGTACTTGGAAGGCCATACGTCTAGGTTATAATAGATATCATATGGCCACAGAATTATCCTTGGTTGACCCAATAGACCCCAAAGAAAAACGAGAAGATTACTATCATCTTCTTTCCAATGGCGAGTCTTCTCTTGACATATGACTATCTCCACTGTCTCCAAGTGAATATTATATTTCAAAGAAACTCCAAGATCATATATGTAGTGCCCGTAGATATACTCAGCAAGTGGATGCGCACAACCCTGTCTTATGATAACACGAGGTTATATGTCATTAGACATCTTGTATGATAGTGGCAAAACACCCTTCCAAAGTTGGGTTCACCTCACCCTATTTGATTCACCAAATATAACTACTAAATGTTGTATAGAATATAACACACTTTTCTATACTATTTAGGGAGAATCTCCACAGCTAGAGACCACTGTTCTATTTCCCTGTTATTCTCGCTCGACCCGGCAACACTCTTATTACCTGAAAGGAATTGTGAAGCAGAAAGGGTGAGCACAACTAGCCAAGTAAAGAATATCATGACTAAAGATAATTAAATTATCAATAGCTTTCATCAATAATAAATCAGAGATTTAGAACATATGGTAGATGATAAAACTTTTCAACCATAGTTGCAGCGGAACGAGCAATCCATTAGAAGAGTCAAATAGACCATAATGTGTATTATCTTCTCTATGTTAAAAGTCCACCAATAATGTTTTATCCCTGTAACATCAATCAATAATTCCTATCCACAATCATATGAATAACTCATAATCATAATTGTGATTCTGAATTCCCTTTTCGCACCCAGGACGAAGATGATTCTCATCACCTATCTTCACCTGAAATATCACAAATCATGGTTATACCAAATCACAATTCCTGTTCATAATCATACTAATAAATTCATCTTTGCACTACAGGCCAAAGATATACAACTTGTAAACCAATAATGTTGAGACTCAGCTTAACAAATAATCCACATCATTGAATCACCCCTGCACTACTGCCAAGGATATTTGTTAATATCACATCCATGAATTATCCATGCACTACGGCCAAGGATATTCATTATTATCACATCCATGTATTAATATTTCATTGCAGAGACTCAGCTCAATAATTAATCCACATCATCAAATCATCCCTGCACTACAGGCCAAGGATATTCTTTAGTATAACGACCACGAATTATCCATGCACTACGGGCCAAAGATAATCGTGTTTTCATCAACGGTCCTGATCATGCCATAAAACAATTCATCTTTGTACCCTTGGCCGAAGAGAATCCATAGCCATAATCATACCAAAAATTATCCATCAATGCACTACGGGCCAATGAGGACTTTTTCATTAGTATCACAACCACAAATTTTCCATGCACTACGGGCCAAAGATAATCGTATTTTTATCAACGGTCCTGATCATGCTATAAAATAATTCATCTTTGCACCCTTGGCCGAAGAGAATCCATAGCCATAATCATACCAAAAACTGTCCATCAATGCACTACGGACCAATGAGGACTTTTATCACGTCATTTGTAACATTACGGTCATGATTATACCGAATAATCCCTGGTCATAATCATACCAAGTCTGTCTATGCACTACAGGCCACAGATGACTTTCAACAAAATATAAATATGAGGATGATGACAATGATATAAGAATTCAATAAAACAAATTCAAGAATTAATTTAACCAAGAACTAGTAATGTCTCATTTACTCGTAACTATATTATTTTCATAAAAAAATACCAAATTAGTCCCAAAAATTATTCTTTTCTGGGATTAAGTATAATATAGTCCCATATTGAACATATATTTTTCTCAAAATTTTTTAAAATTCATTTACTATTTTTTCAAAAATCAATTTCTAATTACTTCCTTAAGAAATTAGCTACCTCATGGTTAACTCCAGAAATTCTCAAATCTTGGCAGGATCTTACACATGTTAACGTGAGCTTCCAGTTTAAATTTCATGGTCATCGAAGTTATAGAACTCCGATTATAATGTTTTTCAACGGAAAAATCTAAATATTGAAATGGTCATAACTTGCTCATTTTAAGTCGGAATGAGCTCATTTTTAGACAGGAGGTACTTTATACCATATAATTTTATGTCCCAAAAGGCCAGAAGTTTTCTCATAAACTAAGTGGATAAAAATGCCCTTTTAAAATTCTGGACAATAGCTTTTTTGAAATTTGTAGATTTTTCCTCCTTTGCTAAAATCAGTCCACACGAAAATCTACAACACCTTTTCCAATAATTCCACTTGGATAAGTTATAAGACTCATAGATCTAACTCTAGAACTTGACCACACTCAAAAATTCGTAATATAATAGGAGATATGGTCAATTGAATTTCATGTTACGTTTTTACCAAAATCTGTTTTTTTAATCCTTTGTGATTTCTAAGAAACTTTCATGTTTTCACATAATAACCAACATAACTCATCATAACACTTACTAATACTTCATGTACCCTTGATTTTAATCAGTCCAATATTTTTATTATGACTCTCATCAGAATCAACATAAACAGATCATTTTCACAATTTAATAAGGAATGAATATAAAGGATCATTCACCATTCATATGGTAACCCACATAGACAGGTTATTCCAACAGAATAATAAATATTGGAATAATAGAAGGATTCACCATACATGCGATAGAGACCGCACAAACAGGTTATTCCCAACAGAATAATAAATAACGGAACCAAGTCAGGTGAAATTCACACCGACAGGATGTTCTAACAGAATAATAAATGCGGAATAATAAATAATGGAACCTGGTTAGGTGAAATTCACACCGGCAGGATATTCCGACAGAATATTAAACGTGGAATAATAAATAATGGAACTAGGTCCGGCGTAAAACGCACAAACAGAATATTCCGACAGAATAGTAAAGAATGGAATAATAGAAGAATTTCACCATGTATGCAGTACTTTGCATTTACAGGTTATTCCAATATAATAATAAAGAATGGAATAACAGAAGTTCTCTTCATGAATAAGAAAGAAAAAAAATACCTCTTACCGGTACAACAAATAATATCCCTTACCTTATAATAAAGCTGGATACTGGAATAGAAATGTAGCAGACTTCTTTTCTTCTTTCTCTCTATAATTTCTCTCTATAATAATCGCTCTAAAGCTTTTATGAATTGGTTGGAAATGAAGGAAGAATGAGCTTCTATTTATAGGAAAATATAGTTTCGATAATTGCACATTTTGGGGCTCGAAAAATTATAGTACAATACCTCCAACTTTTCTTTCATTTTTAATTTTGTCCTGCAAGTATTATCAAACTTGCACCAACTCCCCTAATAGTAAATCATGTGAATCAATAGTAAATCACGTGACTCAATAGTTCTAGACATGTGAAAATACGAATTACAGTATAGTACCTCCATCTATACCTCCACTTTTAACTTAGTCATGCAAGTATTATCAATCTTGCACCAACTCCCCTAATAGTAAATAATGTGAATCAATAGTACACACATGTGAACAAATAGTTATATAAGCATGTGAATTAGTAGCAATTAATTGCTCATTTATCCAATTAATTACATGATTTATCAATATAACCCCCAGACATCAATTATCATCGAAATAAATGTCGATTTCCACTAACACTAATAATCCCAACACAATGGAACTATCAATTTCATCTTTAATCAACGCAACTTATTCATCATTAATATTATAACTCACAATATTTTATAACAACTTGCATACATTGCAAAATTTTCATATATCACCCTTAACTTTAAACTTTTATCAATTTAACTATTTACCAAAATAGAAAAATTAAATACTTTTATTTCATAAAATTCGGGGTCTCACAATCACCCCTTCTTATGAAATTTTGCCCTTGAAATTTACGTACGTACCTGATATTCGAAGAAATGAGAATACCTTGCTTTCTTTTCGGATTGTACCTTCCCGGATATATCCTCTGTATCATGATTTTTCCATTGTTCATCTCCTGTATTTCAGATATCATTCTAGAATATATCTTCAAAACAAAGGTTAATTGACATATCACAATTTGTCAACTTATCAAGTAAATAATTTCAGCTTAGGTAAGTTACACACTAGCGAAGTATATAACTCGTCTCTCCCCTCCTAGTTCTAGACTCTTATCTCCGCCAGCGACCATACCCCTAAGCTCTGATACCAACTGTGACGCCCCCAAAATTAGGTATACATCACCCATTCTGAGTCGCCAGATATATGGTATAAAATTCAAATATAACTTCATTTATACAAATGTTAAGCTGTCGTATAGAATACGACTACAGTTAACTGTGAGTTTTAATACAAATGTATGTAACTCTCATGGTGCCTCGACTACAACCTTACAATGGTACGTTACATAAAAGTATAGTCAAAAACTATTTTAGAAATTAAAATCTTTGGGAAGTGCTCAAGAAAACCTTCGTACATAGAAGGCCATACGTCTAGGTTATAATAGATATCATATGGCCACAAAATTATCCTTGGTTGACCCAATAGACCCCATAGAAAAACGAAAAGATTACTATCATCTTCTTTCCAATGGTGAGTCTTCTCTTGACACATGACTATCTCCATTGTCTCCAAGTGAATATTATATTTCAAAGAAACTCCAAGATCATATTGCTAGTGCCCGTAGATATACTCAGTAAGTGGATGCGCACAACCCTGTCTTATGATAACACGAGGTTGTATGTCATTAGACATCTTGTATGATAGTGGCAAAACACCTTTCCAAAGTTGGGTTCACCTCACCCTATTTGATTCACCAAATATAACTACTAAATATTGTATAGAATACAACACACTTTTCTATACTGTTTAGGGAGAACCTCCACAGCTAGAGACCACTGTTCTATTCCCCTGTTATTCTCGCTCGACCCGACAACACTCTTATTACCTAAAAGGAATTGTGAAGCAGAAAGGGTGAGCACAACTGGCCCAATAAAGAATATCATGACTAAAGATAATTAAATTATCAATAGCTTTCATAAATAATAAATCAGAGATTTAGAACATATGGTAGATGATAAAACTTTTCAACCATAGTTGCAGCGGAACGAGCAATCCATTAGAAGAGTCAAATAGACCATAAGGTCTATTATCTTCTCTATGTTAAAAGTCCACCAATAATATTTAATCCCTGTAACATTAATCAACAATTCATGTCCACAATCATATGAATAACTCATAATCATAATTGTGATTCTGAATTCCCTTTTTGCACCCAGGACGAAGATGATTCTCATCACCTATCTTCACCTGCAATATCACAAATAATGGTTATACCAAATCACAATTCCTGCTCATAATCATACTAATAAATTCATCTTTGCACTACAGGCCAAAGATATACAACTATAAAACCAAAAATGCTGAGACTCAGCTTAACAAATAATCCACATCATCGAATCACCCCTGCACTACTACCAAGGATATTCGTTAATATCACATCCATGAATTATCCATGCACTACGGCCAAGGATATTCATTATTATCACATCCATGTATTAATATTTCATTGTTGAGACTCAGCTCAATAATTAATCAACATCATCATATCATCCCTGCACTACAGGCCAAGGATATTCTTTAGTATAACGACCACGAATTATCAATGCACTAAGGGCCAAAGATAATCGTGTTTTCATCAATGGTCCTGATCATGCCATAAAACAATTCATCTTTGCACCCTTGGCCGAAGAGAATCCATAGCCATAATTATACCAAAAACTGTCCATCAATGCACTACGGGCCAATGAGGACTTTTTCATTAGTATCACAACCACAAATTATCCATGCACTACGGGCCAAAGATAATCGTGTTTTTATCAACGGTCCTGATCATGCTATAAAACAATTCATCTTTGCACCCTTAGCCGAAGAGAATCTATAGCCATAATCATACCAAAAACTGTCCATCAATGCACTACGGGCCAATGAGGACTTTTACCACGTCATTTGTAACATTACGGTCATGATTATACCGAAAAATCCTTGGTCATAATCAAACCAATTCCATCTATGCACTACAGGCCACAGATGACTTTCAACAAAATATAAATATGAGGATGATGACAATGATATAAGAATTCAATAAAACAAGTTCAAGAATTAATTTAACCAAGAACTAATAACGTCACATTTACTCGTAACTAGATTATTTTCATAAAAAAAATACCAAATCAGTCCAAAAAATTATTTTTTTCTGGGATTAAGCATAAAATAGTCCAATATTGAACATATATTTTTCTCAAAATTTTTTAAAATTCATTTACTATTTTTCAAAAATCAATTTCTAATTACTTCCTTAAGAAATTAGCTACCTCATGGTTAACTCCAGAAATTCCCAAATCTTGGCAGGATCTTACACATGTTAACGTGAACTTTCAGTTTAAATTTCATGGTCATCAGAGTTATAGAACTCTGGTTATAGCATTTTTTGTCGAAAAAATCTAAATATTGAAATGGTCATAACTTGCTCATTTTAAGTTAGAATGAGCTCATTTTTGGACAGGAGGTACTTTATACCATCTACATTCATGTCCAAAAAGGCCAAAATTTTTCTCATAAATTAAGTGGAAGAAAATGCGCTTTTAAAATTCTGGACAGTAGCTTTTTTGAAATTTACAGCTTTTGCCTCCTTTACTAAAATCAGTCCACATGTAAATCTACAACACCTTTTCCAGTAATTCCACTTGGATAAGTTATAAGACTCATAGATCTAACTCCAGAACTTGACCACATTCAAAAATTCGTAATATAATAGGAGATATGGTCAATTGAATCTCATGTTACGTTTTTACCAAAATCTGATTTTTCAATCCTTTGTGATTTCTAAGAAATTTTCATGTTTTCACATAATAACCAACATAACTCATCATAACACTTACTAATACTTCATGTACCCTTGATTTTTATCAGTCCAATATTTTTATTATGACTCTCATCATAATCAACATAAACAAATCATTTTCATAATTTAATAAGGAATGAATATAAAGGATCATTCACCATTCATATGGTAACCCACATAGACAGGTTATTATAACAGAATAATAAAGAATGAAATAATAAAAGGATTCACCATGCACGCGATAGAGACCGCACATACATGTTATTCTCAACAAAATAATAAATAACGGAACCAGGTCAGGTGAAATTCACACCGACAGGATGTTCCAATAGAATAATAAATACGGAATAATAAATAATGGAACCAGGTCAGGTGAAATTCACACCGACAGGATATTCCAACAGAATATTAAACGTGGAATAATAAATAATGGAACCAGGTCCGACGTAAAATGCACAGATAGGATATTCTGACAGAATAGTAAAGAATGGAATAATAGAAGAATTTTACCATGTATGCAGTACTTTGCATTTAAAGGTTATTCCAACATAATAATAAAGAATGGAATAACAGAAGTTCTCTTCATGAATAAAAAAGAAAAAAATACCCCTTACCGGTACAACAAATAATATCCCTTACCTTAGAATAAAGCTGGATACTGGAATAGAAATGTAGCAGACTTCTTTTCTTCTTTCTCTCTATAATTTCTCTCTATAATAATCGCTCTAAAGCTTTTGTGAATTGGTGAAAAATGAAGGAAGAATGAGCTTCTATTTATACGAAAATATAGTTTCGATAATTACACGTTTTGGGGGGCTCGAAAAATTATAGTACAATACCTCCAACTTTTCTTTCATTTTTAATTTAGTCCTGCAAGTATTATCAAACTTGCACCAACTCCCCTAATAGTAAATCATGTGAATCAATAGTAAATCACGTGACTCAATAGTTCTAGACATGTGAAAATACGAATTACAGTATAGTACCTCCATCTATACCTCCACTTTTAACTTAGTCATGCAAGTATTATCAATCTTGCACCAACTCCCCTAATAGTAAATAATGTGAATCAATAGTACACACATGTGAACAAATAGTTATATAAGCACGTGAATTAGTAGCAATTAATTGCTCATTTATCCAATTAATTACATGATTTATCAATATAACCCCCAGACATCAATTATCATCGAAATAAATGTCGATTTCCACTAACACTAATAATCCTAACACAATTGAACTATCAATTTCATCTTTAATCAACACAACTTATTCATCATTAATATTATAACTCACAATATTTTATAACAACTTGTATTCTTTGCAAAATTTTCATATATCACCCTTAACTTTAAACTTTTATCAATTTAACTATTTACCAAAATAGAAAAATTAAATACTTTTATTTTATAAAATTCGGGGTCTCACATCTATGCCTTGAGAAACCTTGGGAAGAACAGTAACGAAATTCATGCTAATGTGCTCCCACTTCTATTCTAGAATTTCAACTGGTTGCAATGGGACTTTTGGCACTTGATGCTCTGCCTTGACTCGTTGAAAAGTTAGACACCTTGAAATAAACTTCGCTATCTCTCTTTTCATAGTGCTCCACCAAAATGTATGTTGAAGATCACGATACATTTTTGCATGTACTCCCAGGATAGATTGCAAACGACGTGTTGTGCACCTCCATCATGATTTTATACTTTAAATCTGGGTCGTTAGGAACACAAAGTCTGGAGTTGACTCTAAGTATTCCTTCTTCATCAATTTTTACTTCCAGGATAGCACCTTCTTGCACTTTCTTCTTCATACGCACCAGCTCCAGGTCTGTAGCTTGAGCAACTTTAACTTTATCGATTAAATTCGATTTTACTCGTATATTGGCCATCATCACGTGTGTCCTTGGAGTCTTTAACTCTATCTCCATCCTTTTCAATTCATACAAAATGGGTCTTTGTATTGACAATATCGCACTCGTACCCGCATATGATCTTCTACTCAAAGCGTCAGCTACCACGTTCGTTTTTCCATGATGGTATTGAATGGTATGATCATAATCTTTAAACAATTCAAGCCAACGTCGTTGCCACATGTTGAGTTCCTTTTGGGTGAAGAAATATTTGAGGCTTTTATGATCTGTATAGATCTCCACTTTCTCCCCATACTGGTAATGCCTCCAGATTTTAAGAGCAAAAACGACTGCTGCCAACTCTAGATCATGAGTAGGATAATTTTTTTCATATTCTTTGAGTTGTCGAGAGGAATAGACTATGACTTTCCCATGTTGCATAAGCACATCCTAACCCTTTTCCCGAAGCATCAATGTAGATGACAAATCCCTTCGAGCCAGATGGTATTGTCAGAACATGTGCTAAAATGAGTCTTCTATTGAGTTCTTGAAAACTCTTCTCACATTTCTCGCTCCAACCATATTTTGTATCTTTTCGAGTCAACTGAGTTAATGGAGTAGTGATTCGAGAAACCCCTTCCACGAATCTCCGATAATAACCAGCGAAGCCCAGAAAGTTACGTACTTCGATTACTAACTTATGTTGCTCCCAGCTTTGTATTGCTTCAATCTTCGATGGGTCAACAGATATTCCGTGATTTGATATTACGTGCCCAAGGAATGTTAATTTCTCAAGCTAGAACTTGTATTTCTTTAACTTAGCATAAAGCTTATTTTTACGAAGCTTTTGGAGTATCAACCTCAAGTGTTGCTCATGATCTTCATGGCTTTTCGAGTATATGAGAATGTCATCAATAAAGACAACCACAAAATGATCCAAATATTTATTGAATACTCTATTCATCATATCCATGAAGGCAGCATGAGCATTAGTCAATCCAAAGGACATGACTAGGAATTTGTAATGCCTGTACCGAGTTCTGAAAGTAGTCTTTTAAATGTCATCAGTTTTAATCTTCAACTGATGATATTCGGAACGAAGATCGATCTTTGAAAAGAATTTGGCGCCTTGCAACTGGTTAAACAGGTCATCAATGCGAGGCAACGAGTACTTATTTTTGATGGTGACATGATTCAACTCCCGATAATCAATACAAAGTCGCATACTTCCATCTTTCTTCTTCACGAATAAAACAGGAGCACCCCAAGGAGGATGAATGAAATCGATGTCTAACAACTCTTGCAGTTGGGTTTTTAACTCCTGAAGTTCAATAGGAGCCATTCGATATGGGGCTTTGGAAATGGATTTTGTACCGGGTTCAAGGTCGATACAAAATTCAATTTTACGCTCTAGGGCTAGGCCAGGAAGTTCTTCAAGGAATACGTCAGGAAATTTATTAACAATAGAAATATCATTCAAATCAGATGTATTTTTGTTTAAATATGTGACATGGGCTAAGAAAGTTTGACATCTGTTTTTCAATAAACGAATAGCTTTATGGCTTGATATGACAGTGATTGACTTTAGTGGTTTAGTTTTTTGAATTCGCATAATAGGTTGGTTAGGAATATGAAAGCTAACAACCTTACAAACAGTGGATACCAATTTGAAAGCTAACAACCTTACAAACAGTGAATCACATCAAATGCAAGTATTTTAAGGAAATAAGATCGACAGGTAATGTAAGGGTACCAATTTGAACCAAATAAGACTTATAAACAGTGGATGTAATGAAGGTTTATCCCAACGGAATTTCAACAGATAAGTTAAAGTTTAATTTCTCCGGAGTTAAATTTAAACGTTGAGCGCAAGTGGAAGAAATAAAAGAATGGGTAGAACTAGTATCAAATAAGGTATAGACTTTGCTAGAGTTTATGATTAGCTTACCCATGATGACCTCGTTCGGGTTCCTTGTTTCTTGGGAGGTTGCAACAAATGCTATCCCTTGAACTACTGGCTTTGACTTTTCTGGGACGGCATTTGGTGTCACCATCCCAACTGGACTTGGCTTTGCTGCATGAAAAAATCGAGCTAAGTGACATTCTCTTCCACAATTGTAACACGTTTTGGACTGCTGTATGTAATTTGGACTGATGTGTCCCTCTCATCCGCATTTGAAGCATATGATAGGTGGTCATTCTCCTTCCTTAACAATGGATGTTGGTGTTGATGTCTTTCCATCATTGTTGAATCTCTTTTTCTTGAAATGTCCACTTTTATTATCTTGGCCATGATTACCACCGAAGTGGTTACCATTTCTGGCATATTGATTCCCTCCACGTTTGTTGTCACTGCTTCGATGACTGCTACCACTGGTATTATCATTTTGCCGGCTGCTCTCCCTTGGTTGTGTTGTGTAAGACCCCAACTTTTATGAATAAAGAATAATTTTCTCGAAATATATTTTTGAATATTATGGCGTGGATTTGATATAATGTTATAGTTGTGGGTAATATTTACAAATTTTACAAAGTAAGTAAGTGGTTATATAATATTCGATTGGTCGGGGAATATTCATTTTAACAAGGAATATTCGTACGACGGCACAATTATTGGTGGACCCCACAACGAAAGTATTTTCGTAGGTAGAAAACAACAGAATTCTCTTTTTATAAAAATAACGGCAAAAGTGTTACCGTTAAAACTGTTAAACTACCCGGTAGTAAAAGTACAGTAATACGCGTGATTGCATAGTAGCACACATTATTGATTATTGATGCTTACATGAGAAGTCGCTCAGTTATACTCAATTATTGCTACAGTAATTGCTGCATCATATCTCTCATATTATTGATTCAATTATTGTCATAGTATCATTTGTATAATATTTATTATAATTAAATCAATAATTGAGACGACAAAGTTATTCATATTATTATTTGCAATATTGACAATGTCTAGAAGTTCTGTCAAGGAGAGGTTTGGTCACCTAATTACGCGCCAATAAGGAGAAATCCTTATCGGAAAGCCCCCTCTTTCTTAGGAACGACCTGGTTGTTAAATATTATTAGTTATAATATTAATGATGAATAAGTTATGTTGATTAAAGATGAAATTGATAGTTTCATTGTGTTGGGATTATTAGTGTTAGTGAAAATCGATATTTATTTCGATAATAATTGATGTCTGGAGGTTATATTGACCAATCGGGTAATTAATCAGATAAATGAGCAATTAATTGCTATTATTTCAAATGCTTATAACTATTTGTTCAAATGTGTGTACTATTGATTCACATTGTACTATTAGGGGAGGTGGTGCAAGATTGATAATACTTGCATGACTAAATTAAAAATAGAGGTATAGTTGAAGGTACTATACTATAATTAGTTTTTTCACATGATTATACTATTGAGTCACATGAATGAACTATTAATTCACATTATTTACTATTAGGGGAGGTGGTGCAAGCTTGACAATACTTGTAGGACTAAATTTAAAATGAAAAAAAAGAGAAATGTATTATACTGTAATATTTCGAGCCCCAAAACGTGCAATTATCAAAACTATATTTTCCTATAAATAGAAGCTCGTTCTTCCTTCATTTCTCACCAAATCACAAAAGCTTTAGAGCAATTATTATAGAGAGAAAGAAGAAGAGAAGTCTGCTACCTCACTATTCCAGTGTCCAGTTTTCTAAGGTAAGGGGTATTATTTATTTCGTATTCATGAAGAGAGTTATTTTCTTTCAATACTCGTAAGGGTTGTTATTCTATTCTTTATTATTATGTTGGAATAACCTGTCTATGCGAAGTACCGCATACTTGGGGAAATTCTTCTATTATTTCATTCTTTATTATCCTGTTGGAATAACCTGTCTGTGCGGTCTATCGCATGTCTGGTGAATTCTGTTGTTATTCCATTCTTTATTATTCTGTTGGAACATCCTGTCTGTGCGGATTAGGCATGACCTGGTTCCATTCTTTATTATTATGTTGGAACATCCTGTCTGTGCGGATTACACATGACCTGGTTCCATTCTTTAATATTCTGTTGGAACATACTGTTTGTGCGGATTACGCATGACATGGTTCTATTCTTTATTATTCTGTTGGAATAACCTTTATGTGCGAATTACGCACGCCTGGTGAATTCTTCTGTTATTCCATTCTTTATTATTCTGTTGGAACAATCTGTCTACGTGGATTACCGCATGGCGGCAAAAATCCATTTGTGGTTTCATATATTCTATTATACTCAGTTGATTAAAGTTTTGGCTTCTATACTCCATGAAATTAGTGGAATATCCTTGATATTTGCGCTTCATCCAGTATCTTTTCATGGAAATATTCTTCTAAGCAGTCTTGAATTTTACTCCATAAAGCAATATCATGTTGACAATTTGGACGTTATTGATTTTTGGATAAATTAAATTATAAATCTTTACAAATTTATCCTTGAATTTGTTTTATTGAATTCTTATATCATTGTCATCATCCTCATGTTTATAATATCTTAAAAGTCATATGTGGCCTGTAGTGCATGGATGGACTTGGTATGATTATGACTAGGGATTATTCGGTATAATCATGACCGTAATGTTATAAATGATGTGGCAAAAGTCCTCATTGCCCGTAGTGCATTGATGGACAGTTGTTGGCATGATCATGACCATTGATGAATACACGAATATCCTTGGCCCGTAGTGCATGGATAATTTGTGGTCGTGATACTAATGAATATCCTTGGCCGTAGTGCAGGGATGATGTGGTTTATGTATTAAGCTGAGTCTCAGCGATAAAAGTGATGAAAAACCTTTCAAATCATAGAAGATAGTAGATTTTATTCTCTACTTGACTCTTCTAATGGATTGCTTGTTCCGCTGCAGTTAAACTTGATGTTTATTATATTTTATCAGTTTAACACTGTTGAAGGCTAATGATAATTTATTCTGCATTATCTTAGTCATAATATTTCTTACTGGGCTAGTTGAGCTCACCCTTTCTTTCACTGTTCTCTTCAGGAAATGAAAACGTAGCCGGGACTAGTCGGGGAACGGAGTGACGGTCTAGATGATAGCATTAGTAGTCCTCACTATTCTGTTAAATAGTGTGACAATAAATGTAATGAGGACTCCATTGAGTGTGGATATTGTCTAGATGACAATATTCTTATTAAAACTCTTAGATTATGTTTTGTCATATTTTACACGACTGTTGTATAATTAAGTTGTATTTGAATTTTGTACCATGTATTTGGCGACTCAAGATGGGTGATGTATACCTATTTTGGGGGCGTCACAAGTTGACTCATTATCACGCTCCAATAACTGAGCCCTATTCATAATATCTGAATAAAAGCAAAGTTTGTGAGAAATGAGGTATACGCTCCTCATTGTCTACCAAATGGGATGCAAACCGGGATAACTCGGCAAACTTCGCCTCGTACTGAGACACGGTCATATTGTTTTGTTCCAACTTGATAAACTCCACCTCTTTCATGTGACGAATACTTTCAGGAAAGTACTTATCGTTGAACAGTTCTTGGAACTTCTCCCAAAACATCTTCAGTGCGGCAGGCTGGGTACGTTTTACAGATTCCCACCAATGAATTGTCTCTCCTCGCAACATGAAGGTGGCAAAGGGAACCTTTTGCTCCTCAGAGCATCCCAAGACATCAAATATCTTGGTGATCTGCTTTATCCACGTCTCTGCCTTAAGTGATTCTGACTTTTCCAAAAACTCCAGTGGTCCAAGCTCCTTAAATTGCTTAGTGGTGACCGTCCGAGAGTTGCCAGTGTTTCCACTTGCATTTTGAACATGAGTCTTTCTTGCCTGATGTTGCACGAATTGTAGAAAGCTCCTAAACATTATGTCGTTCATCATTTGTTCAGTGTTGTTGTTTGCATGAGGATTGTTGCCTTCCTGATGCACATTATCCTTGTTAATGATTGTTGGTGATTCAATAGTCTCATGTGCTCTATTGTTATTCTCAACATTCTCGAATGTCATTTCCAAATACTTCCACAAAACAAAGGTTAATTGACATGTAACATATTATCCCAATATTCTGACCGGCCAATTAATTAACAAATAAACATAGGTAGGTCATAATAGTGAAGAAATTACCCGTCTCTCTCCTCCTAGTTCTAGTGTCACATCTCAGTCAGGGATCATATCCCTAAGCTTTGATACCAACTTTGACTCCCCAAAAATAGGTATACATCACCTATTCTGAGTCGCAAAATACATCATACATAATTCAAATAAAAACTTAATTTATACAACTGTTAAGTATCGTGTAGAATACGAAAAAAATTAAGCTGTGAGTTTTAATACAAATATTATCTTCTAGACAGTATTCAAACTCAAAATAAGTCATCGATATAATTATTATCACACTATTTTATAGAATAGTGAGGACTACTAATGCAAATATCTGGACCGTCACTCCGTTCCCTGACTAGTCCCAGCTATATTCTCATTTCCTGAAGAGAACAATGAAAGCGAAGGGTGAACTCAACTAGCCCAGTAAGAAATATTATAACTAAGATAATGCAGAATAAATTATCGTTAGCCTTTAACAGTGTTAAACTGATAAAATATAATAAACATCAAGTTTAACTGCAGCGGAACAAATAATCCATTAGAAGAGTCAAGTAGAGTATGATATCTACTATCTTCTATGATTTAAAATGTTTATCATCAATTTTATCGATGAGACTCACCTTAATAAATAATCCACATCATCGAATCATCTCTGCACTACGGTCAAGAATATTCATTAGTATCACAACCATAAATTATCCATGCACTACGGGCCAAGGATATTTGTGTTTTAATCAATGGTCATGATCATGCCAACAACTATCCATCAATGCACTACGGGCCAATGAGGACTTTTACCACAGCATTTGTAACATTACAGTCATGATTATACCGAATAATCCCTGGTCATAATCATACCAATCAACAGTCCATTTATGCACGTAAGCCAAAGATGACTTTCATCACAATATAAGCATGAGGATGATGATAATGATATAAGAATTCAATTAAAAGAAAGTAAAGGATAAATTTTTAAAGATTTATAATTTAATTTATCCAAAATTCAATAATTTCCAAATTATCAACATGATACTGCTTTGTGGAGTAAAATTCAAGAATAATATTGTATCAAAAATGATTTGGACCGAAAAGAAATCAATTTTTGGCATGAATAATGCCCCAGGTAAATAGTACCCGAGTGAATAATACACCGTGAATAGTAATTTATGAATAGTACCCCGTGAATAGTACCCCGTGAATAGTACTTTGGCATGAAAAAGTTAAAACTTATCAAGAATGCTCAGAATAATATTTTCATGAAAAGATACTGGATGAAACGCAAATTTTAAGGATATTCTACTAATTTCATGGAGTATAGAATCCAAAAATTTAACAAAATGAGTGTAGAATTCAGAATCTGAAACAAAATAATATTACTTACATACTACAGAGTATGGAAGAAAATATTATTTTTTACTAATACTGAACAAAAATAATATCCCTTACCTTAAAAAGGAGAGTATTCCAACTGGTATAGCGGCGATATTCTTGAAGAAAACTTGAACTATTTTCTACGCTCAAAACTTTCTAAAACTCGAAAGAAATACGCTCAATATTATAGAAGAAGAATTCTTTGATTCTGGTGTGATTTTCAATTCTAACTAAGCATCCTATTTATAGGAGAATGGAAGGGGCACTATTTAAGGGGGAAAATCACGGACGCAACAGTTTTATAATTCACAGACGTCTTATTCAATTCACGGATGACTAAATCTTCAAGTAAAACAAAAACTAAAAAAAATATAATATATACATATATATTCATCACATGCCATATACGACATTATATATATACAAGTTCACATGCAGTACACACACACAGACACATTATATATATATATATACACACACACACACACACAACACACACACCATTAATTCCACACTTAATCCACTCGTGAATCCATTCCTTTTTCTCCCTCACATTTCATTTTTCTTCCACTTGTGGGCCCCACCCATGGCCCCCACCTCTTTATTATATAAATATATACCGAATAACTTTCTACCGATTTTTTTAAAAAATGAGTAAATGGGGGGGTCAATATAAAAAGCATATTTACAACAAATACTTCATAAAAATTTCCTCAATATTTTTAACAATATTTATCATCATTATTATAACTCGCAATATTTAACAACCAGATCATTCCCAGGAAAGAGGGGGCTTTCCAATAAGAATTTCTCCCTATTGGCGCGTAATTAGGTGACCAAACCCCTTTCCCCGACAGAACTTTCTCGACATCGTCAATAATATAAATAATAATATAAATAACTTTGTCATCTCAATTATTGATTTAATAATATATAAAATATTGATAATAATTGAATCAAATAACGTGAGATACTATGCAGTAATTATTATAGCAATAATTGAATAAAACTAAGTGATTTCTCACGTAAGAATCAATAATCAATACCGTGTACTACTATTTAACCATGCGTATTACTGTATTTTTACCACCGGATATTTCAACAATTTAACTGTAAAACTTACGCCGTTATTTTTATAAAAAAGTTATTTATGTCAATTTATAATTTCGACAATAATTCTATTATGGGGTCCACAAATGATGGTGCCATCATACGAATATTCCCTGTTAAAACTAATATTCCCCGACCAATCGAATATTTTATAACAACTTGTTTACTTTTCAAAATTTATAAATATTATCCACACCTTTAATATTATAACAAATCCACACCATAATTATTCAAAATGATATTTAAAGAAAAAAATTCATCTTTATTCATAAAAGTTGGGGCCTTATATCATTAAATTTATTATTACACAATTTATTAAAATAGTGAGGATTACTACAGCCCCCATCTCGGACCATCACTCCGTTCCCCGACTAGTCCCGACTACGTTCTCATTTCTTAAAGAGAACTATGAAAGCAAAAGGATTAGCTCAACTAGCCCAGTAAAAAATAATATGACTAAGATAATATAGAATAAATTATCGTTAGCCTTCAACAGTGTTAAAGTGATAAAATATAATAAACATCAACTTTAACTGCAGCGGAACAAACAATCCATTAGAAGAGTCAAGTAGAGCATGATATCTACTAACTTTTATGATTGAAAAGTTTGTCATCAAATTTATCCCTGTAATACCCATTAACAGTTCTTTGTTATACCCAAGACAAAGAGAACTTTCATCACCTGTCTTTACATGAACTACAAAAAATTATAGTTAAATTCACAATTCATGTTTATAATAATGTGAATCAACAGTTTCTCCTTGCCACAAAGGCTTAATAGAACATTCACTCAATATCCTTACCTCAAATGTTAAAGACATTCAAGTGTAATAACAATGATTATACCAATCAGTTGTCTATCTTTGCACTACGGACCAAAGATATTCAACTATAAAACCAATGGTCATGATCATACCAATCAATTATCTGTCAGTGCACTATGGCCAAAGACATTCAACTGTTAACTAATGGTCATGATCCTGCCAATCACATCATCGAATTATCCATGCACTACGGCCAAGGATATTCGTTAGTATCACCAGTGGTCATGATCATGTCATACACCTGTCCATCTTTGCACTACGGGCCAAAGTTATCAATCAACAGTTCATCTTTGGTCGTACTACGACCAAAGATATCAATCAATAATTCTTCTTTGCACTACGGGACAAAGACATACAACTGTAAAACCAATAACCAACAGTCCATCTTTGCACTACGGGCCAAAGATGACTTTCAACGCAATATAAGCATGAGAATCATGACAATGATATAAAGAATCAATCAAGTGAGATAAAGGATAAATATTAAATATTTATAATCCAATTTATCCAGAGTTCAAGAATATTTAAATTGTCAACATGATCTCCAATTGTGGAGTAAAATTCAAGAATAATATTCATGTATCAAAAATTAATTTGGACATAAAAGAATTAATTTTTCCTCGTGAATAGTACCTCATGAATAGTACTTTGTTAATAGTATCCCGTGAATAGTACTTCATAAATAGTACCCCGTGAATAGTATTTTATGAATAGTACCCCATGAATAGTACTTTGTGAATAGTATCCTTGAATAGTACTCCGGCATGAAAAGCTTAAAATTTAACAAGAATATTCAAAAAAATATCCTTGTGAACGATACTAGATGAAGCACAAATTTCAAGGATATTCTACTAATTTTACGGAGTATCGAAGCAATACTTTAACAAAATGAATGTAGAATTAGGAATACGAAACAAAATACTATTACTTACATACTACAGAGTATGGAAGAAAATATTATTTCATACGAATACTGAACAAAATAATATCCCTTACAACTGTTGAATGAAAATAATATTCCTACGAATATTGAACGAAAATAATATTCCTTACGAATATTGAACGAAAATAAATTTTTTTACGAATACGAAAAATAATATCGTAAGCGAATATGAAATAAATAATACATCTTACCTTAGAAGAAAACGGGATACTGGAATAGTGAAGTAGCAGAATACTCTTCTTCTTTCTCTCTATAGCTTCTCTCTCTATAATTGCTCTTGTGAGTTTTAGTGAATTGATGAGAATGAAAGAAGAATGAGCTTCTATTTATAAAAAATTATAATTTCGATAATTGCACGTTTTGGGGCTCAAATTATTACAGTATAGTACCTTCATCTTTTACTCTATTTTTAATTTAGTCTTACAATTATTATCAAACTTGCACCACCTCCCTTAATAGTACATGCATGTGAATCAATAGTACATGAATGTGAATCAATAGTTCCATTCATGTGAACAAATAGCTATATGCATGTGAACTAATAGCAATTTATTGCTCATTTATCCGATTAATTATTCGATTGGTCAATTTAACCTCCAGAAATAAATTATTATCGAAATAAATGTAAATTTCCACTAACACTAATAATCCGTTACAATGAAAATATCAATTTCATCTTAAATCAACACGAACTTATTCATTATTAATATTATAACTCACAATATTTAACAACCAGATCATTCCCAAGAAAGGGGGTTTCCGATAAGGATTTCTCCCTATTGGCGCACAATTAGGTGACCAAACCCATTTCCTCGACTTGAACCTTTATGTAGTCTATATCACAAAGTATCTCAATTCTTAGTAGTGTTAGCTTTGATCTAAGAAATCTTAAAGTGATACATTACTTAATAGACATATATTATATCTCTTATAGTTTAAGGAAACCCAACACATTTATAGCCTTGTGTTTACATCTTAGGGTTTCGTAAATGACTTAGAGACGAGCCTTAAGTCTCACAAAAGCGGTCTCACTTCCTTCACTTACATAGGTGAATCTAATTAGATGCACTTATATGACCTGCATATCCTCCAAATCGGACATAGATTTATTAAAGGTTTACCTTACTCTCTTTGCTCTCCATACAAGCATACACTAACTTTGAGATGGTTTCGAATAATTTCTTCTTCATACTTGTCTTGTGTATAACTGGTTATTACTATAAGTATTTTTCTATTGAACTAATATACTAGATGTTACTGTGACACCCCCAAATTTTGGTACTTCATTACCTCAAGATTTGGTGTTCACGTAATCAAAATATTTATATCTAACTACTCAATCATAATAAATTGAATAATAAAAACATGCCCATACAGGATTACTTAAATAAAAACATTATCTCCCAGGTTCTCTAACCTTTAATACAATCATTCAAGTGCGAAAATAAAATTATTACATCACATCATTATTAAAAGTCTATCATCATAACGATAAAACAAAATTACAAGTCTTCATCACTTGTACATTTTTTCCTTTCCTTTGCTAGTTGTAGGTTTATCTATCTTCTCAACCATAGTTGCAATAAATGTTTAAATATGCAAGAGTGAGCAAACAAAGCTCACTTGAAATAAGAATAAATATCTTTACATCATTTGCCAAATAATAGGCTCAATAGAACTGAATGATATGTTTTATAAACATTTCAAAATTTGCCAACTCATAGGCTCAATAGAACTGAATGATATGTTCTATTAACATTCTTAAATATACTACTGAGGGCCAAATGACCATGAAACATGTCCACAGTTATAAGTAATCTTTCAACTTTAACTTTAACAGTCATATTACTATAAGGACTCCACGTACTTAGGGGGATCAATCCTTCATACAATGTATTGTGCACAACCATTTCAATGCTAAGCGTAAACCCCTAAACATAGGGTTGTTCATCTCAGTATTTAGAGTACAAGTCCGCACCAAAGAAAGTTTCGTTTGGATAAGCTTTCAAGGGTAATTGAAGTTTAATGATCATCAACTAGGGAACTAGTTGAATCAACGATGCTTGATAACATAATAGTTGTTTAATAACAACGTAACTTAGAACATTTGAGAATCATAGGTGAACTGACTATATTCTAGACTTATGCTTGAAATAACTAGAGAGCATAAGTATTGATCAAAATAAAGAAATAGTAAACCTTCGCTTGAACAATAATAAGCTAGGTCTATAATCTTGTCAAATTAGAATTTTAGTTATTGACATGCAATAGTTGATAGCAAGCTGGAAACAATGCTTACTCCACAGGGTAATAAGATATACAAAGTGATTGAACCATTCGACACAAGGAATTAAGGTTCAAGAAACATTGATTATAAAATAATAAACTAAAGAAACTTGTTTAAATATGAACAAGTTAGAGTAAGTCAAAATGATTAGAATTCCAATAATTCAGAATTTAAAACATGCTCAATGTAATAGATGAACTAGCTCAACGAAAGTGTAGAGTTAGAAAACTTGCCTCAAGCGTAAGCTAAAATATTAAAACTCACGTTCACATATACACAGTATTAAAACCACAACATCTATTAGACATACTAATATTCACTTTTTAATATTAAACGCATTACTAGCTAAACTTGTTATTTTAACACAAGTCTTATGCTACCCTTTACATTTCAGAATTCCCAAGTGTTAATCATCACAACACTTAACTAACATTCATTGTACAAACTAAGTTATCACATAAAACGTTCTCGATTTACTAATCATTTTTGCAACTTTGAGCTTACTAACTACAATTCACTATGGTATGCTAAACTTAACATTACATATTTAATATGTTAACACAATTTCAGTTCATGTTATGACACTTTCCCAATTCTGCAGAATTAGCAGAAGTCAGCATCTCAAACCAGGGTATGGCGCAGTTGCGCCATACATAGGCTTGGGACCGGTACAGCTGCGCCGTTTTCTGCCTTGGCACCGGTGCAGCTGCGCCGGTGTTCAGGCAGATGCAGACACGGCATGAACAGTAGCCGACTTTAGCCCAACAAACACAAATTTCACCTAATACACAGTAATATCAACACGTAAAATAAATATACAACTATCATAAACATGATTGCTCACATTTACAACCAATTAGAACAATTTAACACTAACTAAAGCTATTTTAATTTCTCAAAATTAATGTTTTTCATAAAAACTCCATTTTTTTGACATTCATCCTAGAAATCATCACTGTGAATTCATTAGTTGGTCAAATCATCTCATTCCAGTTACATTATGTTTTTATCTCAATGAACTAACACATACAAGCTTCAATTTACAGTTTCACATACTAATTAGCCACTAAAATTGATACTTACACAGCCACACATGAAAACATATATATACTGACATTATTTCCTAGTATTTAGTTGGGTTCCACTTATATGTTACCTCTCATTTAAAGGCTTTAAACCCATTTTCTTAGAAATCTTACGTATTACATCCTTGCCTAGGCCTTTTGTAAAAGGATACGCCAAATTTCCTTTTGACTTGACATAGTTAAAGGTAACAACCCATTTATTGATTTGCTCCCTTACATAACTATGTCTTAAACTTATATGTCTAGACTTCCCGTTATAAACTTTATTATAAGACCGTGATAATGCTGCCTCATTATCACAATATATTGAGATAGTTGTCATTGGCTTGTGCCAAAGTGGTATCTCAAATAATAAATCCTTAAGCCATTTGACTTCTTTTACAGCAGCTGATAATGCAACAAACTCGGATTCCATAGTTGAATGTGTTATCAAGGTTTGTTTCTTGGAACCCCAAAAAAATTCCCCTCCTCCTAAAGTGAATATCCATCCATTTATAAACTTTATTTCATCCGAATATGTTATCTAGTTTGTATTCGTGTACCCTTCTACCATAACTAGGTATCTTGTATAGCATAATGCATAGTTCATTGTGCCTTTAAGATTTTTAAGTATCATTGATACTGCATTCCAATAAACCTGACCTGGATTATGAGTAAACCTACTCAATATTCCAACCGTAAATGCTATATCAGCTCAAGTACACTGCATTGCATACGTTAGACTACCAATTACACTTGTATACTCTAATTAAGATATGTTATTCCCTTTATTTGGAAATAACTTAACAGAATGATCATATGGGGTAGAGACTATCTTATAATTCTCATGATTAAATTTCTTTAATAACTTCTCAATATAATGAGACTAAGTTAAAGAAATGGTATCTTGAGACTGCACAATTTTAATACCTAAAATTAAATTAGCCTCCCCCAATATCTTTCATATCAAAGGTAGCAGACAAGAATGCTTTAGTTTATAATATTACCTTTTCACTAGTACCAAAAATAAGCATATCATCAACATATAAACAAATTATAGGACCAAAACCTTTACTAAACTTAGTGATGAAGACATGCCTACACTACAAAAAAATAGGGCTTCAGTAACAATCGATTTTCGTTGCTAAAGGTGCCAAATTTCGTTGCAAAAGGGTTTTGACAACGACTTTACTGTCGTTGCGTCATTCGTTGCGCAATGAGCGTTATTAATTGTTTCGCAACGAACGTATTTTTTTCGTTGCCAAAAGTAATACATTTTGCAATGAAATTTGGCTTTCGTACAGAGACATCGATCATTTAGCAACAAAATGTATTGTTACAGAATAATTAAAATTTCGTTGTTAAAAAACCCATTTCGTTGCAAAAGCCTGCTAATTGGCAACGAAATGAACTCTTTTTTTTTTCAACGACCATGCATTTTCGTTGCTATTGACACCATTTTGCAATGACATTTTTCATTGCAGTAAATTATGAAAATTGTTGCCTAAGCTTGCTTTCGTTACGGAATGTAAACTTTTTAACAACGATTTTCGTTGCTGATTATATTATTTGGCAACGACATTATGCTGCTGAATCAGCAACAAAAATGTTTGTTGCTGGTTATTTTTCAATAGCAACGAAAGTCGTCGATTAACAACGACATTATATGTTATCTTTTCTTTATATGTGCAACGAAAGTTGATATGATTTGCAACGATAAAAAATGTTGCCTTTTATTTTAGTATTAGCAACAATATCCTTTCCGTTGTTATTAAGTTAATTTTTCGTTGCCAAATATTATATTTTTAATGCCATTAGCAACGAAAATTTGTTGCTAAATGTATAAAAAAATATTGATATATTATAACTTGTTCAATGCTTTGGTAAGGAATTATACTGTTGCCAAATCAAAATTTGACATTCTTTTTGTGTACCTGGCTGGCTCAATGTCCTCATAGCAAATAATGGCTAAAATACAAAAAACTAAAATATTATTAACTTAATAAAATCATCCACTACATAATCATTTATTATCTTTACAATTAACCAACTAGAAAATTTCCAAAGCAATAACAAGAATTTACACTTTCCAGCTCCATAAGCATAATATTTAATGATGGATCCTTCAGTTGCTGCAAATAACAAATGCAATGTCATCAATGCTCAGTGAAAAATGTACCATGAAATATATAAAAATTCGCACATCTTATTTTTATTTATTCAGAAATCTATGAGCATATTTGCTCAACGAAAGAATTTTTTTTACCTTAACAGTAAGACAAGGATCAGAAGACCCATGACTGCCTGCAAATGCAACACACAACCCTTCAACATCAGAAAGAGTTTTCACTTCAAATATTGCCTGTTGAGGTTTCATTCCAAGCTTAATAGCAAGGACAATATGCAAAGTCTTGAAAAGTTCAACAACTAGTAGAAAATAAAATTTTATAGTTGACATCTAGGCATAAAAAACTATAGAGTACGCATATGTAAGACTAATTATGAAGATACACATGATGATAAAAACCGAAGAAGTAATTTAGCACCATTAAGTGTGCAACTAATTTATACTCCATAGATCATCAAATAATGCATTTTTAGTTAATGCATCTACCCCCACTTAAGAATGATGGTTCAAAGTTTTCTAAAGTAAAATAAAGCATCCAAATTATGTTTTATACATCTTATTTTTTTACTCTTAGAAGAAGTAAATGGAACACAAAGATATGACATGCAGTAGGTTCATGCCAAGATATGACATGTGATAGCATGCATATCCAAAATCTGGTTGATTCATGCCAAAATAATTGTTGTAGGAAACTGTCAATGGCCTTAATTAAATAGTATGACCAATGAATAATTTTTGGATTACTTTATTTGATAATTTTTAAAATGAACATAAGAGCCGCTAGACATGTTGATCAACATTATCAAAACTTAATGTCTTAGAATGTATTGTATTTGGCAAAGACCATAACTTAGAACAACATTTCTGGCATCCATCATAGTCTGAAACCTAGTTAAGGAAGCTCCGATCCTAAGAAAAGAGATAGCAGAATGTCTGGTACTAGTAGGAACTCAAAGTCAATACTTATATACAACTGCCCTTAAAAAGTTTATCATCGCAAAGTATATATTGAATATATATTAAGCCATTAGCAGAACCATTCATCCTATGATATACCTCAGGTGGATGGGATTCTCTAGCATAGTTCTGAGAAAGAATCCAATTATAGTTTCCGGTAAATGCGGCCCGCCCAACTAGCCTGAAAAAAACAAAATTATTAAGACAAATCGTCAGTGAAATTCTCTTTTTCAACACGAAATTTCCCTCAAAATAAAGCAGAGAAAACAAAAAAACAACTTGAAAAAGTATACCCTTCTCCAACAAGATTAACATAATTGTCCATCATCATCTTGTTAACAAGCAACTGGACTCTATCCCCTGCTTGTACCCCAAGAAGAGACGTGCGAGCTTCAGCAGATACAAAACAAGCTTCTCAGTCATCAAAAGTGAAGTCTGGGTTCTCAATACAAGACATTTGTGGTAGATCAGAATAAGTTATTGGCCCTTAATAACATTCTTCCCAAATTAAAAGCCTGTAAATGAAATATCAAATGAGAAAAACTTACCAACATATACAGTTGTTCGTAAAAATTGCAATTAACAAATTATTTTCAAATTTATTAAGTATAACATCAATAGTAAGTAATAGATCTGCATACAAGTTCAAAAGAATAAAAATAATTCCAATTTTAATTGACGACCAATTGTTATTAAGAGAATAACATACAACTGCCTCACCACAAATTGAGTCAACCATTATCAGGCATTACTAGCAGTCCTTCTTCAGACTGGTGAGAGAAAATATAGTCAATTGCAATCCAAACCACACCTCAGATTATTAAGATGTTGATAATAAAACATGGTAATAGTAACTAAACATATATAATAAAAAAACATTATCAGTAGAATTAACGCAATCAGACTAGAATAGGGGAGAGAATCATGGACAGGGAAGATGAACATGGATATAAGGATTTAACAAATTTAATCTTCAAATTACAGAAAAGAGAAATATGATGGGGGAAAAACACAACTACCTATATAGAAAGCATATCTCTATCTCTAAGCTATCACTTAAACTCCTTACATAACTTCCCAAATTAAATTGAAAATAATAAATAATTTAGTTAAACCAAACAATCGAGTCATTAGAACCCATGGAACAACCAACACTTGATGGATCGCACCAACTAATTCGCCAATCTTCAAAATTATCAAAAAAGTTAGATCAAAACTAATCAATCATTGGTGGGAAGCCAAGTAGATACCTTTCCGAATCAGATCTTCAGATTTCTCATCGTGTAGCTTCATCGTATTGGGATTCGGAGAGATACGAGGTCCTGCCAGAAAGTAGTATGCACACAAGCCAATCATGTTTGATGATAAAGCATATACTTTGTAAACAATCTTATTCATTTATTAATAAAAAGTATTAATTTATTAAAGGCTTTTAATTATCTACATGATGTTGTTTTATAATATGTGATAAACCCATAGTTTTAAGCAATGCTTTTAGAATAATGATGATGATCATTCTAATGAGATCTAAATTCTTAGAAAGCTTAAAACTAAAATAGTTCCCAATCGTTGGATTACTAAATTGGGGATTAGTGAATCCGGATAGATTGGTACATACGTTGCTTGCTCATTGGATGAGGATGATTAATCTCATGATCATTTGTATGGAGACACTAAAGCAAGTATGTAGGTGCTTATTAGAGAATAAGTTTATTGAACGTGATTCGCTAAGGAATACCTAATGGAGTTTTACTTGCCTGTCAATAGGAATTCCTGTAGTGATAGTATTATAAGTGATCCTTGGACTTGAGATCATTATAGTATCTTGTGTATGATGAGTTATACTTTGACTTATTCCTTAAGACCCTTAGGGTATATCAAAGGGTATGCTTGGGTATAATAAGTTGTACATGGAGATAATGTATGATCAATAAAGAATCTACCACTTCTAGTAAAAGAAGAGAAATGTCATATGTGATTCGATAAATGACAACACAGTAGTCCTTGGCCAAGGCAGAATGAAATTAGAAAGGAGTTTCTAATTTGTATTATTTGGTGTTGTGCATTTAAGAGTCGAAATACATATAATTAAATAAAATAAGACTTGACAGAAATTCCATGTCTTATATTTAATTGGGACATTGTATGGTGGAAGGATTGAATTGTACGGTAACTATTTACTCAAAGGTTCTTTTATGATTAATGTTGAAATCTGTATTATCTGGAAAGTCGTTGATCGCTAGGGAAACTTATCCCTATTGTAGAATAATATTATTTATTTAAATAAGATTAGAATTGTTCTAATTAATTTATTCACAACCGGTTTAATATGGAGAACCTAAAGGGTCACACCATAAAAGGAAGAATAATTATTTAAGAAATTCATGGCATAATCGTAATAATATGTTAAGTATATTTAATTTAATCTATGGTGATAGAATAAATTAAATAGCTTAATATTTATTATTTAATATTTTAAAAATATTAAATATAAATTAATAAGAGGAGTCTTATTAATATTATTACAATTATTATTATTTTAATTTCTAAAAGAGTTTAGGAATTAATTTAATATAAGTACTCTCATTTATTCCTAATAGGATTAGGAGGAAAAATTAGTTAAAGGAGTTTAATTAATTATCCCTAATAAGATTAGGGAGCCCAATTAATTAAAAGAGTTTAATTAAATAAATAATACCTTATTTTTAATAGGGTTACTTGATATCTTTATAAGAGGAGTCTTATATCAGATATCTAATATACGTTAATTCCAATTGTTGGAGAGTACGCCTTTTCTATAGAGATAGAAAACTAGGATTTTGCCAAATACACATCTTCTTGAATTCTTCTTCTTCCTTGGTGGATCACCTATAGAGGCCAAACACTTGGGTGGCTAACGTTGATCAAAGGAAGGAACCAAACCCGGTGGATTCAAGATGAACGCCAAAAGGATTGGAGGTGAACTTGTACCTGAGGAAGCTTGGATCTTCAAGGGTATGATTTTATTCTTTATCTTTTCGTTTAATTAATAATTATGCATAAAGGGTGATCCGAGTATATGGTTTGTAAAATTTTAAACTCTGATTTTACACGCTTCCGCTATTTTGTGCAATTTGATTGCGATCTTGAATGTTACAAACCTAACAGTGGTATCAGAGCCAAACCTTTATGCTAATTATTAATTGTTCAGATTTGATATGTATATTGATATGTGTTTAGAACAATTTAATTGGGCATAAATTGTTGTATAAAATTAAAAAAAAAAGGAAAAAGCCATATTAAATTTCGGAAGTCTGTTGCATTTTCGGAAACCTGCACTTTTCTTGAAATTCCGTGACATGAACGGTTTGGTGGGATGTTAATATAGTAATATGATTACTTGGCCCGAAAAAATAAAAGGGATTCGGCAGGAGCATTTTTTTTTAGATTCACGTGACCCATTTTTTCAAGGTTGCAGGAAATTATTTTAAAAGGATTCTGCCAATTCAAGCATGCACGGAAATCAAGGAAACATATGTTACAGGATTTTAAATGACTCACGGATTTGTTAAAGAAGCAAGAATTGTTTTGGTTTCTTTGGTAATATAAATATGTATTAAATATATATATATATATATATATAATATTACCGAAATATATATATTCGGTTATATATATATATATATTATATATATAATAGTTATATTTTATATATATATATATAACGGTATATGTAATATTTTTATTATTTTATTATTAAAATAAATATTATTTTAATTTTAAAATAAAAGGTTTATTTTAATTTTAAAATAAAAGATTTATTTTATTTTTAAAATTAGAATTTCATGCTAACAAATTAGAGTTAAAATTGGATTCCATGATAACTAATTGGAGTTGAAATTGGATTTCATGTTTCCTTAAATAAAGGAGTTTATTTAGATATGAAATAAGATTTCATATTATTCAAAATAAAGGAGTTTATTTGTGAATAGGAAAGAGAATCTGTGTTTCCTTTAATAAAGGAGTTTTATTTTTTTTTATATGGAAATGGATTCCATAATTAATTAAAATAAAGGAGTTTATTTTGATTAAAGATTTTGATTAAAATAAAAATAGTTTATTTTATTCAAAATTAAATAAATTAAAATAAAATAGTTTTATTTTGATTTAAATTTGGATTAAAATAAAGGAGTTTATTTTGATTCAAATTAGATTTTATACTAACTAAATTTGCCCATTAAATATTTATTATTCATAAGATGAATGTTATTTATTGATGCATATGGTGATGTGTATGATAATAAATGGGATTGATTAGGGACTATTGACCAATGTGATTAGATTTTATTTTAGTTGGATGCATGAATGTATGGGTTTTATTAAATGGGGTCTGCGTACCTCGTCTTCTCTAATTTTTCTTAATGTAAATTCTATCTCCCTCCTATGTACTTCCCCTTGACTGCTGATCATGGTTTCTATTTATTTTAAAATAGTTTTGTAATAGGAATAGTTAGAATTAATTTTGAAATATTGGAGATCAAGGAGCAAGGAGAGCGTGAAGGCCCGTTTGCAATAGAGCCCGGGTTTAAATGTAATAGTTATATTTAAATATTAATTCTTACACCCCTAGGGTTTGACCTTTTGGTTCACTTGGTGGCTCTAGTGAACCAAACTAGAATAAAAGTCCATAATCAATCCGGGTAGAATATAGTATTCTATATGTGCATGCTTATAATATATATATTATATATTATGCAAACATGCTTCGCATGTTCATTAATATGACGCGTATTTTATATATATATATATATATATATATATGTGTGTGTGTGTGTGTGTGTGTGTGTGTGTGTGCATACGCGTTAAACAAGATGAGACAAATTAATAACAAACCCCTCAAATATTTTATATTAAGTTGTAACGTTCAAAGATATTTGGAATATCGAACGTCGCCTTCTAGCATGATAGAAATAATAGAGTATTGAATATTTAATATGAATTTGTTGTGCACACACAAGGCGAGTATTAAATATTTAAGATGTTGTTTTTATTACATATGATGTTTATAAGGAATTGAACATTACTGCTTTGTTGTGCACACACAAGGGCTGTAGTTTTCTCTTCACTTATATAGAAATGCTGGGTCTGACTTAACTTAAATCATTTTAGTTCGGATGTGCACACACTTGAACATTATGATTTAAGAGGCAAAATACAAGGAGTTACATAGTTGATGTAATTGACAAGAGTTGTCTACCTATTTATTTATATATAGTTTGTTGTGCACACACAAGGCTATATACATTTGAAATGGGATCCTTATTCTCACTAGCATATCTTTAATTAGATATTGCCGAATTATATATTGAGGGTAATATAGTTTGAAGAAAATAGTGGGAGATACCAATTTAAAATAAGACCTAATTTATTTTGGTAATTAATAAAAGAATGTATGTTAAAATATTGTTAATTACAAATTCATTTATAGAATTTTACAATGTCTAAATTACTATCATTGCGTAGCATATTAGATGTTAAATTTAACCGGACCGTTTTAAACGGATTGGTTAAGGTAATTGAGAATAGTTCTCACGGCTGAAAAGCTATCTTATGTCCTTAATACGCCTATCCTTGCAATGGTTGCAGATAATGCCTCTGAGGAAGATATTGCTACTTTTAGAAAGTGGCTAGATGATGCATAGTTGGCTCAATGCATCATGCTCGCATTCATGAGTAACGAGCTTCAGCGTCAGCATGAAACTATGGATGCTCCTACTATATTCCTGCACATCAAGTAGTTGATGGTTAAGAAAGTAGGACTGATAGATATCAGATATCTAAGGAGCTCTTCCGATCTAGAATGACCGATGACACTACGGTACAGATAAAAGTCCTTAACATAATCAATTTGATTGATCAATTAGGACAACGGGTTTTATCATGGATGGAGAGTTGAGCCAAGATTTGATCTTGCACTCACTCCCGGACTCATTTCACAATTGTTGTGAATTTTTCATATGAACAAGCTAGATATCAGCCTCGCTGATTTGCTTAACATGTTGAAAAATGTTGAGAGTCACTTTCCAACCAAGAAATACCATGTCTTACTGGTAGGGGCCAAAGAATCTTCTGAAAAGAAGAACGATTCTAAGAAGGTAAATATAAAGGCAAAAACAAAGGATAATAAGAACAAAACTGATACGGATAGCAAAGGAGTTTGCTTCCACTGTAATAAGCCTGGGCACTGGAAAGAAACTGCGAAAAGCATCTTGCAGAGGCTAACCAAAGAACCTTAGTGAAGTTTCGGTTACAAATACAAATTTGTTCATGATTTAAAATAAATTTTTCTTTAAGTCAATGTTCTACTTGGGTATTGGATACCGACTTTGGTTATCATAAATATAGATTTATGAAGGGACCAAACAGAAGTAGAAAACTAAACAAATATAAGTAAACCTATGTGTGGGAAATGAAGCAAAGGTTGCTGCATTAGCCATAGGAACTTATAGTTTAGCAATGCCTACGGGAAAATCTATTAAGTCAATAAGTTGTTATTGTATTTCAGTTCTTGTTAGAAACATTATTTCTATTTTATTGTTGGACAATGAAATCTTTGGTATTATAATTAAGAACAATTGTTGTTCTATTTATAATAATAATGTTTTGTATAGAACTGGAATATTACTTAATGGATTTTGTATACTTGACTTACGTGAAAAATATATTTTGCAAATTGAACAAACTAGTATAAGAAAAGGAGATGATCATTCAAAGAGTTGAATGTATGTATTTGTTGAAATACAAGTGTGAATTATTTGAAAGGTTCAAAGAATTCAGAAATGAAACAAATTGACAAAGTATTAAGATTATTTGATTAGATCAAGGAATAAATACTTGTGCAATAAGTTTCTAGATCATCTCAAATGGTTTTCTCATAATGGACACATCCTGATACACAATAATTGATTGATGTATCTGAATGGAAAAATCGTACCTTGTTGGACATGGTGCGGTCCATAATGATTTTACCGACATTCCAGTATCCTTCTAGGATCATGTACTAGAAATGGTTGCATATCTACGGAAAAGGTAACCTCATAATCCGGCCCCAAGACTCCATAAAAGTTATGGACAGGGAGGATTCCTAATCTTAAATATGTTAAGATAAGGGGTTGTCCAACTTATGTGAAACGGTTTCAAAGGATAAGCTTAGGACAAAATTTGACAAGTACAGATTTGTGGGACATCCTAAAGTAAGTTTAGGGCATATGTTCTATAATCCTACTTAGCAAAAGGTGTTTGTTGCGAAACATGCTGCCTTCTAAGATAAAGGTGTTTATCATTGAAGGGGCTAGTGGGAGGATAATACATCTTGAAAAGTTCAAGAACCACAAAACACTACAAGTCAAATAAGAGGAACCTATAGATAGACCTATTGTACCACAACCGAATCGTAAATCTGGAATGGTACCAAAGATACCTAGGAGGTATGGATTCATCATAGATGATGATGATGAGGTACGTATCATAGAAGATGATGATCCAGTTACATACGATGAGGTAAGAGTTGTAGACACTCAGAGAAATAGATTGAAGCAATCTTCTCAAAAATGAAACATTCATTTTGATATGATAATCAAAAGAGTTTGATTTTATCAAAAATAAGAATGAACCTAGTGTGTACAAAAGGGTCAGTGGGAGCGTCGTAACATTTCTGGTATTATATGTTGATATAATACGGATAAGGAATGACATGCCAATGCTAAAATCAATAAAGATAAAGTTGTCTAAACATTCCTCCATGAATGATTTGGGAAGAGTATCTTAATTGGGGATGCAAATCTATATATATAGATTTAAAAGGATGCTCGGCTTAACCCAAGGAACGTATATTCATTTGATGCTAAAGTCATTTAGCATGGCAAACTCCATGGGATGTCTCATGTTGATGAACCATGGAGTGTATCTCTCTTAATAGTCCCCATAGACTCCTAAAAGAGAGATCGCATGAGTGACAATCATGTATGCAATGAAATATACGCGATCTGATGTTGATCAGTCATATTCTGGAGAAGTTCACTGTGAGACAGTGAAAAACATCTTAAAGTACTTAACCAGCACTAAGGATGTGATATAATTCATGGCGGATCTGAATTAAAACTAGAGGGCTTAACAGACTCAAGTTTTTCAGACAGACCAAGACGACAGAAAATCCATTTTAAGGTAAAGGGTTACCTTGAACGGTGGTGCAGTGAATTGGAAAGGTTCCAAACAACAAAGAGTTGTTGATTTAGTGATAAAGACAAAGTATATAGCTATAAATGAAGCTGCAAGTTGATTGTTTGGATGAAAAGTTCATTACAGAACTAGGAATAATTCCTAAGTTTCATCTTAGATCTAAACATGTGTTGTGGCACTTTCATTTGATTATAAGAATCATTGAAAGATGGGAAATCACTATAGAGATAGTGAACTCTCAAGAACAATATTACATATCCATTAACTAAAGCTTATCCAACAGCAGGATAATCGTCACTTAGAGAAGAAGGGTATGAGATACCATGGCGATTGGCTTTAGTGCAAGTGGGAGATTGAAAGTAGTATGCACACAAGCCAATCATGTTTGATGATAAAACATATACTTTGTAAACAATCTTATTCATTTATTAATAAAAAGTATTAATTTATTAAAGGTTTTTAATTATCTACATGATGCTGTTTTATAATATGTGATAAACTCATAGTTTTAAGCAATGCTTTTAGAATAATGATGATGATCATTCTAATGAGATCTAAATTCTTAGAAAGCTTAAAACTAAAATAGTTCCCTATCGTTGGATTACTAAATTGGGGATTAGTGAATCCGGATAGATTGGTACATACGTTGCTTGCTCATTGGATGAGGATGATTAATCTCATGATCATTTGTGTGGAGACATTAAAGCAAGTATGTAGGTGCTTATTAGAGAATAAGTTCACTGAACGTGACTCGCTAAGGAATACCTAATGGAGTTTTACTTGCCTGTCAATAGGAATTCCTGTAGTGATAGTAGTATAAGTGATCCTTGGACTTGAGATCATCATAGTATCTTGTGTATGATGAGTTATACTTTGACTTATTCCGTAAGACCCTTAGGGTATATCAAAGGGTATGTTTGGGTATAATAAGTTGTACATGGAGATAATGTATGATCAATAAAGAATCTACCACTTCTAGTAAAAGAAGAGAAATGTCCTATGTGATTCGATAAATGACAACCCAGTAGTCCTTGGCCAAGGCAGAATGAAATTAGAAAGGAGTTTCTAATTTGCATTATTTGGTGTTGTGCATTTAAGAGTCGAAATACATATAATTAAATAAAATAAGACTTGACAAAAATTCCATGTCTTATATTTAATTGAGACATTGTATGGTGGAAGGATTGAATTGTACGGTAACTATTTACTCAAAGGTTCTTTTATGATTAATGTTGAAATCTGTATTATCTGAAAAGTCGTTGATCGCTAGGGAGGCTTATCCCTATTGTAGAATAAATATTATTTATTTAAATAAATTAATAGTTTAATTTATTTATTTAAATAAGATTAGAATTGTTCTAATTAATTTATTCACAACCAGTTTAATATGGAGAACCTAAAGGGTCACACCATAAAAGGAAGAATAATTATTTAAGAAGTTAATGGCATAATCGTAATAATATTTTAAGTATATTTAATTTAATCTATGGTGATAGAATAAATTAAATAGCTTAATATTTATTATCTAATATTTTAGAAATATTAAATATAAATTAATAAGAGGAGTCTTATTAATATTATTACAATTATTATTATTTTAATTTTTAAAAGAGTTTAGAAATTAATTTAATATAAGTACTCTCATTTATTCCTAATAGGATTAGGAGGGAAAATTAGTTAAAGGAGTTTAATTAATTATCCCTAATAAGATTAGGGAGCCCATTTAATTAAAAGAGTTTAATTAAATAAATAATACCTTATTTTTAATAGGGTTACTTGATATCTTTATAAGAGGAGTCTTATATCAGATATTTAATATACGTTAATTCCAATTGTTGGAGAGTACGCCTTTTCTATAGAGATAGAAAACTAGGATTTTGCCAAATACCCATCTTCTTGAATTCTTCTTCTTCCTTGGTGGATCACCTATAGAGGCCAAACACTTGGGTGGCTAACGTTGATCAAATGAAGGAACCAAACCCGGTGGATTCAAGATGAACGCCAAAAGGATTGGATGTGAACTTGTACCTGAGGAAGCTTGGATCTTCAAGGGTATGATTTTATTCTTTATCTTTTCGTTTAATTAATAATTATGCATAAAGGGTGATCTGGGTATATGGTTTGTAAAATTTTAAACTCTAATTTTATACGCTTCCGCTATATTGTGCAATTTGATTGCGATTTTGAATGTTACAGACCTAACACTGCCAAAAAACACTTTAATAGGAGAATCTTATTAGGGTTTTGTTTAGAATTTTAAGGTTGAATGGAGAAAGAAGAACATGAATATCATCGTAGCTCTGGTTTTTGTTCGCGGTTTTCTCGTTTTGGTCCAGGCGGCTTAGACCCAAAGTCCTAAAGTCTTATCTATATTTAAGAAATAAAAAAATTTGACTTAAGGATAAAATTGAAATATATTATTCATAAACAGTTTTTTCGTGAGTGTATAAAAAAATAAAAATAAAATAAGAAAATTTAATTATATATTAGTTATGTTTCATTGTATTTTTATATAATTATTAATTTCATAATTATCATATATCAAATAATTATTAACTTGTTTCATTCAGTAAAATCTTATCAATCAATAGCCAAAAGGAGAAAAATTAATTTGGTTGGTCATTCTAAGGATAATTTAGTGATCATAAGCTTATAATTTTTAAATACAAATTACATAATAATAATAATAATACATGTTCAAATTTAATTATAATTAGTTCTATTGAATAATGTATCAATCATATTATCTTCAATCATATTACCTTTTTATTTTGGTCAATTTCGAGTTTCTTAATTATCAAAAAATCATATATGTATATGTATATATATATATGTTCAATTCATGACAACCGGTTGTTAGGAATACTATTCCAGCAACCATCATCTCTATTGTTTTTCATCATTGATCAATATAATTAATGGTCGAGATTGAAAAAAATAAAAGTCTTACTGCTACAAGTTGTAGCGACAGTAATTACACTTACTTTAGTAGATTAGTAAGTATAATTACTGCCACTACAATTTTAGCGGCTAGTCTTTTATTTTTTCAATCTCAGTCATTAATTATATTGATTAACGATAGAGATGATGGTTGCTGGGATAGTACTCTTAACAACCGGTTGTCATGAATTAGAACCCTATATATATACACACTTTAAAATTTGTAATATTTATAATCTATAATTAGATTCAAAAGTTTACATTGAATATTTAGTTCTTTTTTTCAAAATTATATTGTCTATTGCTCCCGCCTCTTGACATCGCAATTAATTTTTTTAAGTAAACAAATTGTAACAAGTTAATAATTATAGTTTGGTAAGTTAATATATAAAGCAATATGGTCATACACAGCTGTGTATAATTTATTTGTGCATAGTCTGCCAAAACTATATCGTTTTGGCAGATTTTTATTTATTTATTAAAAAAATAGCTCTTCTCCTCCCAAATCAGAAATAAAAAACAAATATGCCAAAACGACGCAGTTTTGAAAGATTGCGCACAAATAGAATATACACGGCTATATATATATGGGCCCCCATTCTTGGTAATCGGTTGTCACATGTACTATTCCAACAACTATAATCTATATCGTTGGTCGCAATATTGGATGACACGGATTGAAATGGATTTTCTCGTGCATCTGCATGCTGTAGCGAAATGAGAAATTACTCATTTGTCCCTCATTTGCTCATGTGCTACACTGTCTACCGCTTATTAGATAAATTATATTACCGTCTATATATATACCCATCTTAAATCTCCACATTAAACTAAATATATATTGCCATCTATATATATATACCCATCTTAAATATCCACATTAAACTAAATATTTATAAAGTAACTGTGAATATTTATATAATGTAACTATGAATATTTTAATATATATATATATATATTTATAAATAAATATTCATATAAATATTTATAAATTTATCTATAAATATTCATATAATTATTATTATTGTAATAATACAGTGTATTATCCCCTTTTTGGTCACTGTATTATTACAATAATTATTATAATTTAAAATTTTAATTATTATTATTATTTTAATTATTTAAAAATTATTATTATTATTATTACAATTATTACGATTATTATTATTATTACAATTCCTAGTACAATGACCAAAAAATGTATTATATCATCTTCACATGCATAGAAACGATGCTAACTTGTTTAAATATTAGTGTTACATTAATTCTAGCATGATTAGGTAGTTGGACTAGTGGCTTTTGTTGGAATATAAGGTGTCTAGTTTGGAGAGGTCTAAGGTTCGACACTTGTGAGCAATATTTTTTTTAAGGAAATTTTTAAGCCTGGCAAGCCCAGCTCCATGTCAACAAAAATAACGAGTCACGTCAACAAATATATGCACAGTCAACGTTCCGTCGATTTTTTTGGACGGAAAATAAAAATAATGATTATGCACAATCATGTCTGAGTTGAAATTTATTTGAAATTTTAATTGTGTTTAACTTAACAGGTTAATCCAAACGTATGTTGTTGTTGTTGTTGTTGTTGTTATTATTATTATTATTATTGTTGTTGTTGTTGTTGTTGTTGTTGTTGTTGTTGTTGTTGTTTTTATTATTATTATTATTATTATTAGTACTATTATTATTATTGTTGTTGTTGTTATTATTGTTATTGTTATTGTTATTATTATTATTATTATTATTGTTATTATTATTATTATTAGTAATATTATTATTATTATTACTATTATTATTATTATTATTATTATTATTATTATTATTAGTACTATTACTATTGTTATTATTATTATTAGTACTATTATTATTATTATCTTAATTTAAGGCAACATGTTAATAGTCGTTGCAAAATGTTGTATAAAATATGCAACGAAAATAAAAATTATTGCCAATGACTGTGGTCCATATTAGGCAACGAAATATAGCAACAAAAAAACTTTTGTTGACCACGATGAGGAGAAATCAAGTGGTTAGAAATTTTGCAACGAATTTTGTTTCCAAATTTTGCAACTACTTATGAATTTTGTTACAAAAAGTGAAAACCTGGCACAATCTGCAACGAAGGACAAGTTTCGTTGCTACACATACACTTTTAGCCTGAAAAATCGTTGCTAAAAGCCCCATTTTTAGTAACAAAAAAACTTTAATTGCCCACGATTACGGGAAATCAAGTGACCGAAAATTTTGCAACGAATTTCTAACGAAGTTTTTTCCCGCTAATGAATTAGGAACGAAATGTTGCAACGACTTATGAATTTCGTTGCAAAAAGTCAAAGCCTAACACAATCTGCAACGAAGGACAAATTTCGTTGCTAAACATATACTTTTAGCAACGACTTATAAAGTCGTTGCCCAAAAAATCGTTGCTAAAGGCCCATTTTTTTGTAGTGCTAGCTAGAATTTAAGTGGACCTCGTGGATCGGATCCGGTGCAAGTTTCAGTTGGACCCGTGACGAGAAGTCAAGCTAAACGCTTTAAGGAAGGACTTAACGGGATTATAAAGGTAGCTTGGAGTGAGGAGGGAACAAGTTTAAAGACTTTGGAACTGGAGTAGAAACTGTTAAATTTAATACAAGTGTTTGTTCCAAGCCAAGAGTCACTTCTGACTAGCGCGACCCGAGCCAGGATTGTATGGGAAGCAACGCTCCCCGCGCCAAGCTACAAGAAACTCTGGCCATGTATTGCGGCCCACGCCACCTATAAGCCAACACAGGCATGCCCTGCACTAGGCCATTAGACACTTTTTTACATGAGTAGCGCGACCAGCATCAAGACCGGTGCTCCTCGCGCCAAAGTGCCAGAATTTTGGGCACACTTTTCGAGGCTACGCATTTTTGAACATATTTTCCTTATTGATTAGATTTCTTTCATGTATTTTAGGGAAATTTTATATCTTTAATATTCCTAATGTTATTAAGTTTATTTTAAATAAGAATTTATTCCCAAAAATAAATTGTTGGTTCCTTATGGGATTCTAGGGTATTATTATTAGTATAAATAAGTCATATGAATGTAATTCATACAATATTCAATAATATTCAGATTTATTCTACTTGTGAGATTATTCTCTACTTCTTTTTTTTTTGAAGAATTCCTAAGTATTTTCTTAGTTATTTCTTTGAGATTTAATTTGACTTATCATACAAAAATTCATAGTTGTGTGTGACGTCTTCTACCGCATCAATTGTCAATTGTACCAAGATTGCCACTTCAATATAAGCGAGGGGTTAAGGTGTCGTTGGTATCCATTTAACGTATAATTCTAAATGCGAGCAACTGTAGCAAGATTATTGTCTCAATATAGATGAGGTGTTGCAAGCAATCCATCCTACAACTTTTCTAGAAACGATCGGGGCGACGACCACCTCACGTAAGCGTGTCGTGGAGTCTATCATTTGGTATCAAATCAAGGTTCTCTAGCGAGTTATCTATCCTTTAAGTTTGTGCTGAATTGCAAAAAAAATAGAAAATTTTATTTTAATATTGTCAAAATTTTGTCGATCGCATGTTATTATGAGGATTTCTACCTTCTAAAAATTGTTTCGTGCTAAGTTATTTTTGAATTGATTAGTAAAATCGAGAGATTTGCTAGGTAATTTGAAAAGAACCTATTAGAGAGAATATTTAGAGGTAAACAGCTCAATTGTGAGATTAATTGAGGGTAAAAGCCAATTTATTGAGTGTATACACGAGCGGAATCATTGACTCGAGCGAAACACGTAAGAGAGTGGTGAGGAAACTATTTTCTACTAACCCTTGTTTTGCAGGAGATATGTGTAACACCCCCTTCCCAAAAAGGAAAGGGAGGTCACGTGCAAAACACAACAAATCTCAAAATAAGTAAACAGAGCACTAATAACTTCAAAATATTAATAATGGTGATCCATTAATAAAGTACTAAATACAATTCTCTAAACAGAGTCAAAAAATTAAAACTTAAAATCGAATCAACTTAGATGGTCAAAGGCAACTCTATCATCACACTAGTCCTGAATCACCCCTGCAAACCTACCAGAAGAAAAACACAACATGAGCCAATTGCCCAGTACGGATATTGACAATACAATTGAAATACGAAATCAACTGAGACAAAATACTGAACAAAGCCTCAAGTGTAAATACTGACAAAAATATAATCTCCAAAGATTTGAATGAAATATATCTGAATCAACAGAATTAATGAAACCAATAGAAGAGTAAAGAAATAACGAACTAAAGTAACTAACTCAATGAATTGAATTGAAAAGAAATAAAGAAAACTAACACAATAAAATAATAGGCTGAATCAAATGGTTAGGTGTTATTTCATACCGAGTAAGCTCAGAAATATACATTGCCACACAAGCAAATCAAAACAATGCTACACAGGCACATCAAAATAATGCCACACAGGCAAGTCAAAACAATGCCACACAGATAAACCAAATGATGCCACATAGGCAATCAAAATAATGCCACACAGGCACTCACACATTGGACCGTGAATCCAAATGTATGCAAATCGGATAGGTATTTTTGGCACAATATCACCAATTCGCAGAACAGAAAACAAGGGTTAACCCATACGCCTCCCACAACAAAACACCAAATGGCTCACTTTCTTCGGAGCCCAAAACGGAGACGTCGTGGATTAATCACACCGCCACTGAGAGTGTCATGCTTCTCGTGCCAAGATGATATGCCTGTGGTACCCCCACAGGTGGTTATAGCTCAGGTATACCCTACGGTATATTCTAACAAAAATACCATGTCACAACACATGTGACATAATACCAACAAAAGAGTTCTATATATACATGTTGAACCAAATCAAATTATAGTCACAAGGTCTCAAAAAGAAGGTAGCAATATGTACCACTCTACAATTATCAAAAATAAATAGTACTAAACATGATAACCTAATTCAAAGAGTACAAATACGAGTCATATGTATCAACTCTAAAATGAAACTAATATATTATGTGAAATAATAACGAAATTCAAACAAGCGACAAAACGAATAAATCAAGATTAACAAGAGTATCGCTGAAAGAGTACGAAATCCGTACCTGAATTAAGTAATGTCATACCCAAAATTTATTCCAAATATAACTCGTTTAGGTTCCCTCCATTCGAGCTAATTAAACAAAATAATAAATAAGTACAACTAGTGAAATATTATTATTATTATTATTATATTCATGTAAATTTTCAATTTAAATTTTTGAATAGTCCTACATAATTCCATAACAAATATTACAACAGTTAATTAATAAATTTAGCCTTATTCAAAATTTTGTTAGTAAATTCATTCAATTAAAAACATTATATATATATATATATATATATGCATATATATTATAAACCGTTCCAAGCAGGACATCTGTAAGACCCCGAATTTTATGAAATAAAAGTATTCAATTTTTCTTATAATTATTCAGTAGATGGTTAAATTGATAAAAGTTTAAAGTTATGGGTGAAATGTGCAAAATTTTCAAAATAAGTAAGTGGTTATAAAAAATTAATTTTTTCCGGAGAATATTCGTTTTGTCGTAGAATATTCTTGTTGTCGGGGAATATTCGTACGACGGTGAGCCATTTGTGGGCCCCCATAACAGAATAAATGTTGGATGAAGAAAACGACAAATTTGAGTTTTTATAAATAACGGCGTAATCATTACCGTTAACACTGTTGGAATACCCGGTGGGTAAAGTAAAGTAATACGCGTTGCTGCACAGTAGCACACGGTATTGCACAGTATTTTTGAATTATTGATTCTTATGTAAAAAGGTACTACTCAATAATTATTACAGTAATTACTATTCAATATTTTATTTTATTGATTCAATAATTGCAACGTTGATATTTTATATTATTGTTGTTCAATAATTGTCAGTGCACAATATCTCTATTATCAGATCAATAATTCATATTATTTGAATAATATTATTAGATAGCATTATTGGCAATATCTAAGGAAGTTCTGTCTAGGAAAGGGGTTTGGTAACCTAATTGCGCGCCAATAAGGAGAAATCTTTACCGGAAAGCCCCCTCTTTCCTGGGGATGACCTGGTTGTCATAATTGCGATTCTGTAATATTATTTGTGAATAATTAAATATTGATTTATATGATAAGGAAATATTTATTTATTGTGGTTATAATGAAGGAATTAATGCTAAGGTGTTTTATTAGTATTTTGTCGAAATAAAGAACGAAATTTGGAAATTTTCAGAAAATTAGTTTATTACTTCATTTTATAAAATTTATAACTCTTTGTATATAATGAGTTAGGAGATGAGCCATATATCAAAAGAAAGTCCTGGAAGTAAGCTAATCGTAAAAATTTGAATTACCCAAAAATTCATTGTGAATTTTGCATGTGACTGTTTGTAGGAAATTGGTCCGAAGGACTCATAATCCGAAAAATCAGTGTTCTTGAGATATATTTCGTGAATTATAATTTTTAATCCTACCGTTGGATCGTTGTGATTTTTGGATATGTTATATATATATATATATATATATATATATATATATATATATATATATATATATATATATATTGAGTATATGTCCATAAATTTTGAACCGTTAAAAATTAACGTACGATTTGTTATGAATTTTAAGAGGTGACTGATTCTGAAATTATGCTTATAAATGATTTTTGGTGAAAAATTCTAGAATGAGTGGGCCCCACTTTTTGTTAGTGAAGAAATGTACTCAAATTTTATTTCAAAAATGCTGGGTGGGAATAGTAGCAGATAAAACCATCAGGTAGCAGATCAAGTTTGCTTCGGTATTTTAACATTTTCCTATAAATAGGGTGCTGAGTTAGAATTGAAAATCACACCAGAAACAAGTTTTCTCTCTTTTTCTCTCTATATTATCGAGCATATTTTTTGAGTATGTAGATACTTTGAGAGTTGTTAATCAGTGTAAGTTTCCTTCAGCATCATATTCGATATTCCAGTCAGAAGTACTGCTCTTTTGAGGTAAGAGATTTTAAGGGATTGTAAGGGATATTGTCATTATTATGGTAAGGGATATTATCATTATTATGGTAAGAGATATTGTCATTATTATGGTAAGGGATTGTAAGGGATGCTATTTTTTTTTTGCAATGATGTTATTTTCTTCAATATCATTATGCTGAAATATTGATATGGATTTTATTGTGGAATTTCTACCTTTTTCATGTCGAGGTTACTATTCACGTATATGGCACTATTCACGTATACGACACTATTCATGTATATGGCACTATTTACGTATATGACATTATTTATGTATACGGTACCATGTACGAATATGAGTTACTATTCACGAGTTACTATTCACGTGTACTATTCACGATAAAAATGGGTTTCTTTTTCTGACCAAATTATCGTTGATTTATGAATTTTACTCTTGGAATTAAATGCAATTGTTGATCATATTATTTTTATTATCATATATAATATTTTTATAATCCTGGTGATGAAATTTCTCTTTGACTTGAGTGTAAAGATGGGTAGATTATTGGTGTGATCGTGACTATGGGTTCTCTTTGGCTAGTAGTGCAAAGTTGAATTGTTGACTAGTATGATCATGACCATTGAATTTATAATTGAATATCTTTAGCTTAAGTGCAAAGGTGAATTGATCAACATGGTTATAATTATTGTTTATATAAATTCCGAAATGATTATTTATTTCTTTGAGATATTAATATCTTTGGACCGTAGTGCAAAGATGACCGATTGTTGAATATCTTTGGCCCGTAGTGCAAAGATGACTTATTATTGAATATCTTTGGCATGTAGTGCAAAGATGAACTGTTGATGAATATCTTTGGCCGTAGTGCAAAGATGTCCTGTTGTTGAATATCTTTGGCCTATAGTACAAAGATGAGCTGTTAATGAATATCTTTGGTCGTAGTGCAAAGATGAATTTGTTAGTATAATTATGAACAAGAACAGTGATTTGGTATAACCATGATCTTTGATATTTCAGTTAAAGACAAGTGATGTAAATTATCTTCGTCTTGGATGAGAAGAGGAATTTAGAACCACAATTATGATTATGAGTTATTCACATGATTGTGGACAGGAACTGTTGATTGATGTTACAGGGATAAAACATTATTGGTGGACTTTTAACATGGAGAAGATAATAGAATTTATGGTCTATTTGACTCTTCTAATGGATTGTTCGTTCCGCTGCGACTATGGTTGAAAAGTTTTATCATCTACTATATGTTCTAAATCTCTGATTATTACTGATGAAGGTTATTGATAATTTAATTATCTTTAGTCATGATATTCTTTACTAGGCTAGTTGAGCTCACCATTTTGCTTCACAATTCCTTTCAGGTAATAAGAGTGTAGTTGAGTCGAGCAGGGTTAACAGGAGAATAGAACGGTGGTCTCTAGCGGTGGAAGTTCTCCCTAAACAATATAGAAAAGTGTGTTGTACTTTATACATCATTTAGTAATTATATTTGGTGAATCAAATTGGGTGAGGCGAACCCAACATTGGAAGGGTGTTTTGCCACTATCATACAAGATGTCTAATGACATACAACCTCGTGCTATCATAAGACAGGGTTGTGCGCATCCACTTGCTGAGTATATTTACGAGCACTACCTATATAATCTTGGTGTTTGGTTGAAGTATAATTCTCAATTAGAGAGAGTAGAGACAATGATATGTCAAAAGAAGACTCACCATTGGAAAGAATATGATAGTAATCTTCTCGTTTTTCTTTGGGGTCTATTGGGTCAACCAAGGATAATTATGTGGACATATGATATCTATCATAACCTAGACGCATGGCCTCCCATGTACGAAGGTTTCCTTGAGCACTTCCCAAAGATTTTAATTTCTAAAACAGTTTTTGACTGTACCTTTATGTAAGGTGCCATTGTGACGTGCTATCCAAGGTTGGAATGAGAGTCACAGTTGGTATATATTTGTATCAAAACTCACAGCATATGTGTTGTTGTACTTTGCACGATAATTGTTGTAATAAAGTTGTGGTTATTTTCTGTACCATGTATTTGGCAACTCAGAATAGATTGGATGGATTGGACCTATTTTGGGGGTGTCACAACATCCACCAATTGATGTGTTCCTTTATTAACAATTTTTTATTAAGACTAACTGAAAGATTCCATCAATACAATAATAATATATACATAATCAATTAATGACTAAAGATGATTATTATAAGTTCTAGTTACTATCTCAGTGTGTATATATATACACACACACACTCCTGCAAACCACTTTATCCATTATACTTACTATGCAAATGTATTATCATTGTAATCAAATGAATATACACCATGAAATAATAATTTCTTGTTTTAGTCAAACCTGATTGTCAAAATTATTCCCCTTCCCCAGCAGTTACTGCAATGCTTTCTCTCAGTCGCTGCCTCCTTTCTTTTTCGATTCTCAGCTACGTATTAGGTGTAATGCTTGAGTAAATTAGGTCTAACTATTTATTTAATAATAATAAATCTTATTAATTCTCCTAATTTTAATAGGCTTTTAAAATTACATACTTATAAATTAGGCCCAATTAATTTAAAGGACCAAATTAATGTAATATTTACTTATTATGGTCCAAATAAATTAACTACAGTTTGACCCAAATAAAAGAAAAGTTCAATTTTACTAAGTTAATTATTCATCATTTATTAGCCCAAATTAATTAAATAACAAGTTTGACTCAAATAAAAGACAAAGTCCAAACTATATGTTTTAAGAATATAATATTTTTTTCCGGGTATTACAAAATGTCTAGCTCAAAACATAAGTGAGCTACTGAGGAGTCGCTATCAACAGATGAATTGAAATTTAGGATGGAAGCCATGAATAAAGAATGGGGTAGGAGATTGGAGATGACTATGGAACAAATACATGAGCGACTTGATCAAGTGAGTGCATCTCTGGTGGAACTATCACTGATTACTCATGGGACACAAAAAAAGGGAAGGACATATCAACGGGAAGCTAGAATGGAAGAAACACACTGTGAAGGTAAAGCATGTGAGGAGGAAGATTGTGAATCTGAGTTCCCACACTGAAGGCAAAGAGATACTAGAGAAAGATGAGGTTGGAATAGAGAAGATGATACTGTAAGTGATATTAAAATGAAAATTCCAGCGTTCTAAGGGATGAGCGATCCGGAGGCATACCTAGAATGGGAAAAAAGATAGAATGAGTATTTGATTGTCCCAACTACTCAAATCTTAAGAAAGTCAGAATTACTGTTACAGAATTGTCTGACTCTGTAGTTACTTGGTGGGATCAGTTAACTACTAGTCAGAGGAGATGTGGTGAACGACCAATTAAAACTTGGACGGAGATGAAAACAATAATGAAAAAGAGGTTCGTACCAAGTCACTACCATCGAGATTTGTTTCAGAGTCTGCAAAATTTGAAACATGGAAGTTGTGACACCCCCAAATCCGGTACTTCCATTTCCACAGGATTTGGTGTTCACTGTACAAACATCATCCATCTATCTACCCATAAATAAATGCAAAACATGCAATAGATAGAAATAATAATAAATCTCCCCTTATGGGGTTACATCAACTACATAATAAATAAATCTCGGGTTACTCTAACCTTAAATCATCTGTGCGGAAACATAAACAAATAAGTCTTAAGTAACATCAATCCTAATTATCATTACATAACCACATAAATAATTAATCTTCATCACTTGCTAAGCTTGCCCTTGCCTTTACTAGTGGAAGGTTCATCTGCTCTTTCGTTCTTAACTGCAATGTTATTATTACGCAAGAGTGAGCACGATTGCCCACAAGTATAACAATATAATAATGAAATAATAACATGATAATAAATCAAAGACTTCTGAAATAAAAGCTCAACTTTTGAATCATGAATGAATAACAAGAATCAAAAGATTTCTGAGGGTCATAAGACCTTGAACTATGTCCTAGGTTATCAAGGATTATACTTGAAACTTTTAACAGTTATAAGACTATGGACTCTTCTTCTCGTACTTAGGGGGATCAGCCCTTAGTACCATACTGTGCACAATATCTTAACGCTAACGCATAAGTAATCCCCTATACAGGGTTGTTCATCTCAGTTTGACATTTGAGTCCGCACCAAAGGAAGTTTAGTTTAGATAATTCATCAAGGGTTCTGAATTTAGAACACCCATCAACTATGGACTAGTCGAATAATAAAGGGTTCGCTAGTCTAACAAGGTTTAACAATAATTGATAACTTAGCTGGAATAGAATCTCAAAAGGTATACAATAGAATAAGTATTGTATAACAGCATCATGCTTGAAAGATTAATAACTTTAATATGCAAAAAAGACTTGTCAATAATAATGAGAACTTGTTCAATGTAGAAAGGTGAATTATTCAACTTATATAACGATAACAAGTAGGGTTATGAAACTTGCCTCGTGCGTAGATTACACTTTAACTAAACTCGTTCTTTGATTTAAATCCTACATATCAATTACGTTCACAATACCAGTCAATAATAACGTACTAAATATCATAAGTTTACTCTTTGTCTAACTCGAATTCATGACTATACTTAGTCAATTACTACACTTATTGTCAAAATTAAGACTTCACGAACAATAAGCTAACTATGCATTCAATCGTTCAATTCATACGTAATTGTGTTATGGACGTGTTAAGAATTTATTTTAACACCTCATTATATGTTTAGCAAGTTTTTATGTTCATTAGATTAGGTTAATAACACATTGCTGGACTTAAACATTTTAAAAACTCATTTCTGGGTCATTCTGCTAAGTGGCACTGCGGCGCCACTTTTGTACTGGGTCTTGGCGCTGCGGCGTAGGTCTCTGGCGCTGCATCGCAGGAATTGTACTTGGAGTTGGCGTCGCAGCGCGACACTCCAGTTTTTGATTTCTAGTTCACGAAGAACATAGAATCAGGCGAAATAAATACTATATGGTCATTAATTTCACCAAATTAACATACCCACATGCTATAATTCATACATAATCATTACCCAACACTTATAGAGTGATTTTAACCCATTAATACATATAATTACAGAATTCCACATGCAAATTATACTGTTCTTGATGTTCTTGAAGGTTTTTGAACAAAAACATAGAATTTAATACTACGAATTCATTATAAGACCAAATCCAACCATTCAAGTTTTGTTTTATTCGTTTTATCATGCATAATCATATATAAGTAGAAATTTTGTAGAAAAATTTATGGTTGACATATTAAAGTTAGGTATAAGGGCCACATGGCCAAAACCCATACTCTGTAAGTTTTGATCAACATATACGATGTATTTTCATGAAACTGGTGATATGGAATCATGAAATATATATATAAAACATGCTATGCTACTAAAATTATTACATATATTCACATAATTGTTACCCTTTCCAACTACAGAAACTTTACATAAGACTTTAAGCCATATTCATGAAAACTTTAAAAGACGTAAAATAGAAATTGGGTTGAAGAGAATTACCCAGAGCGTAGAGTGTAATGTAGGAGATGAATTGAAACCCTTCTCAAACTCTTCTTCAATCACACACACAAAATTCTTAACTTTTCTCTCTGAATTCTCTCTGAGCTCTCAACTTAGCATACATGAAACAACATAATACGCTAGAGGCGTATAAAAACAAACGTGATGATGGTCAGTTACCCAGTCATGGGTAACTGTTATTAACTACTCCTAGGGCCTTGTTTAGCTAGCATAATATATTTCAAAACTCCTTTAATTTAATAAAACTTATCATATAGTTTGAAAATGTCACACTCCTTAGAAAATAAATCCAATATTTTATTTAATCTACTTTAAATAAAATGTAATAATTTCTCATAAATTCACATAGTCACATAATTAAATTTCTCATTCATTAATAATGTTACATTATTAAATCTCTAATTTATAATTAAATTAATTAAAATACCAATAGACTTATTAAATATTTCTTTTAATACCATAAGCTCACATAATTACATACATCGAATAATCAAATTCTCTACATTAATTTAATAAATGTAACACATATAATTAAATTAATCTACCACAATTGCATCAATTAATTATTTAATCTAATAATTAAATCATCAAAAATATTTATTTACTTCAATAAATATTAAGAATTAAATTACAGAAATCTCGTTCGTCACAGAAGTTGGAGTGTGGATGAATACTACAAGTAGATGGAGATGTTGATGTCTAGAGCTAATATGGATGAGGATAGTGAGGTAAAAATGGCGCGATTTTTAACAGGGCTAAATTGGGATATATCAGACTTAGTAAAATGATAACATTATGTGGAATTGGGGGATATGGTGCATATGGCTATCAAGATTGAGAAACAGCTTAAGAGTGTCGGTAGTCAGCGTTCAAACACTACCACAGGCTCGACATAGAAATCTAATGTTGGAAAACGTGAAGAAAAGCTAGGGATGAACAAACCGAAAGTGGAGCCTAAGCCAAGAACGACTAACCAGGCTTTACAAGGTAAAGCTGAACAACCTTCTTTTAGTTGAAATCAGGATATAATATGTTTCAAATGTCAAGGGAGAGGCCATATTTTTAGTCAATGTCCAAATCATAGAACTATGTTATTGCTTGACAATGGAGAGGTGGAAACCGAGGGAGAAGAAAGTGACAATGATTTTATGCCACCTTTGGAGGAGATAGACGATGGGGAGGTTGTTATGCACAGTGAGATGTTAGTTACAAGGAGAGTACTCAATACACAAGTGAAAGGGGAAAGAAGCGAACACCAAAAAATCTTTTCCATACTCGATGTCTTGTGAATGGGATGGTTTATTGCATTGTGATAGATGGGGGTAGTTGTACTAATGTGGCTAGTACTACTATGGTGGAGAAATTGGATTTTTCCACATCCAAGCATCCCCAACCGTATCGTTTATAATGGCTCAATGACAGTACAGATATCAAGGTGACTAAACAAGTACTAGTGCCCTTTACTATTGGTCAATATATGGATGAAGTATTGTGCGATGTGGTACCTATGCAAGCGAGACATTTGTTGCTTGGCAGGCCTTGGCAATTCAATTGGAGGGTAAGACATGATTATTTTTCTAATGAATACTCTTTTGTACACAATAAAAGGAAAGTTACTTTATGTCCTATGTCACCACAACAGGTACATGGGGATCAAGTATATTTGCAAAAAGATAGTGTTCAAAAAGGTAAGTCTTTTTCGAAATATAGGGGTTCGTATTCAATGACGTGCTTGTAATCGGGTTTGTAGGGTCGTAGGACTGAGACATGGAAAATGTTATGGACATTCTCTAGAACTGGAGGGAAGGATACCTTATAAGCAACTTCTCCGACCCTTCTCAGAACTTCAAAGGGTCCAATGAATCTTGGACTTAATTTCTCTTTCTTTCTAAACCTGATCTGTCCCTTCCAGGGAGAGACTTATGATAAGTTGAGTGGGGAAACTTTGAACTATCATACTTATGATAAGGAAATGTACGCTTTGGTTAGGGATTTTGAGACATGGAAACCTTATTTGTGGCCCAAGGAGTTTGTGATCCATAATGATCATGAATCATTGAAACATTTGAAGGGGCAACACAAGTTGAACAAGAGACATGCGCGATGGATGGAGTTTATTGAGACATTTCCATATGTCATTCGATATAAGCAAGAAAAAAAGAATGTTGTTACTGATGCTTTGTCTCGAAGGTATGTGTTGTTAAATACTCTTGATATGAAACTACTTGGTTTTGAACAAATCAAAGACCTATATGTTAATGACCTTGATTTCGGTGAAGAGTTTAAAACTTATAAAAAGAATGTTGTAGGTAAATACCTTAAAATGGATGGATTTCTGTTTTGTGACAATAAATTATGTATACCTGCAAGTTTTTTACGTGAGTTATTGGTTAGGGAATCACATGGGAGTGGTTTGATGAAACACTTTGCTGTTGATAAAACTTTGGCTGTTTTAAAAGAACATTTTTATTGGCCTCATATGAAACGAGATGTTGAAAGAATTTGTGATAGATGCATTATTTGTCGACAGTATAAATCTCGTGTTCAACCCCGTGGACTTTACACGCCATTGCCTATTCCTAATGACCCTTAGATTGATTTGTCAATGGACTTTATGTTAGGTTTACCTAAGTCTAAGCATGTTAATGATTCTATATTTGTTATCGTGGATAGATTTTCAAAGATGGCACATTTTATTCCATGTCACAAAACTGATGATGCATCCCATATAGTTGATTTTTAGGGAAATTATACGATTGCATGGTATGCCTAGAACAATTGTTTCGGATTGTGATGCTAAGTTTCTAAGCTATTTTTGGAAGACTTTGTGGTGAAAATAAGGAACTAAAATGTTATTTTCTACTACTTGTTACCCACAAATCGATGGTCAAACTAAAGTTGTAAATAGAACTTTATCTGCTTTGTTGAGGGCTATCATTAAAAAGAATATTAGTTATAGGGAAGAGTGTTTACCACATGTTGAGTTTGCTTATAATAGATCTGTTCATTCTGCTATGAAATTTTCACCATTTGAAATTGTTTATGGTTTTAATCCTTTAACCCCCATTGGATTTATCATCGTTACATGTTTCTGAATTTACTAACTTGGATGAAAAGAAAAAGTTTGAATTTGTTAAACAGATACATGAGAAATCTAGACTCAAAATTGAGAGGAGGACAGAGCAATATGCTAAATAGGTCATCAACAAGGGTTGACGTCAAGTTAAATTTAACTAGGAAATTGGGTGTGGTTACATATGCGAAAAAAAAGATTCCCGGCTTAAAGACGGTCAAAATTGCTTCTAAGGAGAGATGGTACTTTTCAAGTTCTTGAATGCATTAATGACAATGCTTATAAGTTGGATTTATCGGGTGAGTATAATGTTAGTGCAACATTTAATGTTACTAATATAAGTCTATTTGATGTAGGTGATGATTTGAAGACAAATCATTTCCAAGAGGAAAGGAATGATGAAGACATATCCAGATGGAATTTAAATGGAACTCCTGGATCGGATTCGGTGCAAGTTCCAGTTGAACTCGTGACGAGAATTCGAGCTAAGCGCTTTAAGGAAGGACTTAACGGGATTATAAAGGGAGCTTGGAGTGAGGAGGGAACAAGTTTAAAAACTTTGGAACTGGAGTCGGAACTGTTGAATTTAATACAAGTGTTTATTCCAAGCCAAGAGTCATTTCAAACTAACTGGCACAGCCCGCGCCAGGATTGTATGGGAAGCAGCGCGCCCCGCACCAAGCCACCAGAAACTCTGGCCATGCAGTGCTCCCCGCGCCACCTATAAACCAACACAAGCGTGCCCCGCACTAGGCCATTAGACACTTTTCTGCATGAGTAGTGCGCCACACGCCAAGACTGGCGCTCCCCACGCCATAGTGCTAAAATTTTTGGCTCGCTTTTCAAGGCTACATGTTTTTGATAAGATTTTCCTTATTTGATTAGATTTCTTTCATTTATTTTAGGGAAATTTTGTATCCTTAATATTTCTAATGTTATTAGGTTTCTTTTAGATAGGAATTTATTCCCAAAAATAAATTGTTGATTCTTTATGGGATTCTAGGGTTTTATTATTAGTATAAATAAGTCATATGAATGTAATTCATACAACATTCAATAATATTCAGATTTATTCTACTTGTGAGATTATTCTCTACTTTTGGTTCTTTGAAGAATTCCTAAGTATATTTTCTTAGTTATTTCTTTGAGATTCAATTTGACTTATCATACAACAATTCATAGCTGTGTGTGGCGTCTTCTACCGCATCAATCGTCAATTGTACCAAGATTACCGCTTCAATATAAGCGATGGGTCAAGGTATCGTTGGTGTCTATTTAACGCATAATTCCGAACACGAGCAATTGTACCAAGATTATCGTCTCAATATAGACGAAGGGTTAAGGTGTTGCAAGCAATCTAACCTACAACTTTGCTAGAAACGATCGGGGCGACGACCACCTCACGCAAACATATCGTAGAGTTTATCACTTAGAATAAACACATTTATCCAATTCATTTATTTTAAACCCATTGGAAATAATTATTTGGTCAATTCTTTTATGCCACTGCTTAGGTGCTTGTTTTAGGCCATATAAAGATTTAACAAGTTTACAAACATTTCTTTCTTTACCTTTCAAAATAAACCCTTCTAGCTGTTCCATATAAATTTTCTCTTCTAAATCGCCATTTAGAAAATCAGTTTTAACATCAATTTGGTGTATAACAAGTTTATGAATCGATGCTAATGCAGTTAATAACCTAATGGTACTAATTCTTGTTATTGGAGCATATGTATCAAAGTAATCAATCAATTCCTTCTTTTTACTTAAAACATTTGGCTATCAGTCTAGCTTTATTCTTATCAATGGATCCATCTAATTTTCTTTTCCTTTTAAAGATCCATTTACAGATAATAGGTTTACAACCATGAGATAAATCCACCAGGAACCAAGTCTTGTTACCCATGATAGAATCCATTTCATCATTAATAGCTTCTTGCCAAAAACCTAAATCTTGAGAAGATATAGTTTCTCTAAAAATCAATGGATCTCTATCACTAGAATCATGTTCTGTCACAAAAACACTAGAAGAAACAATATCATCCCTATTTCCTTCTATTAAGTACATGTAAAAATCAATGTCATATGATTTTTCTATCTTTGCTCTCTTACTTCTTGGTCTATTTCTATAGTAGATATAGTACGTTTCATTTCATCATTTGGCTTATGATGACTTATTTCTTGATCCTCTTTATCAGTGTCTTCTCTTGACCTTTTTCTAAAGAATGAATTCTCAAAGAACTCAACATCTCTAGATTCCAAAATTATATTTTGGCTAACAGAATCTGTGGATTCCATGGTCAAGAATTTATAGGCTCTGTTATTTTGTGCATAGCCTATAAAAGCACACTCAATTGCTTTAGCTCCAAGTTTAGGCCTTTTAGGATCAGTTAACCTTACTAATGCCCTACATCCACATACCCTTAAATGGTCAAGATAAAGTTTTCTCTTTTTCCACAATTCATAAGGTGTAATATGAGTTTTCTTATGGGGTATACGGTTAAGTATATAACAAGTAGTCATTAAATCTTCTCTCATAAATTTTTAGGTAAACCAAAAATAAGAAGTAATGTATTAATCATTTCTTCAAGTGTCCTATTTTTTTCGTTCTACTACTCCATTTTGTTGAGGACTATAAAGGGGTGTAGTTTGATGAATTATACTATGATTAACACAAAAATTATTCTAAGAGAAGTATTCTCCTTTATCCGATCTAAGAATTTTAATTCTTCAATCTAATTGATTTTCAACTTCAGCCTTGTAGATTTTAAATTTTTCTAAAACCTCATCTTTAGTACTTAACAAAATAAACTTGAGTGTATCTGAAGCAATTATCTATAAATGTTATAAAATATCTTTTACCACCCCTAGTTAATATACCCTCAAATTCACAAATATTGGAATGAATCAATTCTAATAATTGTGAAATTTTTTCTACTTTTTTAAAAGACTTATTGGCAATTTTAGACTTAACACATATAACACATTTTTCTAAATCAGACAAATTAATCTTAGGAATTAAACTAAGATTACTCATGATACACATGCTTTTATAATTTACATGTCCTAATCTAGCATGCTAAACATTAAAGTAAAAATCATATAAGCAAAAGATGAATTTGCATTAATAACATTTAGTCTGTACATGTCATTAGATTCATATCCTTTTTCGACATATATGTCACCCTTGGACAATACAATACAATTATCATCAAAAAAGACTTTTATGCCATGTTTGTTTAAAAGACTAACAGATACAAGTTTTTTCATAATTTCAAGAACATGAAGAAGATTATTAGGAGTGATTGTCTTCCCGAAAAATAACTTGAGAACCACCTTGCCTTTGCCCATCACTTTTGCAGTTGATAAATTTCCCATGTATAGTTCTTGACTATCCTTCATAGGTTCATAGGCTTTAAATATTACTTTATTCTTGAAAATATACTTGATTGCTCCAGAATCGAACCATCATTCCATGCCATTTCCAACCATATACATGTTAGTCTCCATGATCATAACAACAATATCTTCATTGCATATCATATTTGCTTGGTCATTCTTTTGTTGCCATTGCTTCAAGTACAAAATACATTTTTTCATGAAGTGTCCTGACTTACCACACTTCCAACAAGTACCTTTCGATTTTTTATTTTCAAAAGTGTCATATTGACCATCATGCTTTTTTTTGTTGTTTCCCTTTGGTTTAGATGCATTTTCTATAACAAGAGTTTTATCACTTTTGTTTTCTACTTTCAATTTATCCAAGTTTCGAGAATTTTCTTCAACTTGGAGAAATTTAATAAGTTCTTACATAGTCATTGCATCTTTCTTTTGTTTTAATTCCTTTCGACAATCTTTTCATGAAAACGGTAACTAAGAAATGATTGTCAACACTTGAAACCCTTCGTCAAGGCTATGACCTTCTGACATAATTTGATTCATAATAATTTGAAGTTCATGCACTTGCAGCATAAAAGATTTGTTATCTATCATTTGACAATCAAATAATGAACTTACTAGAAATTTTTTATTTCCGGCGTACTCGATTTTGTATTTGTTGTCGAGATCATCCCATAATTCTCTTGTCGTCTTTTCCATGAACTTGGATTCATATACATCGTACAATGAATTGGATAGAGCATTTAGAATGTACCCTTTACACATGAAGTCATCTTGTTCCCATTTCATTCGAATCTTCATTTCTATCGGTGTCTCATTTTCCTTTTCTTTCCTTTTCTCTTCATTTAGCACATGAGAGTCTTAATACTGTTAGCAAAAATACAATTTTCTCTTTCAACGTCTGAAGAATAATCCATCAAATTTCTCGAGTTTGTTAATTTGATTCAAGCTATTTTTTGTATTGTTGTCCACCATGGTTAATATAGTCTTAAGATTGTTGAAACCCGTTTTGTAAGATGATATAGAACAACAATATTATCGCCTGAATCTAATGGTGATCGCTCTTTCCTTAAGATTGTATTTGCTCCTTACTTTGATATACAGAGTTACTGCGAATTAGTCTCTCAAGATAAGACAAACCCAAGTTTTACTCCGTACTAGAATTTGTTGTGTAGAAACAAACTAATGCAAATTATAAATGAGAAAAAAAATTATAATAAGAAAATTACTTAGAATAATAATTTTCTATGAACTTGAAAAGAATTTAGAATGATTTGAAGTTTTAAGAACTTGAGAAGGATTGAAATTTTAAGAACTTGAGATGGATTGAAGTTGAAGTGATTGTTTGGGTAGACTTGGAACCTATATATAGGTTTCCAAATAGGTATGTTAATATCCAAATATTTCTTTGTGGCATCCCAACTTTATTTGTCGTATTCTGTAATTTTGGTGGCATCCCAATTATTTGGTCACATCTCAATCGTTGGCCTTTTTTTAAATAAATAAATAAATAATTAAAAAGTATTATAAGAATATTATTGCCATGACTTAAACTCAAGTCCTTAACATTACACCAACTTTCTTTTATCCAACTAAACAAAATCATTTGTTCGCTACATAGATAACATATAATATATTTATTATATACTTTTTAGATAATGAAAATATCCATCACAGCTGAACCTCTGTCAAAATATTCAAAGTTATACTCTACGATCCAGAACAATTTGTTCAAAGCTGTTGAGCACTTGAAGAGATCAAGCCGCATTGCAAAGCTTAGCAGCACCTCAATAAATCAACATTCAGTTGTGATTCATCTTGGTCTTAGTGACCATTATACTGAGACTAAATGGCTAGAAGGGATCTAAGTGATTCAGAGGTCTGAGTGACCTGGTCTGTGTGACCGAACTGTCGAGATTCAGTGATTCGAAGGAACCTTAGTGGTTCAGTTGTAATAGATCTTAGTGATCTGGTTTTTGTGACCCATCCTTAGTGGACATCCAACTTGTTGAAGTAGAATAGTGGACTAGGAGTTGTTTTTATTTCAAACCACTTAAAAAGATCTTGTACCATTTACTTTCAGTCATATAATTGTCATATCTCCTATACCAGTTATATATATATGTTAAGTGGTTAATGACCATATAACTAAATTTAGAGCTGAGATTTCAATCAATCTTTAAGGGGAGTTTTTCAAACTAATATTCTGTTGTGCTAAGATTTGATCAAATTAATTATCTGATAACAACTCTTTAAATAAACAAAATTTTTAAAAATCTATTCAACTCCCTTCTAGATTTTTATTATGCCTTTGGAAAACAACACTGATTAATTTATATACTAATATTAAAACATGTTTGTGCCTCACATGGTTTACTTACTAGTGTATATACTAAAATTATTATCACAATAGATTAATGAAAATGGAATTTATTTCAATTTTAACTTAATTGGTTAGATTTTGAGTTCAATTTTTATTGTTATCATTGTTATTACTTCTAAATGTGAGATTTATAAAAAAAATAATTTTATGTACACAAATTATACGTAAAAGTTGTGCACAAACACAAAAAAAATAGAAAAAAAGTAGTACTTACTATTTAAATTTTATATATTTTTATTGATATTTAATATATGGATCCTACCATTTGAGCACAATTATTTGTGTATAATTTATCCACAATTATTTTTTATAAAAGTTATTTCCTCTCTAACATAAAGTATAGTATTAGTGAATGAAATTCTTGATTATGAAATTTAGTGTATTTATAATAACATGCCTTCAAAATGGGGATTTTTAAAAGAAAAGAGAGTTTTAAAAAAGATCATAGTTGTTCGAGATTATGAGAACCATATTATGATGAATTTTTATTTTATTTTTTGGAAAGCCCTAAGACGTAAAGGTATTTCAGTCTTAATCACTAGACTAAAACTTGATCGACTAATTATTCACAACTGAAATAAATAGATAGACTAAGGTCATAGTTATAGATTATCATAACCATATTACAAAAACTACATGTTCAAAAAAGAATTACTATAATTTCATTATTGACAATTGAATGTATTCATCGACATTAAGATCTCAGTTGTTGGACATTATCACAATCATATTAAGATAATTAAATTATGAAAATTTTGACCATAATATTAAAATTAGATTAATGACAATTAAATTATTTAGACCCTGTGACCATAAAAGAATTTGCTTGATGATATTCATATAGTTAAAAAAAAATTATCCAACGCAACTTCTGAATTATGTTTAATACTTCGTACTCCCTTCATTTCAAAATATAAAATTAATATCGATATTTAATATTTAATTTATGTTATTTTTAAAGTTGAAACATAATTCATTTAAGTTTTAAAAAATAATTTTTTTATATGATTCACAATTATATTGACTAAAATATATTTTTTTTAGCTCAACTTTTTGAAAAGTACAATATAATTCATAAAAAACAAACTTTACATAAGTTAAGTGAGAATCAAAAATTGAGACAAAGCTCCCAATACCTTAATCTTAATCATTGGGCTAAGACGTCACCAACTAGTAATTTTTAACTAAATTTGTGTTTGATAAACTTGACAATTAAGATCTGAATGATTATGATGTCTTAATAAATTAAGTCATCTAAAAGGTTATGAGGTCTGAATCTAAAAAATTATTTGATAATTAAAAAATAAGTTGTCTCTTAATAACACTATTTTACCATTTTAAAAGGTAAAATTTTATTTAATAATTTTAAATATTCAATTTAATAAAAATGAGTGCATGATATTGTTGAATATATTTATATAAAAAAATTATCAAAAAAATTTCATTAAGAGGTACCTCTTAATTATTAAAATTTCATTTTCTGTCTTACCGATTAAGAGGCATTCAGAGATTAAAAAAAACAAAACTAACAGCAGCATGCCTCTTAGCGAATAAGAGGCAATCAATTAAGAGACAATCAGATGTAAACAAACAAACAGCACCACTCTGTTACTTCATCCGTTCCACGAGAAGTTTCATTTGTTGATCACTACGAGGGATATCACTACAAATATAAATGAATTTCTCAACCATTATTTTTATTAAATGTAAATGGTGAAATCAAATACTATTATATACATGATTCATTTTTTACATACTATGCCTACCCATCAACCCCTTCCCCTACACTTTTCAAATGCAAACCAACTGAAAGATGCGAGGGGGGGAAATACAGACACTAGATGATACACAAAAACACAGAATTTTTTTTTTTTTTTGGTCCATGATTACCCGATTAATTGGGTACGCGGAACGAAAACGGGTATTACGAGGAACGTTAACTATGATAGAATGCGCAAGGAATCTAGTTCTCGTATCACGATTTGGAATGATAGTACCCGGTACGCAGAACAAAAGGCGATAAGAGTTTCCTGGTAACCTTGGTTTGGTCAAACTAACTTGGATGAATCTTATGCAACACTTACCAATTCCATTACTCCGTAGCTGTTGTCTCGACACTAACGAGGAATATACAGAAAATGAAAACTGGACCTATAAAGTATACTACGTCTATCTCCATTACTTCTTTTGTCTCTTTTCTTTTTTCTGTTTTTCTCGAATTCTAAGGACTGAACCCAGAAACTATGAAAGATAATTGCATTAAAAAGAGAATATCCAAAAAAATGACCTAGCTACAGCTGTGACTGTCACAGAACACCAAAAAATAACTGACAACTCCATGCACCCATTACCTCCAACTCTTAAATTTCAATTTTAAGTTATCAGCTTTTGATGATACACTGGAGAGCTATGCATCAATGGTCGGATTGAATATCATTTCCTGCACCAAAACAAGCAGGGATTTAATATTAACATCACATGAATTTTCATTTAATTAAAGAAAACCAACACGTTCTCATTTAATCAAAACATGAAACAATATTGTGCAAACCTTATCGCACACGGGACACGTGTCACTTCTTTCCAACCATTCAAGAATGCATGAAAGGTGGAAATGATGCTCGCATTTTGTGGTAATTTTTGGATTTTCTGCATCATACTCTACAAGGAGAGACAGGGTTGTTAAGATTTACTTTTCTAGTCCAAACATAATAAAGATTGTAACTCTGGCTACAACTCAAAAGGGCAGGAAAAACCGGCCAATGGATAAAATCAACAAGCAGCAAGGAAGTGAAGATCCAATTCAATTACCTTCAAGACAGGTGGGACAAACATCCTCCTCCTCCAGTCCTGAGAGCATAAATTCACTGGACTTCTTGAGTTCACCAGATTTTTCAAGTTCATCTTCCAGTTCTTTAGATGGAGCAAGTTCAATGTCGGTTTGCACTTCTCCCTCAGATTTATTCAGGATTTTAGCTGTCGATTCATTAGTGTTGCCGGTGTTGGTTTCTTCAACAGGCCCAGTACTTGTTGCTTGCACTGCTGTTTCATTTTTGTTTTCACTAATTTCTTGATTGCGTAGCGGAGTACGACGATGTCCTAGATTTGCATCATATGGTATAGGTGCTGGTGGTGGTCTATAAGTGTCAATAATTGAAGTTTCCAGATTTGTATTAACTAGAAGTCCAGTAGAGAATGCAGAGGCCGGAACATGCTGAGAGGATAACGGTTCATGCTCCTCTGAAACTCTTGGATACTACATAAAGATGTGGAAGCCCAACAAAACAATAGGGCCAAAAACCAAGAGAAAAAATAAAATCATCATGGGTTCAAGTAAAAAACAAAATTCAACACAATGTCAGTCAATCAAAATCTAGACCACCTTGATGGTGAAAAGTATGCAAGCAATAAACCAAGGGTCAACACATACAACAGGACTCCGTATTTATTATCTGACTTGTAAAAATATTAATATAAAATTTGCTCATCTGTTTTATGGCCATAGAAATTTTGGCTGTAAAGGTGAAGGATTTGCAAAGATATTCCTTTATATCATATGATAATTTAGCCTATTAGGTGACGAGGGGTCACATGTCTATAACACTTGAACGACGAGCGAGGGAGGCATGCAACTATGACTACCAAAGACAGTATCATATAATATGTTTCTGAACAGTGCAACTATGTCAGCAATTGTGACCAAGAACATAAGCATGCTTTGGTAAAGGGAACCTGTCAGAGAAGGTTCTCAAACCTTTCAGTCTAAACTTTCTCCAGAGAAACTGCAAAGTTTCCCTTCACAGTACTTTTAATAATATATAGTCTAAAACTTACACTTGGTGATTCAGAACGGCTAGTTGCCAGTAATGTACTTATAAATCATAGATTATAATATAAGCAGTGATCTCTAGATTATTGTACAAATTTATATCCGTTCACACCACCATCACTGTTACCTCATCAATAGGCACAAAACACTCACAAGAACGTCAAAGGTTCATCACACCTTAAAATATTGCTGTTACCCTTGGCTAGACACACTAACCAATTTATCCCAACAATCACACTCACCTCTCTACAGTTTGGGTGTTTAGTTATACTGATGAAACTCTTAATAGTTACAGTTTACTTCATAGAAGTAGAAATAAGTACTAAAGCACCTGAATGGGTACAGTCCATGTGCGTACAGAGCATAGAAAGAAAACAGAAGCTAAGATCATTTCATAAAGGTCAAAACTTGTATGTGATCAACAAATTAATTAAGGTCCAGAAACCTAACTGAACAAGGAAAGTACTCGGTATCAATTACTTAAATATGCAACTTAATATCTCATTCAGAATTATGTGTCAAGTTCCTACCATTTGATCCACATCAAACACAAACACAGCTCATTGCAGGTTTGCCCAGGGAGTTATGTGCAGGTTTTTCTAGGGAGCTAAGTGCAGGTTTCCCTAGTGATGTAGAACAAGATAGAAAGAAGGAATAAGAATACCTATCTCCACAAAGAATCAGTAAAGAAACACACACAAAAGCACACAACTTTAATCTCAAATCAATATATTCAATAATCTAAAAATAATGAAGTATTACAATGCTTAAATAGAAAACTCAATACTTGAGGACTAAGTAAAATTCCTAATTTAGAAAGGAAACAATCTCCGATCTCCTATAACTAAAATCTACTATTATAATAAACTCTCCTAATTGAAATCTAGTACAATTAAAACTCTCATAATGAAAAGCTACTACTATAATATCCTACTAAATAATTTCTTTAATAACTCAATATTTATCTCTAAATAACAATACAAAATTAATAATAAACTTCTTAAATTTCTTCTTCCATATCGCATCTTTCTCCTCGCCTTTGAAAAAAAACTCATCCTTGAGTTTTGAAATATCGTAGAATAATAAGCCACAGTCCGAGAGATGTCTTCCAACAAAACATTCGCATCTGATGTTTTAATGTCATGAGCACAATTTTTGAGAATAACAATGACATAATATAGAAATTTGAAGTAGCTTGGGACTCAAATGTATCAATTGGAAAGAGAAAATTAACATAGTTGACCTCAACTTTATGTTGCTTGATGTTTTCGCATTTGGGGTCAAACTTAACTTAAATTTCCTCATTGCAAACCATCTCTGAATCTGCAAGTTGTTCAACACACTTAACTTCCGCTTCATGTTTCTCACAAACATCAATATGTGAGAGTACTTGTTCTTCTTTATCCTCACCAATTTCATATTGGTTATTGATACGTTTAAATATTGTGAGACATTCATCAATTGTCTTGTAAGAATTTATTTTGTGGGTCTCCTCTTGTGAACGTTGCTTTGGTTGAACAAACACGATTAGAATGAACATTTTTTTTGTGCTTGAACAAAATATGGACGAACATACATGTGGTTACTCGTAATGTGCCTTTAAATTTGCAAGACTTGTTTCAGAAAGTGTAAGCTCATTGCATTATTTTCAATACTCAACACTATACGAGACGCAAGACCTTTTAAGTAGCTCGTATATGACAACAGTTCGATACTCAGGTTGCTTTATCTTAGCCTAAAGAAAGTCTAGATTCTTAAACCTAGAAGACATTGTATATATGTAGAGGGGCTGAATTGAAAATTTTAAAAACTTTGGTGTTAAATAGAAAACTCAAAAACTTTGGGGGCTAAATTGAATATTTCATAAACTTTTGGGGTTGAATTGAATGTTTTAGAAACTTTGGGGGCTGATTTGAAAATTTCAAAAACCTAAGAGGGTTGAATTGCAAATTTCAAAAACTTGGGGGTACCAAACTGTAATTTGATAGAAAAACAATAGTGTTAAACTTTTTTTTCTTCCATGGTATAGATGGCTACGACAACAACAATTCCTACTACAGACCGTGCTTTCGTCTCGAAAAATTGTTGTCGATTCTCTAATGAACTTCGACAATTTGTTGGAGTCCAGAAAAATAGGGTAAGAGGGAATTGGGTGAAATCAAACGATATCAGAAACTTTGGCACTTGATATCATTATGATGACGGGGTAGGAAGAATGAATAAGAGTACCTATCTTCGCAGAGAATCGATAAAAAACACACACACACAAAAAAGCACACAACTTTAATCTCAAATCAATATATTCAATAATCTAAAAATAATGAAGTATTACAATGTTTAAATAGAAAACTCAACACTCGAGGACTAAGTAAAATCTCTAATTTAGAAATGAAACGATCTTCAATCTCCTAACTAAAATCTACTACTATAATAAACTTTCTTAATTGAAATCTACTATTACAATTAAAACTCTCCTAATGAAAAGCTACTACTATAATATCCTACGAAATAATTTCATTAATTACTCAACATTTATCTCTAAATAACAATACAAAATTAATAATAAACTTCTTGAATTTCTTCTTCCGTACTGCATCACCCACTGAGAAGGTTTGCTCCAATCTTCAACTCACAAATCCACCCTCCAAGTACATAGCAACTCATAATTAACAGTAATATCATTGTACACGATTGAACCATGCTCTAGATCTGTAACCATCGTTAATAAACCTAAAGATCATTCATATTCCCACCAGTTCTTTTACACGTGATTTTACTCTAACAATGTTGTTCGACCAAATAATGTTGCGCAAGAGAATTTACCTCACAAAATAACTTCCAATGAAAATTCAATGCTACAACATTGTACATGAAACCCAATGCATCGTGCACCATTCAGTAGAGTGGAACCCTGGAGAATGCCAGAAACAAAACACTCTAGACTTTAAACAGATCTTCCCTTGTAAACATTCTGCAGACAATTCTGAAAGACTCTAGAGGCAATTAAGAATTTACAACTTATTTCATAAGGGATTATGTAAATTCCCTGAAAACCTAAGAGCATTAATCTTGATAATACTGAGTTGATTAAAAGTTCTCAGTATCCCAGTAGTAAATGAAGTAAATACCTAGAAAGCAATCTTAGTATATTTAAAATTGTACAAAATACTACTCTTAAGTCTCTACTTCACAAAATTCCGGTAGTTACTGGTCTCAGTCACACGACTGTTCTTAATTAAAAGACAATGTATCCGCAGCGCTAATCCATAATTGGGATAATGTTGAGACTGCGAATTGGAGTTTCCATTGTGAACTCAATTGAAAGTTAACTAAGAACATAATTGAAGATAACATATGTTAATTCATATTAAATTAAAGGACAATTAATGTTATAATTTGAAGAAAAAAAAACAAAAAGAGATTTAAGTAGCATATGATGTTCAATCAAGCATGCATATGATGTTCCATTGCGCATGCATGTATATGATGTTCCATCGAGCATGCAGAAACCAGGATTTTATTACTAAGGAAAGTCTTGACTCTTGATCGAGCATTATTTAAAGTCATATAGATGCCAAAAAAACATTTGGCATGAGAGGAGAAATATAACTGACATGATAAAATGGAGGTGAACTGTTCAGCTCCAGTCCTTTAGAAGAACAACAGCAGCAGCAGCCTCCCATTTTGTTTTGTTCTATCTATTATCCACCTAAAGATATCAGATTCAGCACTTGGTTTATGGTCACCTGTTCTTCACTACAGCAATAGCAATTCTCTTAATTAATAAATCAAAGCCTCAGTTAGTTACTAACACATAAACTAGCATGATGCATGGGCACTAGAGCCGACTCAGACAATCCTATCTAAATTAAATATAAGACTGCAACCACCAGAGAAAGATGCAATAATGTTGAGATTCTTTCTCCTTATTTTGATAAGTAATAAAATGTTGAAAATTCATAGAGAAGCAACAATGTCAGCTTTGAATGCACAGAATAGAATAGAAACAATAACCAAATGATGTATGGTTTCATTTTTTTATTGATAACATATGTTATGAAGCTAAAAACATTATAAATAGATTGAAGAAATCAAAATACACATACAAATATGGCGTCTTATATTTGATTTATAAACGGTCATTTGAGGAATCTCTACTTTCCAAAACACAGAAACACTTCTTCTGGCGATAGTCTTTACTAAAGGAATGGTATTATCATCCATCATTTTATGGAATTAGCATTATCAACCGGAGTCCTAATTCATAGTTTCATACCACTTAATACTCAGAATCCAACTCATTTCATTGCATTAATTTCGACGGAACAGAACACAGCATTAAGCTAAACTAATCACCTTAAGCAGAAGGTTTATGGTTCCAATATATTGCATAGTCCAAAACTACTCGATCTATTGTAGCACAGAGTTAAATTAATCCTTGTCACCAATGTAGGCGGAAAAAGATATACCACTGGATAGGATTAGAGCTACCAAATACATTTAATGACATAGCGAACCGAAGTACTCTCACATACCTAATACTCTAGTACCGAAACAATTCTTTATTATTTTATTTATAATTGCACAAATATCAACATTCTAACTTAGTATTGGATGCTCAAACATGACATTTATACTAATTATTTGTAAAACAATGAACTTGTTCATTCAACAAAAAATCATATATTAAATATAGTTTTATTTTATTTGGAATTTAAGAGAATCCCTAGCTATCGGTACTGAACTCATATAAAATTACACTAGCGTTTAAGCTTGTAGAGTACCACATACACAATGATTTCATGAACCAAAATGAACAGCATAATCAGATCCACAAATTGAAATGAAATACGTTCAGCTAACACTAGATATTTTCTTTTCCATCACCATTAAATATCACAATAATTACTAATATTCACAAAGTATAACCATAAAGGCCGACCAATTCACCATTAACTGAAAATTTATGTTTGCTTTTGATAAAAGGGTGAGAAATTCCATAACAAAAAACATAATCTAGGACACAATATAAATTATTTATATTTTAAAACAATTCACTACAATCCTAAACACAACTATAGCTCTGGCAGTGTTCTAAAATCCCCGCTAGGCCCTCGCCTAGGCGGAATCAGACCTCTAGAGCATCAACTTAACAAAGGCTTTGAAGCTCTACAATACTTTGAAATAAATTTGTTAAACATTAAAAGATTTTTATTTTTTTTGTAATTTTTCAAATAAATTTAAAAAATTAAATCTATTGTATGCTTTGTAAAGTATAAAAAGTATATACAACAGAAAAATAAATAACTAAGACGGGCAAAGAAAACACCTAGGCAAAGAAAACACCTAGGCACCCACTCTGCCGCCTAGGTCAACCTAGCAATTTTTAGAACTGAACTCTGGGACCTTATTATCTTACAATATCTATGTTTTTAGACAGACACCCAAATGTCTCCTCTTCGAACGGATAGGAAATTTAACTTCATATATTAACAATAAGAAAACATATTGCTACCAAGAGGTCCAAGACAATTCTCAGTGACAAATTAAATATTTAATCGGCTCTGAGTAAAAGTACGAAACAAATTGCCAAACTAAAGCAAACTCCAATCCAATAAAGATCATAAACCAAAATCAAACAGATTCAACAATCCTACATAAACAATTAGCAAAGGAAACACATCAAAGATTCATTTTACATACTAACTCTAACAGCCACACCAATTTCTAATAAAATTCCAATAAACAGAGCAGTTCACTGTTAAAAAAAGCACACAAATACCAATACAAAAACAGTTGAAAATAAGTCAGACAAAAGATTTCAATGAACTAAAAACAAAAGTATGAACTCAAAAGCCCTAACATCAATCGATTCACCTAAAAATCAAAAACAGCCAAATATCAGCTAATAAAATCAACACAATCTTATAAAATAAAAACTTGATGGATGAAAAAAGCAATCAAACATCAAAACAAATAACAAATAAAATAAATATATATATACATACATGTATACCTTGAAATTGAATTGGTAGATGCTGAGTTGGGACTTGGGAGGTCCACTATTCAGTTAGAGGGAGAAAGAGAGGGTTTTCGGTCTTATGTGTATATATGCGTATATATATATAGATAAATGATTTTTTTAAATAGCATTCCCCCTTAAATAACACTCTTTTATTAAAATTACTTCGTTTTGAAATGACCGCGGATGATATTTTTATAAATAAAAAGAAAATAAATGGGAACATTCTCTTTTAAGTCACTCCAAAACGATATAATTTTAATAAATTAGTGTTATTTAAAGAAGAATGTTATTTAAGAGGGATCAAGGACAATTCTCTTTTAAATCATTCTAAAACGACATAATTTTAATAAATGAGTATTATTTAAGGAAAAATATTATTTAAAAGGAATACCCTGAAAAAAAAAGAAGAAAAATTGGTGTTTTTAATTTAGCAAAAAAAAGAAAAGTGTTTTTATTCTTTTTAGCAGTGCCGCACGCGCGGGAGTATAAAATTGGATGGGAATCGCTTGTAATGATTGACAATTTTCGCTGCTACTACTATTTTATTTTCACGACAGGGGTAAGAAAGTAGGTGGCCACTTTAACAACTAACAACTTCCATGTTGTAACATTCTTCGACTTCTTTTCTCTTTTTCTTTATATAAAAAATATTAATTTATAATCAACTATTTATATATAATAATAATAATAATAATAATAGGTACAGAGTCGGTCCTGATTTTTTTTAAGATCCAGGATAAAATTTATCAAGTGTGTCCTTTTATACAAATTAAATAAATAAATTATCAACTAATTAATTTTATTAAAATTATAAGAATTTACAAAAGATAAGGAATAACACTTTGGGGCCTCATTAAAACCTTGGTTGGAAAAAACTCAATGAGACAAAACCCCAAACAAAGGAAAAAAAATAGGAACCCTAATTGTAAATATCGCATTAAAAAACGAAAACTACATATTTGAGTCTACATGCTTCCTCCCGAATCTTCATAAGCATTTTTTTGATTTGATAAATCTTCTTTTCATCCTCCGCAATTAATCGAAGCAAAAAATCATCACATGTACCTACAAAATAAAAATAACAATAAAATTTGAATCACAAAACATTATTTAAAGAAGTTGCCCCTATATTTATTGATTTGTTTTATATTACTCCCTCCGTTCATAAAAGATTGTCGTTTTAGAAGAAAAAATTTGTTCCAAAATATTTGTCGTTTATAACTTTCTAGGAGAATAAATTATTTACTTTTCTGTATTACCCTTACCTTCTCTCATTGTCCCAAGAAATTCTATAAACTTCCCATAAATGGGTAGTGATGGAATTTTAAACAAATTTTAATTGTTAAATGGTAGTATTAAATGACTTTTTTAATCCATGTGCGAAAACCTTAAACGACAATATTTTAAGAACTGAGGGAGTATACTTTATAATTAATATGAGACTTTCTTATTCAGTACGTTTCTTCTTGAGATTGAGTACGTATATAAAGACTGATTGGATTGATATGCTTCCCTTTTCATTAACATGTACAGACGACAATTTCTTTTGTTTTATTTTTTATTTTTTATTTTTATTATACACATAAGCTTATAAAAAATTTTGAGCCCCTCCCAACTGTGGGTCCAGAGCTGTTGCCCTGGTTGCCCTCGGCCAAGGTCGGCTCTAAATATATAAGGCAGTAACTGAAAAAAATAAATATAACACTTTCATAATCTCCAATATTTTTAAATTTCTCCTACCAATAAAAGATAAATAAATCTAATAAATATATATTCGTTTTTATATAGACTCCAAGGCTTTTTACAATAAATATGTTCCTTTTTCAAACTTCTTCTCAAACTAAATCAATCTCTTTTTTTAATTACAATTAAATAACATATTACTCACAAAATAGAACACTCTCATATTCTCTAATAGTAGTATTTTAAAACTTCTCCTATCAATAAAAAAGTAAATCTAATAAATATATGTATTTTTTTAACCTTCTTCTCAAACTAAATCTCCTCTTTTTTTACAATTATAATTAAATAATATACCAAACAAACTCCAACATTAAACTAAATAAATATTATAAACCCGTACATGGGATTACATATAAAGGTGGGACAGTTCATTAGTCAAAACATTGGCATGCTATCATCACAAAGGACATGTGCGCCATGATGTGATAATTTTTTTCTTTCCAACAAATTCTTCTTTTTAATCTTAATTAATTATTTATTTTTTAGATTTACAAACTCAATTTCGATTGTTGATTCATTCTTGCTATTAATCTCATAGCTCTTCCCTTTGATTTTAAGGCTTAGTATTTGAGATAAAAGGATTTTGATATTTATGAATGAAATTAATTTGTTTGTGTTTTAATTGTAATGTTACATATAGACCTGGTAAACGAACGGGCTCGGCCCAAACGAGTTGGGCGAGTGGGGGACTGGGCCAAAAAGGTTCGATTTTTGTTGGGCCAAAAATTTGCAGCCCAAAACCCAGGCCGGCACGCGTGCCGAGACTAATTTTATGCCTATTTTATACTATTTTTTTGGGTTTGGCTCAAACGGGCCGGGCAAAATAGGCCCGAATTTTACTGGGCTAAAAAACTACAGCCCAAAGCCCGGCTTGGGCCTCTTTTGTCAGGTCTAGTCACATAGTAGTGATAGTATGACGTTATTGATCTAATTTAAAATATCCGATTAATATTGTTAAAAACATATGAACAACTTCACACACTTATTATACACCACGAAAACCTTAAATACACATTTACCAATAATGTAACGCCCCCAAAATAGGTATACACAACTCATTCTGAGTCGCGAGATACACAATACAGAATTCAAATACAAACTTCATTTATACAACTGTCGTGCACAATACGACAACACATATATTGTGAGTTTTAATACAAATATTATCTCGTAGACAGTATCCAAACTCAAATTATTACAATGTCATATAAAACACACCAGCAAATATTTCAAGACCCCAAAGAAGAACGAAAAGATTACTATCATGTTCATTCTAATGAGGTGCACTCTTGATGCTTTCAAAGTCGGGTTCTCATCACCTTATTGTTGTTCACCAAAATCAATTATTAAGTGACGTATAATATACGACACACCCATCTTAGGTCCTCAATACAATTATACATTGCATGTCATGCAGTTTTATAATGTATTGAGAACTTCCACAGTCTCGGACCATCACAATATTCTCATGTTATCCCCGCTCGACTCAGCTACACTCTTAATACCTGAAAGGAATTGTGAAGCAAAAGGGTGAGCACAAATAGCCCAGTAAAGAATATTATAACTAAGATAATTAATTTATCAATAACCTTCATCAGTACTAAATCAGATATTTAGAACATATGGTAAATACTAAAAGTTTTCAACCATAATTGCAGCGGAATCAACAATCCATTAGAAGAGTCAAATAGAACATAATGTCTACTATCTCCTCCAAATTAAAAGTTCATCGTTAATATTTCATTCCTGTAATACTCATCAACAGTTCTTTGTTGTACCCAAGACAAAGAGAACTCTCACCATCTGTCTTCACCTGAACCACTAAAGATTATAATTAAATTCAAAATTCATATTTATAATCATGTAAATCAATAGTTTCTCCTTGTCACAAAGGCTTAATAGAACGTTTACTCAATATCATTACCCCAAAGGCTAAAGGTATTCAAATGTAATAACAATGATCATACGAATCAGTTGTTTATCTTTGCACTACGGGCCAAATATATTCAACTATAAAACCAATTGTCATGATCATACCAATCAATTGTCTGTCAGTGCACTACGGCCAAAGACATTCAACTGTAAAACTAATGGCCATGATCTTGCCAAACACATTATCGAATTATCCATGCATTACGGGCCAATGATATTTGTTAGTATCACCAGTGGTCATAATCATGTCATACACATGTCCATCTTTGCACTACGGGCCAAAACTATCAATCAACAGTTCGTCTTTGCACGTAAGCCAAAGATATAAAACTGTAAAACCAATAATCAACAGTTTATCTTTGCACGTAAGCCAAAGATATACAACTGTAAAACTAATAATCAACAGTCTATCTATGCACTACGGGCCAAAGATGACTTTCATTACAATATAAGCATGAGGATACTGACAATGATATAAGCATTCAATTAAATGAGATCAATGATAACTTTTAAAGATTTATAAATTAATTTATCCAAAATTCAATAATGTCCAAATTGTCAACATGATACTTGTTAGACCTCAACTTTTATGAATAAAGATTAATTTTTCTCAAAATATATTTTTAAATATTATAGTGTGGATTTGATATAATGTTATAGTTGTGGGTATTATTTACAAATTTTGCAAAGTAAGCAAGTGGTTATATAATATTCGATTGGTCGGGGAATATTTTTTTAACATGGAATATTCGTATGACGGCAAAATCATTGGTGGACCCCACAACGGAAGTATTGTCGTAGTTAGAAAACGACATAATTATCTTTTTATAAAAATAACGGTGAAAGTTTTATTGTTAAACTTTTGAACTATCCGGTGGTAAAAATAAAATATTACGCGTGGTTGCATAGTAGAACACGGTATTGATTATTGATGCTTACGTGAGAAGTCACTAAGTTATACTCAATTATTGCTACAATAATTGTTGAATAATATCTCTCATATTATTGATTCAATTATTGTCACAGTATCATCTGCATAATATCTTATATTATTAAATCAATAATTGAGACGACAAAGTTATTCATATTATTATTTACAATATTGACAATGTCTAGAAAGTTCTGTCAAGGAGAGGGTTGGTCACCTAATTGCGCGCCAATAGGGAGAAATCCTTATCGGAAAACCCCCTCTTTCCTGGGAATGATCTGGTTGTTAAATATTGTGAGTTATAATATTAATGATGAATAAGTTCGTGTTGATTAAAGATGAAAGTAATATTTCCACTATATTGGGATTATTAGTGTTAGTGGAAATCGACATTTATTTCGATAATAATGGATGTCTGGAGGTTATATTGACCAATCGGGTAATTAATCGGATAAATAAGAAATTAATTGTTATTTATTCATATGCTTATAACTATTTGTTCACATGTCTGTACTATTGATTCACATGCATGTACTATTAGGGGAGGTGGTGCACGATTGATAATTTTCATCACCTATCTTTACCTGAAACATCAAAGATCATGGTTACACCAAATCACATTTCATGTTCATATTCATACTAATAACTTCATCTTTGCACTACGACCAAAGATATTCATTTGTATCACCAGTTGGTCATGTACATCTCAACACCTGTTCATCTTTGCACTACTGGCCAAAGATATTCAACAACGTGTCATCTTTGCACTACAGGCCAAAGATATTCCTCAACAGTTCATATTTGCATTACAGGCCAAATATATTCATCAACGGTTCATATTTGCACTACAGGCCAGATATATTATTATCTCAAAGAAATATATAATTATTTCAGAATTTATATAAAAAATAATTATAACCATGTTGATCATTTCACCTTTTCACTTAAGCTAAAGATATTCAATTATAAATTCAATGGTCACGATCATACCAGTCAACAATTCAACTTTGCACTACTTGCCAAAGAGAATCCATAGTCATGATTATCCCAAAAATCTACCCATCTTTACACTCAAGTAAAAGAGAAATATCATCATTAGGGTTATAAAAATGTTATATATGATAATAAAAATAATATGATCAATATATAGTTTTAATCTCAAGAGTAATATTCATAAATCAACTATAATTTGGTTAGAAAAAGAAACCAATTTTATCATGAATAGTAACTCGTGAATACACATGAATAGTAACTTCGTGAATAGTAACTCATGAATAGTAGCTCGTGAATAGTAATTCATGAATAGTAAACCCTACACAAAAAGGTAAAAATTCCACAATAAAATCTATACCAATATTTCGGTATAATGATATTGAAATAACATTTCTTAAACTTATAAACAATTTATTTTAATTGTTTACACTTTACTAAACAATGCATTTAATCATTCTAAAATGCCAAACTCATAAGATTTCATCACCAATAGTCAAAACCCTCATCAAAAATCTGCATATACCTCATGTAGGATTCTCAAGCCATAAAATCCTATTTTTTTAATTTTCTTACTTCACATAACTTATTTAATTCATTTACTCATAACTAGTCCATTTTCATGAAAAATACCAAATCAGTTCCAAAAATATTTCTTCTCTGGGATTTAGCAGAATATAGTCCCATATTGAACATATATTTTTCTAAGAATTTTTAAAATTCATTTACTATTTTTCATATGGCCAAAACCGCCGAATATTTAGACATTTATCATAAATTGTACTTTTATCCAAAAATTCCGAAATCTACAAAGTACACTGATATTATATAGATGTAATCCCAATAAAAATTTCATCAATTTTGGAGTTAACCACAAGGAGTTATAAGCGGTTACTTTTAAAATAGTCTTTTATCATAAAATTCATAACTCTTAATCTATACATCCAAAAATCACCATTTTTGGACATAATCAATAAAACTCATCAAAATATCATTTTAAATTTTTCCAAAATTTTCTGAAGGTCGGAAGAAGTACGAACTGAAAAACATAATAACCCTTAAAATCCCTTACCTCAAAAGAGCAGTATTTCTGACTTAAATATCGGATATAACGCTGAACGAACTTGCGTCGTATAGCAACACTCAAGATATCTAAATACTAACAAAAATTTGTTTGATAATATAGAGAGAGAAAACTTATGTTTCTGGTGTGATTTTAAATTCTAACTTAAGCGTCTATTTATAGGAAAATGCTAGAACGCCATAGGAGACTAAAATAATAAAAAATTATTATTATTAAACAAAATTTCCACGCCACCCATCTTGAAAATTCTAGCAGCCAACTTGGAAGAAAAACAAGCAGCCCACATGTTTTAAACAAGAGTGGGTCCCACCCATAATTTTAATAAAAATTATTTTATTTTTTGAAACTTCAGTAATTCATAATAAATAGCCTTTTATCAGAAAAATTCGAAACTCGCGTGTTTTCATAGAAAATTTAATTCTCTAAAACTTTGTAGAAGAAAGTTTTTCCAAATTCCAATCAAAAAATACCCGAAATCCACAAGCGGATTATTTTTAATACCTCTACACCGACAAAATACTGATAAAATACCTCACATTAATTCCTTCATTTTTATCCACAAAAATAAATATATCTATCATTTATATCCACATAAAATAAATATTTCCTTATCGTATAAATCAATAATTAATTATTCACAAATAATATTACAGAATCACAATTATGACAACCAGGCCGTTCCCAGGAAAGAGGGGGCTTTCCAATAAAAATTTCTCCTTACTGGCGCGCAATTAGGTGACCAAACCTTTCCTTGACAGAACTTTCTAGACATTGGCAATAATGCTATCTAATAATATTATTCAATTAATATGAATTATAGACCTGATAATGGAAAATACTATGCAGTGATAATTATTGAAACAACAATAATATAAAATATCAACGCAGTAATTATTGAATCAATAAAATAAAATATTGAACAGTAATTACTGTAATAATTATTGAGTAGTGCCTTCTTACATAAGAATCAATAATTCAAAAATACTGTGCAATACCGTGTGTTACTGTGCAATAACGCGTATTACTGTATTTTAATCACCGGGTATTCCAACAGTGTTAACGGTAACAACTACGCCGTTATTTATAAAAACTCAATTTTGTCGTTTTCTTCATCAGACAGTTATCCGTTATGGGGCCCACAAATGGCTGCGCCGTTGTATGAATATTCCCCGACAGAAAGAATATTCCACGACCAAACGAATATTCTCCGACAACAATGAATATTTTATAACCACTTGTATATTTTGAAAAAATTCATATATCACCCTTAACTTTAATCTTTTATCAATTTAACCATTTACTGAATTGTAATTATATAAAAAAAATTGAATAATTTTATTTTATAAAATTCGGGGTCTTACATAAGGGATATTATTTTTGTTCAGTATTCATAAGAAATAATATTTTCTTCCATACTCTGTTGTATGTGAGTAATATTATTTCGTCTCGTATTCCTTATTATACCATCATTCTGTTAAAGTATTGCTTCTATACTTCGTGAAATTAGTAGAATATCCTTGAAATTTGCGCTTCATCTAGTACTGTTTCACAAGGATATTTTATGCACATTCTTGTTAAATTTTAAGTTTTTCATGCCGGAGTACTGTCCATGAGTAATATTCATTTTTATAGTACTATTCACAAAGTACTATTCACGAGTACTATTTATAAAGTACTATTCACAAAGTACTATTCATGGGTGTGACGCCCCCAAAATAGGTATACAACACCCATTCCGAGTCGTTAAAATACATGGTACAGAAACAACTACAACTTTATTATAACAACATAAAAACTGTGAGTTTAAATACAAATATTGTCATCTAGACAATATTCACACTCAAATAAGTCCTCATTACAATTATTGATATATTATTTACAAAAATGGTGTGGACTACTAAAACCACTTCTAGAACCATCATTCCATACCCCGACTAGTACTTGCTACATTCTCGCCTCCTAAGAAGAAAAATGGAACAAAAAGGAAAAGGGTGAGCTCAACTAGCCCAGTAAAGAACATTATGACTAAGATAATATAGAACAAATTATCGTTAGTCCTTAATACGGAAAAATCTAATAGAATACAATAGACAACAAGTTTTAAATCAATATTCGCAACGAAAATAATAATTCATTAGAAGAGTTAAATAGAAAATAAAATCTATTATCTTTTATATATGAATTTAAAAGTCCATTGTCTATCTTTTATCCCTGTAACATCAATCAATATATAACTGAAATCAAATATTCATCTTTGCACTACAGGCCAAAGATATTCATCAGTTGGTCATGTTCATCTAAACACCTGTTCATCTTTGCACTACGGGCCAAATATATTCATCAGAAATCATTCATCCTTGTACTACAAGCCAAAGATATTCAGTTAGATAACCATTTAGGACTGAGGATGATAAAAAATATTTTAAAGAAAACGAATCCAGTGAAAAAAAAGAACAAATATTAAGGATTCGTACTTTAAACAATCCAAGTTCAAAAATACTTCATAAATAACCAGAGTGGAGTAAAATTCAAGAATGATCAAAACATGGATACAATCAAAGCTAGTATCCATAATAGATATTTTGGACGAAAAATAAAAATTTAATTTTTCTGTGAATAGTGTCGTATTCGTGAATAGTGCCGTATACGTGAATAGTGTCGTATACGTGAATAGTGTCGTATACGTGAATAGTAACTCCGACACTAAAAGATAAAAATTTCACCAAAAAAATCATCATGCTTCGTGAATAGTACTCGTGAATAGTAACTCGTGAATAATAACTCGTGAATAGTCACTCGTGAATAGTAACTCATGAATAGTAACTCTGAAATGAAAAGTTTCAAATTTGATAAAAATTCAGACCAATATTTCGGCATAATAATATTGAAGAAATAATATCATTTATGAAAAAAATAACATCCCTTACCTCGTAAAAATAGTACTTCTAGTTGAAACACCGGACATAAGCTATGACTTGAACTTGCACCGTATAGCAACACTCAAAGTATCAAAATACTTACAAGAATACGCTCAATATATCGAGAGAGAAAGAGAGAGAAAACTTCAGTTTCTGGTGTGATTTTCAATTCTAACATAAGCACCCTATTTATAGGAAATTGCTTAGAACACCAAAGCAGAAAATTTAATATAATATAATTATATGTACAAAATTGTCAAGCCCACTTCTTGAATCTGAATTCAGCCACTTTGCACATGTTTAATGCAGCCCACCAAGCAAAAAAAATGATTTTGTAATTAAAAATAATTAAAACTTTTAAAAATCAGTTATTTCGGAACTTCGAAACTTTAATAATTCACAATAAATAGCCCTTTTATCAGAAAAATTCAAACCATATGTCTTTTTCATAGGAAATTTTATTCTCTACAACTTTGCAGAAGAATTTTTTTCGAAATTACAAACAAAAATTGACCGAAATCCATAAACGGACGATTTTACAGACTATAATCAAATTTCAGTCAAGAAATGGGGTCCACCGACACACAAAACATGTGTTAATCATTTAATGCAACAAAAATACTCTTTCTCCTCATATATACTCATATATCCCACATTTATTGTAAAAATATCATCATTATTATATTATAATAATATAATAAAATATTATTTTATCAGAAAAGATAAAATATCGATTTTCAACAATTGTCACTTTAAAAATTTTCTCCATCTATATCCACATAAAATGAATATTTTCTTCATCATATAAATTAATAATTAATTATTCACAAATAATATTACAGAATCACAGTAATGGCAACCAGGCTGTTCCCAGGAAAGAGGGGGCTTTCCAATAAGAATTTCTCCTTACTGGCGCGCAATTAGGTGACCAAACCTCTCGTTAGACAGAACTTTCTAGACATTGCCAATAATGTTTTCTAATAATATTATTCAGATAATATGAATTATTGCTCCGATAATAGAAAATACTGTGTAGTGACAATTATTAAAACAACAGTAATATAAAATATCAACGTAACAATTATTGAATCAATAAAATAAAATACTGAATAATAATTACTATAAAAATTATTGAGTAGTGCCTTCTTATGTAAGAATCAATAATTGGTGCAATACCGTGTGCTACTGTGCAACAACGCGTATTACTGTGTTTTAACCACCGGGTATTCCAACAGTGTTAACGGTAACAACTACATCGTTATTTATAAACAATTTATACTTGTTGTTTTCTTCATCCAATCGCTTTCCGTTATGGGGCACACACAAGGCTACGCCGTCGTACGAATATTCCCCGACAACAAGAATATTCCACGACCAAACGAATATTCTCCGACAACAATGAGTATTTTATAACCACTTGCTTATTTGAAATATTTGCGTATTTTACCCATAACTAACCACATTAATCAAATCAAACCTTTCTAATTCAAAATGATAAATAGAGGAAATTAACTTTCATTTATTAATAATTTGGAGTCTTACAACCTCCATTCCTTATGAAATTTCGTCCTCTAAATTGACGTACGTACCTGGTGTTTCGAAAAGATGAGGATACCTCGCTTTCATTTTCGTTTCCAACCCCCAGGTCATTTCCTCAATAGCATGGTTTCTCCACAAAACTTTAACTTGTGGTATGACCTTTGTGCGTAGGACATGCTCCTTCCTATCCAAGATCTTGACATGTACCTCTTCGTATGTTAAGTCTTCGGCTATCTCGTCCGGTTCTAACTCAATGACGTGGTTCGGGTCTTTCACATATTTACGTAGCACAAATATATGAAAAACACAATGAACACGAGACATATTTGGAGGTAATGCGAGTCTATAGATCACATTTCCTACTTGATCAAGAATCTGAAATGGACCAATAAATTGTGGATTGAGCTTTTCTCTCTTTCCAAATCTTGTAACTCCTTTCCATGGAGCCACACGCAACAATACATGATCCCCAATGTCAAATTCCACGTCCTTTCGATGAAGATCTGTATAACTCTTTTGTCGATCATGTGCCGTTTGTATACGTTGTCGAATCGTTTGGATCTTCTCTGTAGTCATTCGTACCAACTCTGGTCCCAACAACGTTGCTTCTCCCACCTCATCCAAACATATTGGAGAGCGACACTTTCGTCCATACAATGCTTCAAATGGAGCCACACCTATACTTTTCTGATAACTGTTGTTATAGGAGAATTCCACCAATGGTAGGTACTTATCCCAACTCCCTTTAAAATCGAGAACACTAAGTCTTAATAGATCTTCAAGAGTTTGAATAGTCCTCTCTGATTGTCCGTCCGTTTGAGGATGGTATGCCGAACTGAACCGTGAATTCGTGCCCATAGCTTTTTGCAAGCTAACCCAAAATCTTGAAGTGAATATTAGGTCACGATCCAAAACTATGGATACTGGCATTCCATTCAATCTCACAATCTCATTTACGTACATTCGAGCAAGACGTTCAAGGGAATAAGTCTCCCGTATCGGCAAGAAATGAGCAGACTTGGTTAATCTATCAACAATAACCCAAATCGCATTTATGCCTTGAGAAACTGTGGGAAGACCCGTAACGAAATCCATGGTAATATGTTCCCACTTCCATTTCGGAATCTCAAGTGATTGTAATGGACCCTTAGGCACTTGATGCTCCGCCTTTACACGTTGACAAGTTAAACACCTTGAGATAAACTTTGTAATCTCTCTCTTCATATTGTTCCACCAAAATGTATGTCGAAGATCACGATACATTTTTGTACTTCCAAGATGGATTGCAAATGGTGTATTGTGTGCCTCCATCATGATCTTGTACTTCAAATCAGAATCGTTAGGAACACAAAGTCTGGAGTGGACTCTAAGTATTCCTTCTTCATCGATTCTTGCTTCTAGAATAACACTTTCTTGCACCTTCTTCTTCATATTCATCAGTTCCGGTGTGTAGCTTGAATGGTTTTAACTTTATCGACTAAAGTCGGTTCTACTCGTATATCATCACATGAGTCCCTAGAGTCTTTAACTATATATCTATCATTTATAAGTTATATGAAATGGGTATTTGACAATATCACACTCGTACTCGTATACGATCTTTTACTCAACACGTCAGCTACCACGTTCATTTTTCTAGGATGGTATGGTCAGAACATGTGCCGAAATGAGTCTCCTCTTGAGTTCTTCGAAGCTCTTCCCACATTCCTTGCTCCATTCGAATTTTGTATCTCTACGAGTCAGCTGCGTTAATGGAATAGCGATTCGAGAATATCCTTCAACGAATCTCCGATAATAACTAACTAAGCCTAAAAAACTATATATTTCGATTACCGACTTAGGTTGCTCTCAATTGTGACTCATATCCCAACCTTTGATAGCACGTCACAATGACACCTATCAGTTTACTATCACACGAATATGGCGTCCCCTTCGGAGAGTTTGGCTTCAGTGCATTCCACAAAAGAAGTCACCAGATAGAGGCTCGGTTATCAACTTCTATAGTTGGGTTTTTAACTCCTGAAGTTCAATAGGAGCCATTCGATATGAGATTTTAGAAATGGGTTTTATACCGGGTTCAAAGTCGATACAAAATTTAATATTACGCTCTGGGAGTAGGCCAGGAAATTTTTCAGGAAATACGTCAGGAAATTTACTAACAACAGAAATATCATTCAAATCTGACGTATTTTTGTTCAAGTCCATAACATGGCTAAGAAAGCTTGACATTCGTTTTTTAATAAATGAATGACTTTACGGCTTGATATGAAAGAGTCTAACTTCAATGGTTTGGTTGCTTAAATTCGAATAACAGGTTGCTTAGGAATATGAAAACTAACAACCTTATAAAAGCAATCAATTTGGCATGATGAGTGGTTAACCAATTAATCCCTAAAATCACATCAAAAGCAAGTATCTTTAAAGAGATAAGGTCAACAGGTAATGTGATGGTGCTAACTTGGATCAAAAAAGATTTATAAACAGTGGATGTAACGAAAGTTTCTCCTAACGGAGTTTCAATAGATAAGTCAAAGTCTAATTTTCTTCGGAGTCAAGTTTAAACGTTGAGTATAAGCAGGAGAGATAAATGAATGGGTAGAACCGGTATCTAATAAGGTATAAACTTCACAAGAATTTATAATTAACTAACCCGTGCTAAATTCGTTCGGGTTCCTCGCATTTTGACCGGTCACAACAAACGCTCTTCCAGGAACCATTGACTTTGACTTTTCTGGGACAGCCTTTTGAGTCACCATCCCTGCTGGACTTGGTTTCGATATAGTGCAATCTCGAGCGATATGCCCTTCCTTTCTACAGTTATAACATACCTTAAACTGTTGTGGGCAGTTTGGGCTGATATGTCATTCTTTTCCGCACTTATAGCATATAACCGGTGGTCGTTCTCCTCCTTTGGAACCAGTTGCTGCTGGTGCTGACGTCTTCACATTGTCATTGTTGAATCTCCTCTTTTTAAAATCTCCCCCTGACTCTCTTCTTCTATTTTCATGGCCACGATTACCACCAGAGTGGTTGCCGCTCTTGTCCATATTTTTCTTTCTCCGCTAGTTATCGTTGTTCTGATGACTGCTGTCACCGATATGATCCTGGTTGTGGTCCCTCAATTGACCGTACTCGTTATCTCGTTCTAATAATTGAGCCCTGTTGACAACATCTGAATAGAGAGAAAATTTATGAGAAATGAGATATTGACGTATGTCGGGTTTCAAACCTCTCAGAAACACCAGCGTCATACGTTCCTCATTCTCCACCAAATGAGGTGCAAACCTGGATAACTTTGCAAACTTCTCCTCGTACTGGGACACTGTCATGTTATTCTACTCTAGTCTAATAAACTCTACATCCTTCATATGAAGAATACTTTTAGGAAAGTACTTGTCATTGAACAGTTTCTGAAATGTCTCCCAAGACATGCTGAGTGCGGCTGGATGGGTACGCTTCACAGACTCCCACCAGTAATCTGCCTCGCCACGGAACATAAAGGTGGCGAATGGAACCTTCTGTTCCTCCGTGCATCCCAAGACATCGAATATCTTGGTAATTTGTTTAACCCACGTCTCTGCCTTGATCGGATTTGACTTTCCAATAAATTCTGGTGGTCCCAATTCTTTGAACTGCTTGGCTGTGACAAACCGTGAATTGTTATCATTTCCTCCTGTATTTTGAACACGAGTCTCCCTCGTATGAATTTGCATGAACTGCAAATAGCTTCTAAACATCCCATCGTTCATCATTTGCTCAGTGGTGTTGTTCACAAGAGGAACATTGCAATCCTGTTGCACGTTCTCCTCGTTGGTGAGCACAGGTGTCTCCACGGTCTCATTTACTCCACTGTTAACATTCTCAATCGACATTCTCAAATGCTACCATAAAATAAGGGTTAATTTAACAAATTAACATATCACATAATACCCCTATATTATGACCGACCAACAAATAAGCTTAGGTAGGACACACTAGCGAAGGATTTACTCGTCTTTCCCCTCCTAGTTCTATTCCCCGATCTCCGCCAGAGATCATATCCATAAACTCTGATACCAAATGTGACGCCCCCAAAATAGGTATACAACACCCATTCTGAGTCATCAAAATACATGGTACAGAAAAAACTACAACTTTATTATAACAACATAAAAACTGTGAGTTTAAATACAAATATTGTCATCTAGACAATATTCACACTCAAATAAGTCCTCATTACAATTATTGATACATTATTTACAAAAATGGTGAGGACTACTAAAACCACTTCTAGAACCATCATTCCATACCCGACTAGTACTCGTTACATTCTCACCTCCTGAGAAGAAAAATGGAACAAAAAGGAAAAAGGTGAGCTCAACTAGCCCAGTAAAGAACATTATGACTAAGATAATATCGAACAAATTATCGGTAGTCCTCAACACAGAAAAATCTAATAGAATACAATAGACAACAAGTTTTAAATCAATATTCGCAGCGGAAATAATAATTCATTAGAAGAGTTAAATAGAGAATAAAATCTATTAACTTCTATATATGAATTTAAAAGTCCATCGTCTATCTTTTATCCTTGTAACATCAATCAATATATAACTGAAATCAAATATTCATCTTTGCACTACAGGCCAAAGATATTCATCAGTTAGTCATGTTCATCTAAACACCTGTTCTTCTTTGCACTACGGGCTAAAGATATTCCTCAGAAATCATTCATCTTTGCACTACAGGCCAAAAATATTCAGTTAGATCATCATTTAGGACCGAGGATGATGAAAAATATTTTAAAGAAGACGAATCCAGTGAAACAAAAGAACAAATATTAAGGATTCGTAATTTAAACAATCCAAGTTCAAAAATACTTCATAAATAACCAGAGTGGAGTAAAATTTAAGAATGATCAAAACATGGATACAATCAAAGCTAGTATCCATAATAGATATTTTGGACGAAAAATGAAAATTTAATTTTTCTGTAAATAGTGTCGTATTCGTGAATAGTATCGTATACTTGAATAGTAACTCCGACACTAAAATATAGAAATTTTACAAAAAACAAATCATCATGTTTCGTGAATAGTACTCGTGAATAGTAACCCCGACATGAAAAGTTTTAAATTTGATAAAAATTTAGACCAATATTTTGGTATAATGATATTGAAGAAATAATATCATTTATGAAGAAAATAACATCCCTTACCTCGTAAAAAAGTACTTCTAGTTGAAACACCAGATATAAGCTATGACTTGAACTTGCATCGTATAGCAACACTCAAAGTATCAAAATACTTACAAGAATACACTCAATATATCGAGAGAGAAAGAGAGAGAAAACTTCAGTTTCTGGTGTGATTTTTAATTCTAACATAAGCACTCTATTTATAGGAAATTGCTTAGAACACCAAAACAGAAAATTTAATATAATATAATTATATTTACAAAATTGTCAAGCCCACCTCTTGAATCTGAATTCAGCCACTTTGCACATGTTTAATGCAGCCCTCCAAGCAAAAAAAAATGATTTTTTAATTAAAAATAATTAAAATTTTCAAAAATCAATTATTTCAGAACTTCGGAACTTCAATAATTCACAATAAATAGCCCTTTTATCAAAAAAATTCGAACCACATGTCCTTTCCATAAGAAATTTCATTCTCTATAACTTTGCAAAAGAAATTTTTTTCTAAATTACAAACAAAAATTGACCGAAATCCATAAACGGACGATTTTAAAGGCTATAATCAAATTTCAGTCAAGAAATGGGATCCAACGACACACAAAATATGTGTTAATCATTTAATGCAATAAAAATACTCTTTATCCTCATATACTCATATATCCCACATTCATTGTAAAAATATCATCATTATTATATTATAGTAATATAATAAAATATTATTTTATCAGAAAATATAAAATATCGATTTTCAACAATTGTCACTTTAAAAATTTTCTCCATCTATATCCACATAAAATGAATATTTTCCTCATCATACAAATCAATAATTAATTTTTCACAAATAGTATTACAGAATCACAGTACTGGCAACCATGCCGTTCCCAGAAAACAGGGGGCTTTCCAATAAGAATTTCTCCTTACTGGCGCGTAATTAGGTGACCAAACCTCTCGTTAGACAGAACTTTCTAGACATTGCCAATAATGTTTTCTAATAATATTATTCAGATAATATGAATTATTGCTCCGATAATGGAAAATACTGTGTAGTGACAATTATTGAAACAACAGTAATATAAAATATCAACGAAGCAATTATTGAATCAATAAAATAAAATACGGAATAGTAATTACTGTAACATTTATGTAGTAGTGCCTTCTTACATAAGAATTAATAATTGGTGCAATACCGTGTGCTACTGTGTAACAACACATATTACTGTGTTTTAACCACGGGGTATTCCAACAACGTTAACGGTAACAACTACGCCGTTATTTATAAACAACTTATACTTGTTGTTTTCTTTATCCAATCGCTTTCTGTTATGGGACCCACACAAGGCTGCGCCGTCGTACGAATATTCCCCGACAGCAAGAATATTCTACGACCAAACGCATATTCTCCGACAACAATGAGTATTTTATAACCACTTGCTTATTTGAAATATTTGCGAATTTTACCCATAACTAACCACATTAAGCAAATCAACCCTTACTATTTCAAAATGATAAATAGAAGAAATTGAATTTTATTTATTAATAATTTGGGGTCTTACAACGGGGTACTATTCTCGAGGTACTATTCACTCGAGTACTATTCATCCGGGGAATTATTCATGACAAAAATTAATTTCTTTGCTGTCCAAATCATTTTTGGATACAATATTATTCTTGAATTTTACTCCACAAAGCAGTATCATGTTGACAATTTGGACATTATTGAATTCTAGATAAATTAAGTTATAAATCTTTAAAAATTTATTCTTTGCTTTATTTTAATTAAATTCTTATATCATTGTATTATCCTCATTATATATTGTGATAAGTCATATGTTGCTTACGTGCATAGATGTACTATTGATTGGTATGATTATAACCATGGATTATTCACTATAATCATGACCGTAATGTTAAAAATGATGTGGTAAAAATCCTTATTGGCCTGTAGTGCATTGAGGGATAGTTGTAGGTATGATTATGACCAGGGATTATTCGGTATAATCATGACCATTGATGATTACATGAATATCATTGGCCCGTAGTGCGGGATGATTCGATGATGTGGTTTATTTATTAAGCTTAGTCTCAGCGATAAAGTTGATGAAAAACTTTTTAAATCATAGAAGATAGTAGATATTATGCTCTACTTGACTCTTCTAATGGATTGCTTGTTCCGCTGCAGTTAAACTTGATGTTTATTATATTTTATCAGTTTAACACTATTGAAGGCTAACGATAATTTATTCTGCATTATCTTAGTCATAATATTTCTTACTGGGCTAGTTGAGCTCACCCTTTTACTTTCACTGTTCTCTTCAGGAAATGAGAACGTAGCTGGGACTAGTCGGGGAACGAAGATGTTTGCATTAGTAGTCCTCATTATTCTGTGAAATAGTGTGATAATAATTGTAATGAGGACTTTTTTTGAGTTTGGATACCCTCTATGAGGCATTATCCATTTTGAAACTCTCAGCTACGTTTTTTTGTACTATGTAAAAGAAGTTTTTATTTAAATTTTGTACCATGTATTTGGCGACTCAAGATGAGTGATGTATACCTATTTTGGAGGCGTCACAGTTGGTATTAAAGCTTAGGGATATGTGTTAGTTCCTAGTTGGCACAATAGTTATCTAGAAAGGGGGTTAAATAGATATTTAAAAATCTTTTCGTTTTAAACTTTTTCTTTGATAATGATTAAAACTTAGTGGAATAAATATTTATTTTAATCTTCTTTACCAAGCAATGGAGTAATGAGGGTGAGGCAGTTATAACAGATATGGCAGTTATGATATGAATGTAAAAGACAAAGTCATTTTTTAGTGGTTCAGAGCACTTAAAGCTCTTAGTCTACTCTTCTACTCAACGAGTAGGATATCCACTAAGGATGTCTGTTACAACTTCTGAATCACACAGAGTCCTTCTAGACCAGAAGTCTAGGAACTTCTTAGTTCACTCTTGAACTCTTCATGTCCAGCAGACTTGGCTTTCTTACAGTTCACTACGAACTCTTCAAGTCTAACAGACTTGGTACTCTTCTTCAGTTGGTTGATAATGTTGAGTTCTTGATGGTTGCTACTCAGTTGCTGTGTAAGAACTTGTTCTAAAGAACTGAGTAGCTGAGCAAGCTTTGCAATATCTCAGATCGTAGAGTTGAGCTTGAGAGAGATGTTCACGTTGTTTGTTCAATGCTTACTTAGTTCTTTCTCTTCTGTCTGATCTGCATATATGTGATCTTGAAAACTATCCATTGGATTCATCCGTTGAGGCATTAAATGCATTTGACTTTTCTGATCTTTGATGGAGACATTTCTGTACATCTTCTGAAACTGCATTCTGGCCCACTCACACAACAGACTGCTTTCTCACCTAACACCTGAAAAGGTGTTTTGTCCCTCTTACCCATGGTACTATCCTTAGCTTCTTCAATACGCTTCTTTGTTGCATACTAAGGATATTTCATATACTCTGGGACAGATGAGTACTGCAGCATTTAGAATCCATTCCTCATATGTTGAAATCTACCTTTACACAAATCATGAGGCTCGACGTTTTCTGACATAAGACAGATGCTCTACGATTCAGATCATGATACTCTACGATTCAGATCGTAGTGACTTGGTGCTTGATCTGATGCTATCATTTAGAGAGCACTGCGATTTCTCTTAAACCCTTGCACACTACGATCTTTACTTGCTCGTGTTGTTGACTCTACGTTCCCGAGAGTACACTACGATTGTTGACTTGTAAACTCTATGTTTCCTTCATCACACTACGATCGTGGAGTTGGCTCGGCAAACGTTGGGACCACTCTACAATTTCCGAAGAGTCCCTTCAAGGAAGGCACACTACGATCTTTGAAGCTCTACGTTTCTGCCTTGACTTCTACAATGTTGATCAGATGATACACTATGATTTCTTCGAACCCTATCTATTACATCTCAAGATCAACCTAACAACTTTGATCTTTCTATATATACATTTTATTACAGAATGATACACGTTAAGATCTTAGATCAACCTAACAAATTTGATCTATCACTAAGTCCTTGTACATATCTTATTTGGAAAGGACTTTACAAATAATCATGAGCATATACATTAAAACATCAAATCATAATATGCATTCTCCCAACAATCTCCCCCTATTTGATGTTGACATAACCAAGGAGATTTGTTGTCATGATTATTAGTGACTAGATGCATTTGCAGAAAATTTAAACATGACTTAGTATTTCAGTGAGCAGCTGAAATTTCTAGAGAATAAGCATGAATTTATTGATGATCAGGAGATATTTCAGTTTGGCATTACATTAATAAGAAATTAAAGTTTTAACTTATCTCTATTTCTTTGACCTCTTTCTTGCAGGTGGGTTGGCATACTTCTCAGCCCTTCTTTTTCTGCAAGCTTCTTCGTTTCTGGCTAACTCTTCCAGCTCGCTTGGACTTAGTCTTGGATTTTCCTCATGCGTGTACATGAATGCAGGATCTTCAGTTGGCATTCTTATGCGTACAGTTGACACATCTTGTGAGCCGGGAGTTGATTCCTGACGACTTAAAGGTATAGCCGTTAAAATTCCCTGCTGATCAGATCGTTGAGTCTGATCGTGGAATTATCTTGGAGGAGGGCTTCGTGATGCTTGAGCATGAAATTGTCCTCTTCCCCTTTCTTGAGTTCCATGACCTCCTCTGCCCCTGCCTTGATCTCCTTGTCCCTTAACTCCTTTCCCTTTATTCTCCCCCTTTATGTCAGCATCAAGGGTCTGAATATCTGCAGACAGTCAATTTACTCCTTGAACAAGCTCGTTCAGTTGGCTTTGAGTCTGAGCAATGTCCTCCCTACTTTCCTTGATCTGTTTGTCAGATCTTACTTCTTTGTTTTGGAGGGCTGTAAGAACCATGTCATTCTGTTTTTCTTGATTGACATAAGATTTTTGGAAGTCGTAGACAGAAGCTTTCAAGTTGATGATATTCTCTAGCATAATTTTATGTTGAGCGTGTTGATGTTTCTGCATTTCAAGAACAACCTCTCTTTGCTTGGCAGCTATCTGGAAGTGAATTTTATCTCTGTCCTTCATACTCTTAAGAATTTATTGGATAATTTCCCTCAGCTTCTTTGTAAGCTCAGTGTTCATAGTGCCAGAAAAATTGTTTGCTGCTGTAATTATTTGGTTCAGCCGGATATGGATGAGATCAGAGTGAGATTCCAGACTGTCTTCTATATTCTTGACCATGTTTTTGGTTGCTTCCTTCAAGTCATCCTTGGTGAGCAGGTTTCGGAGAGTATCATTGGTTTGAGGATTGTTAGTTGGAGGGATTATTTGCTGGGATTGATCTTGCAAGTTGTAAAGAGCAAGTTCATGACTAAAGTAGTCATTTGATGAGGAGGATGGTATATCGGATGGAGGGGCCCGAGGTTTAGTGTTTGGACTATAGGGCTCTACGATATCTATTTGGGACTCTACGACTGGGCTAGAGTCAGAGATCATAGATATAGTGGTTTGTGGGAGCAAAGTAAGGTTGCCTTCATTTGGTTCTTCAGTCACAGAATTTTGGGATTCTGCAACTGGAAATTGATTAAGTGGGTGAAGAACCATTTCCATCCACCGAGGAAATTCATAGAATTGACTGAATGAAGATGATGTCAAGTGATTAACTTTGAAGATATCAGGGATAATCAGTACCTCAAGTTTATCCTTGGCTGAAGAATGGTCAGTAAGCATCTTCTTGGCAAAGTTGACTTTCCCTGGGAATCCATGAGCCAGAACTGAGATGGCTGAATACTCTTTGAAGCTCCAGAAGATGTGATCCTATGAGTTCAGGATTTGAGCTTGATGGTATGCCATCATGGGTAGGTAAAAAAACATTTGATTGTACAGATAGCTTCTATATCCACCTTTACCTATACCAATGATTTCAAACTCATCATTATCATCATCTTGTTCTTCTTCTTTGTTCTCTTCTGAGGGTTCCATTATCTCAATAGTCTTTGGATGGTATTGCACTGGTTCATCTTTATTTTGTGTAGGGACCTCTTCTTCTGCTGTGTGGATATCATGAGGCTCCCCCTAAGCATGATTATCTTCTTGAGAGTTCAGAAACTCCCTGTCAGTTAGAACATCTTCTTGAGCTGTAGACATCTCCCCCTCAGCCGGTGTATTCTCTATCATGAGAATTTCAGGGATCTCCCCCTCAGCTGGAGCACTTTCTTCTTGACTTGCTCTGGACAGTTCCTTCTTAGCAGCCATGCTCTTTGCTTCCTTCTTTAGCACCTTTTCATTTTCAAGAATGTACTTCTTGACTAGCTTTCTCCTTGCTTTGCTGGGTTTAGTTACAACTTCAGGACTCTCTTGAATCTCAGCTTTGTCCTATTCAATAGTCACTATGCTTGAAGCAGCTACCTCCTTGTCTGCCATGCTTCGTCTGGTCTCCACTAACAGTAGAGACTCTACGATTGAGGTGGTTGATGGCCTTTTGGACTTATGGCCAGCTTTGTTCTTCTTTAGGATCTGTGATATGGTGGCTTGATCCTCATCAGCTTCATCTTGCTGCTGCTTACTTCTTAGCATCCTCAGAGTCTCTATATCAGAGGACTCTACAGGAATATCAGTTGTAGATCCTTGAGGCTCTTCTATCTGTCTAGCCCTTAGTTTCCTCTTGCCCTTGCTTTTTCTGGTAAGGACAGAGGGTTCTCCCTTGTTGGCTTCTCCTTCTTCTTTAGCTTCCCTAACAACAGACATGTTTCCTGGAAAGCCTGCGTTCTTCAGTTCCCCAGTTCTTCCACTGGACTCAGCCATCATTCGTACATACTCAGCAGGGTTTCTCTTCCAATTTTTAAACAGCTGCTGGGTCATTCTTCGATTTGGGTTTATGGCTTCTCCCTCTTCATCCCCAATCTTGTCACCCAATGCAGATTGTAGAATGATACTTAAGAAATGCCCATATAACATCTTCTGAAGGCTTTTTGATTTCTTCGAGTTGACGATCCACTTGCCGATCCACTCGAGCAATACAGCTCCATAGCTGAGTTGTATACCATAAAACATGGCCGTCATGAGCTTAAGTTGAGCTTCATTCACCGAGTCATGACCTGAGCTCTTACAGCAGATGCATTTTCCAACAATGTCAGCCAAAAATTCGTAACTTTGTGGGAACTCCTTTTTTTACCCTTTTACAAAGGGGTTTTTCTTGTGATGCATTTTTCTTAGTCCCTCTTGGAAGTCTATGCTGTCTACGAATGGGTTCCCTTCATTCTTGAAACCTAGGGCCAGATTGAAGTCTTCTGCCTTTAGTCTAATTTCTACTTCCCTTACTTTTGTAGTGATGGTGTCGTTTTCAAACACACCATTTTTGTAGAACTCATTCACTAACTTGTGATAGATAAGGGTATCTGTGCTCAGAGCCTCCCCGAGACCCGCCTTCTTCAGCAGAGCTAGGGTCTTGTGAAATTTCGGTGGAGATGTTTTGAACTCGTCAAAACAGAGTCTGTAGCCGGATACCACATTTGAAGCAGCCATTGATTCTGTAGTTGGAGGTGAGATGCATCTGAGCTTTTTGCTGATTTAGGTCTTTTGCTTTGAGAGAGAGATAATATTTTGGACTTCAGATTTCAAAATTGTGATTTCAACTTGTACTTGTAACTTCCCTCTCTTCTTTTTTGCTTAGTGGGACAAGTGTTGATTTTTGCTTGGCTCTACGATTTTGACTGTGCAGTAATGTACTGATTTGCCCTTGTCTTCTTCAGAGCTGATGTGAGGAAGACTACAATCGTTGAGGTAGTCTTATGTTCGTTGAGTCTGTCCTGTGATCGTTGAGTCTGTCCAACATTCGTTGAGTCTGTCCTGCGATCGTCGAGTCTGATCAATCATTCATTGAGTTTGTCTTACGATCGTCGAGTCTGATCGGATCCTTGTGATGAGTTTTTGACTAAGCATTCTTTTAAGGTAACTCAGGTAGGGCCAACCTCTTGGAGAGATTCAAGGGTTAGGTTTGTTCCTGAGGCACCTCTTAGAGAGATTGCTTTATTATGAATCTTGTCATCACAGGATACATTTTTGCTTTGTGGATGGGGCTTGTGTCATCGTTGAGTCTGCACTACAATAGTTAAGTCTTTGCTAAGATCGTTGAGGTAGTTTTCTTTTCGGCTCTACGATCGTGAGCTTTCCTTAATAATGTTTACAGTTTTGAGTTCAGCCTTTGTATCTGTCATGGTTAACACAATCTAGAACATGTATTTCATGGTTGTAGATTTAGCATTCCTAGCTCACTTATTAAGTTATTAAATCTGGATTCATCTAGTGGTTTTGTAAAAACATCAGCAAGTTGATTTTCAGTAGGGATATATTGTAAAGATATAGTTCCATTTTGCACATGATCCTTAATGAAGTGATACCTTATTTCTATATGCTTAGTCCTAGAATGCATGACATGATTATGAGTTATTGATATGGCACTGGTGTTATCACAGTGTATGGGAATAGATTTGAAATCGAACCCATAGTCAGCTAGCTGATTTCTCATCCATAGGATCTGAGCACAGCAGCTGCCAGCAGCAATATATTTAGCTTATGCAGTTAAAGTAAACACTGAGTTTTGCTTTTTACTAAACCAGGACACAAGTCTATTTCCTAGCAATTGACAGGTGCCACTGGTACTTTTTCTATCTATTTTGCATCCTGCAAAATCAGCATTTGTGAATCATGTTAGTTCAAATGAGGATTCCTTGGGGTACCAAAGCCCCAAGTAAGGTGTACCTTTGAGATACCTGAAGATCTTTACAGCAGACAAATGTGACTCTTTAGGGTTAGCCTGAAATCTAGCACATATGCATGTTGTAAACATTATGTCTGGTCTACTGGCAGTTAGGTATAAAAGAGAGCCTATCATACCTCTGTATTGAGTGATATCAATACTTTTACCTTTCTCATCCTTGTCAAGCTTGGTTGCAGGAGCAATTGGTATTTTTATGGGAGAGGCTATTCCATGCCATACTTCTTCAGTAAGTCTTTGATGTACTTGGTTTGGTTTATGAAAATTCCTAGTTGGCACAATAGTTATCTAGAAGGGGGGTTGAATAGATATTTAAAAATCTTTTCGTTTTAAACTTGTTCTTTGATAATGATTAAAACTTAGCGGAATAAATGTTTGCTTTAATCTTCTTTACCAAACAATGGAGTAATGAGGGTGAAGCAGTTATGGCAGTTATAACAGATATAACAGTTATGATATGAATGTAAATAACACAGTCGTTTTTAAGTGGTTCAGAGCACTTAAAGCTCCTAGTCCACTCTTCTACTCAACGAGTAGGATATCCACTAAGGATGTCTGTTACAACTTCTGAATCACAAAGATTCCTTCTAGACCAGCAGTCTAGGAACTTCTTAGTTCACTCTTGAACTCTTCAAGTCCAGCAGACTTAGCTTTCTTACAGTTCACTACGAACTCTTCAAGTCCAGCAGACTTGGTACTCTTCTTCAGTTGGTTGATAATGTTGAGTTCTTGATGGTTGCTACTCAGTTGCTGTGTAAGCACTTGTTCTAAAGAACTGAGTAGCTGAGCAAGCTTTGCAATATCTCAGATCGTAGAGTTGAGCTTGAGAGAGATGTTCACGTTGTTTGTTCAATGCTTGCTTAGTTCTTTCTCTTTTGTCTGATCTGCATATATGTGATCTTGAAAACTATCCGTTGGATTCATCCATTAAGGCATTAAATGCATTTGACTTTTCTGATCTTTGATGGAGACATTTCTGCACATCTTCTGAAACTGCATTCTGGCCCACTCACACAGCAGACTGCTTTCTCACCTAACACCTGATAAGGTGTTTTGTCCCTCTTACCCATAGTACTATCTTTAGCTTCTTCAATACGCTTCTTTATTGCATACTAAGGATATTTCATATACTCTGGGATGGATGAGTACTGCAGCGTCTAGACTCCATTCCTCATATGTTGAAATCTACCTTTACACAAATTATGAGGCTCGACGTTTTCTGACATAAGACAGATGCTCTACTATTCAGATCATGATACTCTACGATTCAGATCGTAGTGACTTATTGCCTTGGTGCTTGATCTGATGCTATCATTTAGAGAGCACTACGATTTCTGTTAAACCCTTGCACACTACGATCTTTACTTGCTCGTGTTGTTGACTCTACGTTCTCGAGAGCACACTACGATCGTTAACTTGTAAACTCCTTGTTTCCTTCAGCACACTAAGATCGTAGAGTTGGCTCGGCAAACGTTGGGACCACTCTACGATTTTCGAAGAGTCCCTTCAAGGCAGGCATACTACGATCTTTGAAGCTCTACGTTTCTGCCTTGATTTCTGCAATGTTGATCAGATGATACACTATGATTTCTTCGAACCCTATCAATTACATCTCAAGATCAACCTAACAGCTTTGATCTTTCTATCTATACATTCTATTACAGAATGATACACGTTAAGATCTTAGATCAACCTAACAAATTTGATCTATCACTAAGTCCTTGTATATATCTTACTTGGAAAGGACTTTACAAATAATCATGAGCATATACATTAAAACATCAAATCATAATATGCATTATCCCAACAATATGATCTCTGGCTGAGATGTGAGACAAGAACTAGGAGGGGAGAGACGGGAATTCCTTCGATAGTATAACCTACCTAAGTTTATTTGGTATTTATTTGGTCGGTCAGAGTATAGGGATATTATGTGACATGTCAATTAACCCTTGTTTTGTGGCAGTATTTGCAAATGGCATCTGAAAATGTTGAGATAAGCAATGAAGCACATGAGACCGTTGAGTCACCAACGATCAATACCCAGGATAATGTGCATTAGGATGGCAATAATCCTCAGGAAAACAACAACTCTGACCAAATGATGAATGATGGGATGTTCAGAGGCTTTATGCAATACATGCAACATCAGGCGAGAATGACTCATGTTCAAAATGAAGGTGGAAACATTGGCAACTCTTGGACGATTATCGCTAAACAGTTCAAGGAGCAGGAACCACCGGAGTTTATTGGAGAGCCAAAACCACTTAAGGCGGAGACGTGGATAAAGCAGATCACCAAGATATTTGATGTCTTGGGATTCTCCGAGGAGCAAAAGGTTTCCTTTGCCACCTTTATGTTGCGAGGAGAGGCAAATTACTGGTGGGAATCGGTAAAGCGTACTCAACCTGCAGCACTGAAGATGTCTTGGGAGAAGTTCCAAGAACTGTTCAACGACAAGTACTTTCCCAAAAGTATTCGTCACATGAAGGAGGTAGAATTTATCAAGTTGGAGCAAAACAATATGACCGTGTCGCAGTACGAAGCTAAGTTTACCGAGTTGTCCCGATTTGCGTCCCACTTGGTGGATAATTAGGAGAGAATGACGTGGATGTTTCTAAGAGGTTTGAAACCCGAGATACGTAAATACTTAATTTCTCACAAACTATGTTTGTATTCAGATGTTGTAAATATGGCTCAGTTATTGGAGCGCGATAACGAGTCAACCCAACCAAGAGAGAGCAGCCGAAAAAATGATAATACCAATGGTAGTAGTCATCGAAGAGGTGAAAACAAACGTGGAGGGAATCAACATGCCAGAAATTGTAACCACTTCGGTGGTAATCATGGTCAAGACAATAAAAGTAGGAGTTTCAAGAAGAGGAGATTCAATAATGATGGAAGGACGTCAGCACCAACACCTGTTGTTAAGGAAGGAGAACGACCGACGGTCGTATGTTACAAATACGGAGGGGAGGGACATATCAGTCTAAATTTTACGCAGCAGTCCAAATTATGTTACAATTATGGAAGAGAATGTCACCTAGCCCGATTTTGTCATACACCGAAGTCAAGTCCAACTGAGATGGAGGCATCAAAGGTCGCCCCAGACAAGACAAAACCAGTAGTTCAAGGGAGAGCGTTTGTCGTAACCTCTCAAAAAGTAAGGAATCCAAATGAGGTGATCACGGATAAGCTAATCATAAACTCTAGCAAAGTCTATACCTTATTTGATACTGGTTCTACCCATTCTTTTATTTCTCCTACTTGCGCTTAACGTTTAAAGTTGACTCCGGAGAAATTAGACTTTTACTTATCTGTTGAAACTTTGTTGGGAGAAACCTTCATTACATCCACTGTTTATAAGTCTTGTTTGATTCAAATCGGTAACCGCACGTTACCTGTCGATCTTATCTCCTTAAAAATACTTGCATTTGACGTGATTCTAGGGATTGGTTGGTTAACTACTCATCATGCTAAAATTGATTATTTTCGTAAGGTTATTAGCTTTTATATTCCTAATCAACCTATTATGCGAATTCAAGCGACCAAACCATTAAAATAAATCACGGTCATCTCAAGCCATAAAGCTATTTGTTTATTGAAAAACGGATGTCAAGCTTTCTTAGCTCATGTAATAGATTTAATCAAAAATACGTCAGATTTGAATGATATTTCTATTGTTAATAAATTTCCTGACGTATTCCCCGAAGAACTTCCTGGCCTACTCCTAGAGCGTGAAATCGAGTTTGGTATCGACCTTAAACCCAGTACAAAACCAATCTCCAAAGCCCCATATCAAATGACTCCTATTGAACTTCAGGAATTAAAAACCCAACTACAGGAATTGTTAGATATCGGTTTCATTCGACCTAGTACGTCTCCTTGGGGTGCTCCTATTCTATTCATGAAGAAGAAAGATGGAAGTATGCGACTTTGTATTGATTATCGGGAGTTGAATCATGTCACCATCAAAAATAGGTACCCGTTACCTCGTATTGATGATCTGTTTGACCAGTTACAAGGCGCCAAATTCTTTTCAAAGATCGATCTTCGTTCTGGATATCATCAGTTGAAGATTAAAACTGATGACATTCCAAAGACTACTTTCAGAACTCGGTACAGGCATTACGAATTCTTAGTCTTGTCTTTTGGATTGACTAATGCTCCTGCTACCTTCATGGATATGATGAACCGAGTATTCAAGAAATATTTGGATCGCTTTATGGTCGTCTTTATTGATGACATCCTCATTTACTCCAAAAGCCGTGAAGATCATGAGCAACACTTGAGGCTAATATTCCAAAAGCTTCGTGAAAACAAGTTTGTTAGTTCCGAGTAGGCACAATAGATCTAGAAGGGGGGGGGTTGAATAGATCCTCTTTAATGTCAAATACTTTTCTGGTTTACTTTGTATTACTCATAATTTAGCATATGACAAACATAAGAATCTTTTCAAGCACATCGGAATAAGTAAAAGATCCCCTTCATTGATATATTTATAATCATACATACATTGTTCATAGAGTTAGTTCGGTTGTAAGAAATTAGAACATACGTAGAAGTTATAGTACATAATGTAAATGACATAATGTAAAAGACAAAGGGTTTTAAGTGGTTCAGAGACTCAAGCTCCTAATCCACTCTTCTACTCTCAACTAGCATGATTTCTAGTAAGGAATGGCAGCACCCTGAATCACTAAGATTCCTTCAAGGCCAGCAGCCTTGGGACTTCAGTTCACTAAGAACTCTTCAAGGCCAGCAACCTTGGAACTCCTCTAGTTCCCTAGGAACTCTTCAAGCTCAGCAGGCTTGGAACTTCATTTAGTCCCTCCGGACAAGGACCCCTCAGGCCCTGGCATCTGTTGAGTTGTTTGTTTATTTGTTGGAGTTGGTGCTGATCTGCTAAGATGTCTTCATGCTCTGAACATCTTCTGTACTTAGCAGCTTAGCGTGATCATCCTTGAAGTGCAGTTGAGTGTTGCATGATGCTCAGCTTCTTCAGTTACTCAACCACTTCGGATGACCCCTGAATGACTGCCTTAAAGATCGTTCCTCTTGTTACACGATGGCTGCACATGATGGGTTTCTAAGATGATTGTAAGCTCTTCTGCTAGGTACTTAGAAATTTCTCATGCTTGCCACCATGATGACGTTTGTGATCTCCCTTCTTGATACTTGATATCTTCTCATGATGGACTTGCTAAGATGACTATGAGCTCTTCTCTATAGTACTTAGAGTCTTCCCATGATGGACACCAAGATGACATGATGCTCTTCTTTCTCTCTGCAGTTCAGAACACTCTTCAAGTAGTAGAACTCTCACTTCTACGTTATAAAACTCTCACTTCTACTTCTTTCTTTGTCTAACTCTAAGTGTTCTTGGTGGATCGTAGAGTAAGCCTTCGGACTCACTATCTTACATGGTTTAGAACTGTCCACCATTACTCCAAACTCGACAACTCCAGCAACCCTTGATCTTTTAAGCTCTAGCAGATTTATATTCTTTCCCAATCCTTCCGTTGGAAAGTAGCCGTTGAAAGCTATTCAAATGTCTTCACAGATCTTGAGTTAACAGAGGAGACTGCTGATGTGACAAGTCATACTTTCTCTGACATTGCAGTCTACTATTTCACCTACCCATCAGAGATGTCACTTTAATGTCTTGGGTAGGTCGAAGACTTTATTTCCTCCTTCTGATTTCTCGATTAGAGGTTGTCCTTTTACATCGATGCTCTCAATAAGCTCTTGTTCGAATATGACCCTTCAGATTGAACCGTTGTCAATGCTTCAGTCTTCAGCTATTCAAACTCTACGATTCTGATGCATGTCTTCGAGGACCTGATCGTAGTGTCATGTTGACTGGTAGAGACAACACTACGATCTCGAAGAGTGTTGATTGGATCTTCAATATAGAACACCTCTTCCTTCTCTTGTGCAGTACTTTAACACTTCTGTTTGCCTCAACAGTTCTCAGATATTGATGACTTGACTTCCTTGTTCTGGCCCCTTCTGAATAGCAAGACACTTCAGATTTGTGGCGTGTCCAGCTCGTTTTCTCTTTATGATCTCCCGTTCACTGGTCATCAATAGACAAACCTAATGCTTAATCATTTTAGCCTTGTTCTTCAGAAGCTGTCCAGGGACCCATGTGATGATAGTGAATATACGAGTAGAACCATGTAGTGATGGCGAATATACGAGTAGAACCAACTTTAATCGATAAAGTTAAAGCTGCTCAAGCTACAGACCTGGAGCTGATGCGTATGAGGAAGAAAGTGCAAGAAGGTGCTATTCCGGAAGCAAGAATCGATGAAGAAGGAATACTTCAAGTCAACTCCAGACTTTGTGTTCCTAATGATTCTGACTTGAAGTATAAAATCATGATGGAGGCGCACAACACACCGTTTGCAATCCATCCTGGGAGTACCAAAATGTATCGTGATCTTCGACATACATTTTGGTGGAGCAATATGAAGAGAGAGATAGCGGGGTTTATCTCAAGGTGTCTAACTTGTCAACGAGTCAAGGCGGAGCATCAAGTGCCAAAAGGTCTATTGCAACCACTTGAAATTTCATAATGGAAGTGGGAGTACATTACCATGGATTTCGTTACTGGTCTTCCAAAGGTTTCTCAAGGCATAGATGCGATTTGGGTCATTGTTGATAGATTGATCAAGTCTGCTCATTTCTTATCGATGAGAGAAACTTATACACTTGAACGTCTTGCTCATATGTACATAAAAGAGATTGTAAGATTGCATGGTATGCCAGTATCCATAGTTTCTGATCGAGACCCAAGATTCACTTCACGATTTTGGGTTAGTTTGCAAAAAGCTATGGGCACAAATTTATGATTTAGTTCGGCATATCATCCTCAAACGGACGGGCAGTCCAAGAGGACTATTCAAACTCTTGAATATTTATTAAGACTCTGTGTCCTTGACTTCAAAGGAAGTTGGGATACATTCTTACCATTGGTGGAGTTTTCCTACAACAACAGTTATTAAGCAAGTATTGACATAGCTCCATTTGAGGCATTGTATGGAAGAAAGTGTTGTTTTCCAGTATACTGGGATAAGGTGGGTGAAGCAACGTTGTTGGGACCGGAGTTGGTACGTATGAATATGAAAAAGATTTAAACAATCCGACAACGCATAAAAACCTCATAAGATCGATAAAAGATTTATGTTGATCTTCATCTAAAGGACGTGGAATTCAATATTGGAGATCATGTGTTGTTACGTGTTTCTCTATGGAAAGGAGTTACGAGATTTGGAAAGAGATGAAAGATCAATCCTCGATTCATTGGCCCATTTTTAATCCTCAATCGAGTAGGAACTATGGCCTATAGACTCGCCTTACCGCCAAATATATCTCGTGTTCATAACGTTTTTCACATATCTATGTTACGTAAATATGTGAAAGACCTGAATCACATTATTGAATTAGAACCGGACAAGATAGCGGAACATTTAACATATGAGGAGGTGCCTGTTAAAATCTTGGATAAAAATGATCATATTCTATGCTCCAAGGTTATACCTCAAGTCAAAGTTTTGTGGAGAAACCACGATGTTGAGGAAATGACTTGGGAGTTAGAATCTGAAATGAAGTCAATGTATCCTCACCTCTTCGACATACCAGGTACGCACCCTAATTTCGAGGATGAAATTTCAGAAGAAGGGGAGGTTGTAAGACCCCAAATTTTATGAACAAAGATTAATTTTTCTCGAAATATATTTTTGAATATTATGGTGTGGATTTGATATAATGTTATAGTTATGGGCATTATTTACAAATTTTGCAAAGTAAGCAAGTGGTTATATAATATTCGATTGGCCGGGGAATATTCGTTTTAACAGGGAATATTCGTACGACGGCACAATCATTGGCGGACCCCACAATGGAAGTATTGTCGTAGTTAGAAAACGATAGAATTATCTTTTTATAAAAATAACGGTGAAAGTTTTACCGTTAAACTGTTGAACTACCCGGTGGTAAAAGTACAGTAATACGCGTGATTGCATAGTAACACACATTATTGATTATTGATACTTACGTGAGAAGTCACTCAGTTATACTCAATTATTGCTACAGTAGTTGCTGCATAATATCTCTCATATTATTGATTCAATTATTGTCACAGTATCATCTGCATAATATCTTATATTATTAAATCAATAATTGAGATGACAAAGTTATTCATATTATTATTTGCAATATTGACAATGTCTAGAAAGTTCTGTCAAGGAGAGGTTTGGTCACCTAATTGCGCGCCAATATGGGAAAATCCTTATCGGAAAGCCCCCTCTTTCCTGGGAATGATCTGGTTGTTAAATATTGTGAGTTATAATATTAATGATGAATAAGTTCGTGTTGATTAAATAATAAAGTGATATTTCTATTGTGTTGGGATTATTAGTGTTAGTAGAAATCGACATCTATTTCTATAATAATGGATGTCTGGAGGTTATAATGACCAATCAGGTAATTAATCAGATAAATGAGTAATTAATTGCTATTAATTCACATGCTTATAACTATTGATTCACATGCATGTACTATTAGGGGATGTAGTGCAAGATTGATAATACTTGCATGACTAAATTAAAAATGGAGGTATAGATGAAGATACTATATTGTAATTATTTTTTTCACATGATTGTACTATTGATTCACAAGATGTACTATTAGGGGAGGTGGTGAAAGTTTGATAATACTTGCATAACTAAATTAAAAATGAAGAAAAAGATGAAGGTATTATACTGTAATATTTCAAGCCCCAAAATGTGCAATTATCGAAACTATGTTTTCCTATAAATAGAAGCTCATTCTTCTTTCATTCTTACCAATTCACTAAGACTCACAAGTGCAATTATAGAAAGAGAAGCTATAGAGAGAAAAGCTTTAGAGAGAAAGTAGAAGTGAAGTCTGTTACCTCACTATTTTAGTATCCAGTCTTCTTCTGAGGTAAGGGATATAATTTTTGTTCAGTATTCATAAGAAATAATATTTTCTTCCATACTCTGTAGTATGTGAGTAATATTATTTCGTCTCGTATTCCTGATTATACCATCATTTTGTTAAAGTAATGCTTCTATACTCTATGAAATTAGTAGCATATTATTGAAATTTGCGCTTCATCTAGTATCGTTTCACAAGGATATTTTCTGCACATTCTTGTTAAATTTTAAGCTTTTCATGCCAGAGTACTGTCCATGAGTAGTATTCATTTTTATGGTACTATTCACAAAGTACTATTCATGGGTACTATTCATAAAGTACTTTTCAGGAGTACTATTCACGAGATACTATTTCTGAAATACTATTCACGGGGTACTATTCACTCGGGTACTTTTCACCTGGAGATTTATTCATGACAAAAATTGATTCTTTGCTGTCCAAATTATTTTTGGATACAATATTATTCTTGAATTTTACTCCACAAAGCAGTATCATGTTGACAATTTGGACATTATAAAATTCTTGATAAATTAAGTTATAAATCTTTAAAAATTTATCATTTGCTTTTTTTTAATTGAATTCTTATATCATTGTCATCATCCTCATGCTTATATTGTGATAAAAGTCATATGTGGCTTACGTGCATAGATGCACTATTGATTGGTATGATTATGACAAGGGATTATTCGGTATAATCATGGCCGTAATGTTACAAATGATGTGGTAAAAATCCTCATTGGCCTGTAGTGCATTGATGGATAGTTGTTGGTATGATTATGACCATGGATTATTCGGTATAATCATGACCATTGATGATTACATGAATATCTTTGGCCCGTAGTGTAGGGATAATTCGATGATGTGGTTTATTTATTAAGCTGAGGCTCAGCGATAAAATTGATAAAAAAAACTTTTTAAATCATAGAAGATAATAGATATTATGCTCTAATTGACTCTTCTAATGTATTGCTTGTTCCACTGCAGTTAAACTTGATGTTTATTATATTTTATTAGTTTAACACTGTTGAAGGCTAAAGATAATTTATTTTGCATTATCTTAGTCATAATATTTCTTAATGGGCTAGTTGAGCTCACCCTTTTGCTTTCATTGTTCTCTTCAGGAAATGAGAACGTAGCTGGGACTAGTCGGTGAACGGAGTGACGATCCAGATGTTTGCATTAGTAGTCCTCACTATTCACTGAAATAGTATGATAATAATTGTAATAAGGACTTTATTTGAGTTTGGATACTCTCTACGAGACATTATCCGTTTTGAAACTCTCAGCTACGTTTTGTCGTACTGTATAAAAGAAGTTTGTATTTAAATTCTGTACCATGTATTTGGCGACTCAAGATAGGTGATGTATACCTATTTTGGGGGCGTCACAATACTGCTTTGTGAAGTAAAATTCAAGAATAATATTGTATCAAAAATAATTTGGACAGAAAAGAAATTAGTTTTTATCATGAATAGTACCCCGATTGAATAGTACTTCGAGAATAGTACCCCGTGAATAGTACCTCGGCATGAAAAGATTAAAATTTAACAAGAATGTTCAGAAAAATATTCTTGTGAAATGATACTATATGAAGTGCAAATTTCAAGGATATTCTACTAATTCCAAGAAGTATAGAAGCAATACTTATCAAAATGAGTGTAGAATTCAGAATCTGAAATGAAATAATATTACTGGCATATTACAGAGTATGGAATAAAATATTATTTCTTACGAATACTGAACAAAATAATTTCCTTTACAACTGTTGAACGAAAATAATATTCCTTACGAATATTAAAAGAAGATAATATTCCTTACGAATATTGAACGAAAATAAAATTCCTTACGAATACGAAAAAATAATATTGTAAGTGAATATGAAATAAATAATATCCCTTACCATAATAATGATATCCCTTACCTTAAAAGGATGGTTATTCTGACTGGTATAGCGTAGATATTCTTAAAAAAAACTTGCATTATTTGCAACACTCAAAATTTTCTTAAACTCAAAAGAAATACGCTCAATATTATAGAAGAAGAATTCTCTGATTCTGTTGTGTTTTTCTTTTCTAAACTGAGCATCCTATTTATAGGAGAATGACAGGATACTATTTGGACGCACAGTAAAGGAAAAATCACGGGCAAAGAATTCGGTTGATTTCGTTGAAAATTTGATTTTCACTATGTAGCACTATGCAATAAAATATTCTAATAAAATAAAAAATTTAAATAAAATATAATATATTCTATTTATAATCTAATAAAACGAATAACTTTATAAAAAGTATTCTGTTTTATTACTATTATAAAAACAATAAAAGAAAAATTTATAATATATATATATATATATATATATATATGAAATCCACCCGGTAGGGGTGTAAATGAGTCGAATCTCAGCGAACATCTTCATGCTCAGATTCGGCTCGACTCAAAAAAATTGAGCTCGGATTCGAATCGAATTCGATAAGGTATTTATATTTTTGCGCCAGATTCGACTCAAAACATTACTCGAACCTACTCGGCTCGTAAGTACTCGACTCGATTATAAAACGAGTTACTCATGAGCCTTCAAATCGAGTTTCGAATACGAACCATTTCACTTAAAACTGAACCACTACATACTAAATTGGTTAATTAACTAATATTTATATATATAAAAATTTCACTTTTATTTATGTATTGAAATTATAAAGAATCTAATATATATTGACATTCAATTAATTGATTTATTCAAATACAAGTTTACAAAATTTTATACTACACTTTATAAATTATAAAGATTGATATAAATATCACATATTTAGCTTACTAGCATGGATCAGACCAATATTCGAATATGATCCATTGAGCATGTATCGAGTATAATTCGAGAAAAAAATGAAATACTCGAACCCTAATATGAGCGAACACTGGTACACTCGAATTCGACTCGTGTATCACTAAACAGAAAACGAGTATGGATCATATTCGACTCGGATCAACTTCGAATTCGAGCTTTGGATCATATTTTCGAGCCGATCTCGAGTCGAGTACCGAATTACTTGGCTAAAATTACACCCCTACCACCCGGCCACCGTGATATATATATATCAGCCAAAATTATAACAAATACTTCATAAAAAAACTTCTCTATTTATCTCAATTCACTTGGCTTCACAAACACATTTTTAATAACATTTATTCATCACTAATATTATAACTTACAAAATTAACAACCAGATCATTCCTAAGAAAGATGTGGCTTTCCGATAAGGACTTCTCCTTATTGACGCGCAATTAAGTAACCAAACCCCTTTCCTTGACAGAACTTTCTAGATATTATCAATAATGCAAATAATAATATGAATAACTTTATCGTCTCAATTATTGATTTAAATATATAAAATATTGTGCAGATGATACCGTGACAATAATTAAATCAATAATATGAGATAGTATACAGTAACTACTGTTGTAATAATTTAATAAAACTGAGTGACTTCTTACGTAAGCATCAATAATCAGAGATATTGTGTAATACCATATCCTACTGTGAAACAACGCGTATTACTGTATTTTTATCACCGGGTATTTCAACAGTTTAAGGGTAAAACTCTTGTCGTTATTTTTATAAAAAAGTTATTTCTGTCGCTTTCTAAATCCGATAGTTATTCCGTTGTGGGGTCCACCAATGATTGTGTCGTTGTACGGATATTCTCTGACAAAAAGAATATTCTCCGACCAAACGAATATTTTATGACAACTGCTTACTTTATAAAATTTTCACATATCACCCTTAACTTTAACCTTTTATCAATTTAACCATTTACTAAATAGAATAATAATTATAAGAAAATTGAATACTTTCATTTCATAAAATTTGGGGTCTTACAAATAATCATAAAATCAGAATAGATACATCACTATTCTCACAATATTGACTAACACAAAATCATTAATTATAAGTAAACTTATAGTAATATTGTCTCAAAATAATTAATTATAGTAAATTATAAATTACAAAAATCAATTAATAGCACAAAATAAATTTAATTTAATAAAACCTATATTAATTTTGTACTATAGTATAAATAGTTAAAATATGTATTTACAACATAAATGAAACTTTATTATACTTTAATATAAGTAGGGGTGCTCATCGGTAAAAAACCGAACTGGTACCGAAAAAATTGAACCGGTACCGAACCGAAAAATTCAAAAAATCAAGAACCGGCACCGATACCGAATAACCGGTTTCGGTACCGGTTCGGTACAAAGTCGGTACCGGTTTTTTCGGTTCAGTTTTCGGTTATACCGCAATAATTAAATAATTTTTTTATATCACCAAAAAATTTAAAACTAAGAAATTAGACTAGTAAATTATCATAAATTCATAATTAATATATATTCCGAATTAATGAAATAAAATCACTAATTAATTCCTCTTTACATGACAATTAATCTTTAAAATTTTGTCCAAAATCTCTAGTCTCCTGTTGATTTAATTAAATAACCCATGAACACAGAAAATTAAAAAGTTTGATTTATTCAACAATGATATCTTTCAGTGCATGTGTAATAATTAATCTAAGAAATAATAGTATATAATCCTGTTTACACCAATACATTAATTAGTGCACAAAACGTAACTACTACAAACAGAATTATTATTCCTTAGATTAATACTCCATTAATTATATCGTGGACTATATAAAGAATATTAATATATATAAATTATAAATAATAGTATATCTTTATTTGAAATATACTTTTAATATGGTAATTAAGGATATACTACTATTAAGCTAGGCGATCTTAATTAATTTAGCTAGGAATTCAACTGACTTTTACATTTATATATGTTTACACTATACGCAAAACAACTTTAAAAAAATGTTCGGTTTTCAGTTTTTTTCGATTTTGAAATAGACTAGAAATTAGAATTAGAAATTTTCGGTTTTTTTCGGTTTTACCGAATTCAAAATTTTAAGTACCGCTACCGGTACCGAAAAATATAAAAAAACTGAAAAACCGGTATCGAAAAAAATCGGTACCGCCGGTACCGGTTCCAACCGGTTCGGTAAAAAAATCAAAAAACCGAAATTTTTGAGCACCCCTAAATATAAGCAATATATTAATATTAACGTAAACAAAACCATTAAACTTCTAATAATAACCCGTATGATTACAATATACGTGTATTATTATGATTTTAATAATAATAAATATAAACAAAATGATGTACATATATAGGTAAATTCAACAAGAACGATAATAATAAATCATAAAGAAATTTAATAAGCTTATTATTTTTTTTCATTTTTATCTTTCGTATTATATAGAGTCTAAAGTCATTAGCACAATATTGATGAGTCTAGATCATAATATTATAATTCGGAAAAATATCAGAATATTAATATCTTTCCAAATATATTAATTAATCTAATATAAAAAAAATTCAAATTAATCTATCTTTCTGTATATTAATATTATGAGTCTAGATCATAATATCAAATATCAAAATACGTAATAACATAGGAATACTAATATATTTCCAACTATCTTAATCTAATATGAAAAATAAATCTAAATCCATTTATCTTTCTATATTTTTTTTATAATTCAATTTAATATTAATGAGTAGATATTCAATTAAACTTAAAGTCTTTTTATTTCCATTTTTTAATTAGTAGATATTCAAATCCATTTTCGGTTCAGCTTTTTATTTCCTATTCCAATTACTAATTAAATTAGAAATATGCAATTAACTACTTTTCAAATTTGTAAGGAATTCAGAAAAAACAAACAAAAAAACCTAACTTGTTAGGAAAAAGGAAAGTGTCTTTTGTTTTTACATCTCTGATAGGAAAAGGATCTTTCAAAAGAATTTTTATAATCTATTTTAACAAATTTTATGCAGGATAAATTTATTATTAAAATTTTAAGATATCTAGAAATCTCTTAATAAATCATGTGATTCGATTATATTCTTATTAGTAATGAATTTTATTATTAAATTAATATTCTAAATAAAATAATTTTATTAATACTTAAAATTTTATTAAATCACATGATTAATTGTATTAATAATAAATCTAAATTTTAGTAATAGCTATAAATTAGCTAAAATAATTATAGTGAATTCATTACTAACTAACCGTTATAACTAAATTAAATTTATTAAACCTTAAGTTTCATAATTCTATTTGGATTAGAATTTTGACCTAATCTAAATAAAATTAAAGTAATTACTTTCTCATAATCATAAATAAATAAATTTACATTCTATTCAGAATGTTCAACTTAATAATTGATTGAAGGAAACTATAACATATAATTCAACAATTTATTAATTAGATAAATATTTAATAATTTAATAACTACCATTATTTTCTCAAATATTTAATTAAATATTTATATTACATTTAATTAGTTATCATAATAAACCATTATCCATGTATCATAATAAACAATTATTCATGTTGGTCTTGCTTTGCACGAGATTGATGAGCTTGTTTAATTAATTACCAGAAATATACTATAAACTTAAATAAGCAAATTTAAAATTATATTAAATTAATTCTTAAAAATCAATACTATATAGACTAAAAAACAATTTGCACCCCAAACTTTATTTTCTATTTACTTTTGCACCTCAAACTTAAAAAGGTGTCTAAGTACACCCCCAACTTCATTATACAAAATAAAACGCACACTTTCATCACTTAACCGGTCAAAAGTGACCGGCTAAGGCTGTAACACAAGTTTAGGGTATAAATTGTCTTTTAGTCTTAAAAAATGGCAAAAATAATTAATTTTAAATACAATAAAATAATTTTAAATAAAATAATTAATTTTTAAAATAAAAATAAAATAATTAAAATAAATATTTTGGAATTAATGATTAATAATTAATCATTAACTTGTAAAATGATTATTTTATTTTTATTTTTAAAATTAATTATTAATCATTCCGATTAAAAAAATTATTAACTTGTAAAAAAATCATTTTTACCACAAAAAAATTCAGTTTTTGTTTTAAAAAAACATAATTTTATAAAAAACAAAATTTTTAAAAATAGAATTTTTTTTTAAACAAAATTTTTAAAAATAGAATTTTTTTTAAACAAAATTTTTAAAAACAGATTTTTTAATTTTTTTTTATTTTACATGTTAATTTTTTTTTCTGTTTTTGTTTTTAAAATTATAACTTTTTTTAAAACAAAGTTTTTAAAAACAGAATTTTATTTTACAAGTTAAAAAAAATTATGTTTTTGTTTTTAAAAACAGAATTTTGTAAAAACATAATTTTATTTTACAAGTTTTTAAAAAATTATGTTTTTGTTTTTAAAAATAGAATTTTTTAAAATAGCATTTTTTTATAAAAAAAAAATCTATTTTCAAAAATTCTATTTTTTAAAATTGTGTTTTAAAAAAATTCTGTTTTTAAAAACAAAAACATAATTTTTTTTAACTTGTAAAATAAAATTTTGTTTTTAAAAAATATTGTATTTAAAAAAATTTTGTTTTTACAAAATTCTATTTTTACAAATTTTGTTTTAAAAAAATTTCTCTTTTTAAAAACAAAAGCATAGTTTTTTTTAACTTGTAAAATAAAATTTTGTTTTTACAAAATTTTGTTTTTAAAAACAAAAACAATTTTTTTTGTGTCAAAAATGATTTTTTTACAAGTTAATATTTTTTAACTGAAATGATTAATAATTAATTTTAAAAATAAAAAAATCATTTTACAAGTTAATGATTAATTATTAATCATTAATTCTAAATATTTATTTTAATTTTATTATTTGAATTATTTTATTTTAAAATTAATTATTTTATTTTTATTTTTAAAATTAATTATTTTATTTAAAATTAATTATTTTAAAATTATTTTATTTTATTTAAAAGGAATTATTTTTGCCAATTTTTAAGACTAAAAGACAATTTGCTCCCCAAACTTGTGTTACAGCCTTAGCCGGTCACTTTTGACCAGTTAAATGAAGAAAGTGTATGTTTTGTTACGTATAACGAATAATCCCTGGTCATAATCATACCAAGTCCATCTATGCACTACAGGCCACATATGACTTTCAACAGAATATAAACATGAGGATGATGACAATGATATAAGAATTCAATAAAACAAGTTCAAGAATAAATTTTTAAAGATTTATAATTTAATTTATCTAGAAATCAATAACGTCTAAATTGACAACATGATACTGCTTTGTGGAGTAAAATTCAAGAATAATATTGTATCAAAAATGATTTGGACCGAAAAATAATAAATTTTTGTCATGAATAGTATCCAGGGTGAATAGTAACCGAGTGAATAGTATCCAGTGAATAGTAACTTTAGGAATAGTAATCCCGTGAATAGTATCCCGGCATGAAAAAATTAAAACTTATCAAGAATGCTCAGAATAATATTTCCATGAAAAGATACTGTACAAAGCGCAAATATCAAGGATATTCTACTAATTTCATGGAGTATAGAAGCCAAAATTTTAATAAAACAAGTATAGAATGAAGATCAAAACATGAATACAATCAATGATAGTAACCATAATAGACATCTGAGACGAAAAAGAGAACATTTTATTTTTCGGTGAATAGTGTCGTATTCGTGAATAGTTTCGTATACGTGAATAGTGCCATATATGTGACGCCCCCAAAATAGGTATACATCACCCATCTTGAGTCGCCAAATACATGATACACAATACAAATAAAAACTTAATTATACAAAATGAGCTGTGAGTTTTAATACAAATATTGTCTTCTAGACAATATACAAACTCAATGGGGTCCTCATTACATTTATTATCACACTATTTCATAGAATAGTGAGGACTACTAATGCTATCATCTGGACCGTCACTCCGTTCCCCGACTAGTCCCTGCTACGTTCTCATTTCCTGAAGAGAACAATGAAAGCAAAAGGGGTGAGCTCAACTAGCCCAGTAAAAAATATTATGACTAAGATAATGCAGAATAAATTATCATTAGCCTTCAACAGTGTTAAACTGATAAAATATAATAAACATCAAGTTTAACTGTAGCGGAACAAGCAATCCATTAGAAAAGTCAAGTAGAGAATAAAATCTACTATCTTCTATGATTTAAATGGTTTCTCATCACTTTTATCGCTGAGACTCAGCTTAATAAATAATCTACATCTTCCTTGCACTACGACCAAGGATATTTATTAGTATCACAACCACAAATTATCCATGCACTATGGGCCAAGGATATTCATGTATTCATCAATGGTCATGATCATGCCAACAACTGTCCATTAATGCACTACGGGCTAATGAGAACTTTTCCACATCATTTGTAACATTACGGTCATGATTACAACGAATAATCCATGGTTATAATCATACCAAGTCCATCTATGCACTACAGGACACATATGACTTTTAATATAATATAAACATGAGGATGATGACAATGATATAAGAATTCAATAAAACAAGATCAAGAATTAATTTATCCAGGAACTATTAACGCCAAATTGTCAACATGATACTTCTTTGTGGAGTAAAATTCAAGAATACTAAGAAGAATATTTTAATGAAAAGATATTGGATGAAGCGCAAATATCAAGGATATTTCATAAATTTCATGAAGTATAGAAGACAAAACTTTAACCAACTGAGTATAATAAAGAATGGAATAACAAAAGAAATCACTAGGCATGCGATAGACCGCACAGACAGGTTATTCCAACAGGATAATAAATAACGGAACCAGGTCATGCGTAAACGCACAGACAGGATATTCCAACAGAATAATAAACAACGAAACCAGGTCATGCGTAAACGCACAGACAGGTTGTTCCAACAGAATAATAAATAACGGAACCAGGTCATGCGTAACGCACAGACATGATGTTCCAACAGAATAATAAAAATGGAATAACAGAAGAATTTCACCATGTATGCGGTACTTCGCATAGACAGGTTATTCCAACATAATGATAAAGAATGGAATAACAGAAGAATTTCACCAAGTATAGGGTAGCCCGCGTATACAGGTTATTCCAACAGAATAATAAAAAAATAGAATAACAGAAGTTCTCTTCATGAATAAGAAAAAAATAATACCCCTTACCGTAAAAGAAACTGGATATAGGAGTAGTGAAGTAGCAGAATACTTTTTTTCTTTCTCTCTATAATTTCTCTCTCTAGAGTTTCAGTGAATTCGTAAGAAATAATGAAGGAATGAGCTTCTATTTATAGAAGAATGGAATGAATAGTAAGTAATCCATGAACGGTCCAGATTGATTTAGTTTTAATCGGACGCTCCATAAAATATTCTAATAAAATAAAAATTTTAAATAAAATATAATATATTATATATAAAAAACATGTGCAGAGAAAAAAATTCACGGGTGGAAATCCCGTGAATTGATCATCTTACTCCCTCTGTCCACTTTTCAAACTTCATATATATATATATATATATATATATATATATATATATATATATATATATATATATATATATATATATATATAATACGCATGTATACATTATAACTTTCTGTTTTTTTTTAAAAATAGGTGGGAGGTCCAAATAATAAGCAAAATTTTCCCATAAATACATCATAAAAATCTCCTCAATATTTTTAACAACACTTATCATTATTATTATAATTCACAATATTAATCGACCGGGTCGTTCCCAGAAAAGAGAGGGATTTCCAATAAGGATTTCTCCCTATTGGCGCGCAATTAGGTGACCAAACATCTCCTTGACAGAACTTCTAGACATCATTAATATTGCAAATAATAATATTAATAACATTGTCATCTCAATTATTGATTTAATAATATATAAAATATTGACAATAATTGAATCAAATAACGTGAGATACTATGCAGCAATTACTGTAGCAATAATTGAACAAAACTGAGTGACTTCTCACGTAAGCATCAATAATCAATACCGTGTGCTACTATGCAACCACACGTATTACTGTACTTTTAACACCGGGTGTTTCAACAGTTAACGGTAAATAAATAACGGAACCAGGTCATGCGTAAATGCACAGACAGGATGTTCCAACAGAATGATAAATAATGGAACCAGGTCATGCGTAAAGCACAGACAGAATGTTCTAACAAAATAATAAAGAACGGAACCAGGTCATACGTAAAGCACAGACAGGATGTTCCAACACAATAATAAATAATGGAACCAGGTCATGCGTAAACGCACAGACAAGATATTTCAACAGAATAATAAACAACGAAATCAGGTCATGCATAAACGCACAGACATGATGTTCCAACAGAATAATAAAGAATGGAATAACAGAAGAATTTCACCATGTATGCAGTACTTTGCATAGACAGATTATTCCAACATAATAATAAAGAATGGAATAACAGTAGAATTTCACCAAGTATAGGGTATCCCGCGTATACAGGTTATTCCAACAGAATAATAAAGAATGGAATAACAGAAGTTCTCTTCACTAATAAGAAAGAAAGAATACCCCTTACGAGTACAACAAAATAATATCCCTTACCTTTGAAAGAAGAGTATTCTGATTGGTAGGGCGAGGATATACTCAAAGAAAACTTGTACTAAGCTCAAAACTTTCTTAAACTCAAAAGAAATACGCGCAAGATTATAGAAGAAGAACTCTCTCTTATAGTTTCTCTCTCTAGAGTTTCAGTGAATTCGTACGAAATAATGAAGGAATGAGCTTCTATTTATAGAAGAATAGACTGTATAGTAACTAAATCATGAACGGTCGAGATTGATTTACTTTTAATCGGACGGTCCATATTTAAAGAAAAATCTTTTAAATAAAATATAATATATTCTATTTATAATCTAATAAAACGAATAACTTTATAAAAGTATTATGTTTTATATAAAAAGATTTTACTATGCAAAACACTATGCAGGCACTATGTAACACTATGCATAATAAATTATAATATATTCTATTTATAGAATAACTTTATAAAAGTAATTTGTTTTATATAAAAAGATTTTACTATGCAAAACACTATGTATAATAGAATATAATATATTCTAATTATTGTCTAATAAAATAAATAAGTTTATAAAAGTATTATGTTTTATATAAAAAGCTTTTTTGTTTAATTACATTAATAATACTAATAAAACAAAACTGAGTGACTTATCACGTAAACATAAATAATCAATATCGTGTGCTATTATGCAACCACGCGTATTACTGTACTTTTACTACCGAGTAGTTCAACAGTATTAACGGTAAAACTTCCGCCGTTATTTTTATAAAATATTTTTGTCGTTTTCTCAATCCGACAATAATTCTGTTGTGGGGTCCACCAATGATTATACCGTCGTACAGATATTCTCCGATAAAAAGAATATTTCCCGACCAATCGAATATTATACAACAACTTGCATACTTTTCAAAATTTATAAATACTACCCACAACTATAACACTATCTTAAATCTACACCATAATATACAAAAAAATATTTCGAGAAAATTAAATCTTTATTCATAAAATCTAGGGTCTCACAAATATAATATATTATATATATATATTATATATATAAAACATGTGCAGAGAAACAAATTCACGGGTGGAAACCCCGTGAATTGATCATCTTACTCCCTCTGTCCACTTTTCAAACTTCATATATAATAATAATAATAATAATAATAATAATAATAATAATAATAATAATAATAATACTCCCTCTGAATACCATATTCTCCAACCCCCACCAAAACCCACTACCACACACACACTCCTACACACACGTAAACACACACACACACACATGTCAAATATATATATATATATATATATATATATATATAATACACATTTATACATTATAACTTTCTGATTTTTTTTAAATAAGTGGGGGTCCAAATAATAAGCAAAAATTTCCCATAAATAATACATCATAAAAATCTCCTCAATATTTTTAACAACACTTATCATCATTATTATAATTCACAATATTAATCGACCAGGTCGTTCCCAAGAAAGAGGGGGCATTTCCAATAAGGATTTCTCCCTATTGGCGCGCAATTAGGTGACCAAACCTCTCCTTGACAGAACTTCTAGACATCGTTAATATTGCAAATAATAATATTAATAACCTTGTCATCTCAATTATTGATTTAATAATATATAAAATAGTGAAAATAAATGAATCAAATAACGTGAGTTACTATGCAGCAATTACTGTAGCAATAATTGAATAAAACTGAGTGACTTCTCATGTAAGCATCAATAATCAATACCGTGTACTACTATGCAACCACACGTATTACTGTACTTTTAACACAAGGTGTTTCAACAGTTAACGGTAAAACTTCCGCCGTTATTTTTATAAAGTATTTTTGTCGTTTTCTCAATCCGACAATAATTCCGTTGTGGGGTCCACCAATGATTGTGTCGTTGTACGAATATTCCCTGTTAAGGCGAATATTCCCCGACCAATCGAATATTATATAACAACTTGCGTACTTTGCAAAATTTATAAATATTACTCACAACAATAACATTATATCAAATTTACTACATAATATTCAAAAATGATATTTATAGAAAATTCATCTTTATTTAAAAAAAGTTGGGGTCTTACAGTATACGTGAATAGTAACTCTGACACAAAAAGGTAGAAATTCCACCATAAAACTCATATCAATAATTCAGCATAATGAAATTGAAGAAAATAATATAATTTACGAAGAAAATAACATCCCTTACCTCAAAAAATAAGTACTTCTGGTTGAATATTGGATATAACGCTGAAAGGAACTTGCACCGTATAACAACACTCAAAGTATCAAAATACTCACAAGAATACGCTCGATAATATAGAGAGAGAAGATTTCAGTTTTCGGTGTGATTTTCAATTCTAACCTAAGCACCCTATTTATAGGAAAATGCTTAGAACACCAAAGCAAAAAATTTAATAAAATATTAATATATTTATTTTATTTTCCTACACACACCTTACCATCTGATTTCAGCAACTAATGTGACGCCCCAAAAATAGGTATACATCACCCATCTTGAGTTGCCAAATACATGGTATATAATCAAATACAAATTTTTTTATACAATACGACAACATTGTAGCTTAGAGCTTTTACACGAATATTGTCTCATAGACAGTATGTGACGCCCCCAAAATTAGGTATACATCACCCATTCTGAGTCGCCAGATACATAGTACAAAATTCAGATACAACTTCATTTATACAACTGTTGAGCTGTCGTATAGAATACGCCCACAGTTAACTGTGGGTTTTAATACAAATGTATGTAACTCTCATGGTGCCTCGACCACAACCATACAATGGTACTTTACATAAAAGTATAGTCAAAGACTGTTTTACACTTACTAATACCACATATACCCATGATTTTCGTCAGTCCAATGCTTTTATTATGACTTTCATCATAATCCACGTAAACAAATCATTCCCACAATTTAATAAGGAATGAAATACAAATGATCATTCACCATGCATGTGGTAATCCACATAGACATGTTATTTCAACAAAATAATAAAGAATAGAATAACAGAAGGATTCACCATGCGTGAGATAGTCTGCACAGACAAGTTATTCCCAATAAAATAATAAATAATGGAACCAGGTCCGGCGTAAACGCACAGACAGGATATTCCGACAGAATAATAAAGAATGGAATAACAACAGAAATCACCATGCATGCGGTACTTCGCATAGACAGGTTATTCCAATAGAATAATAATAACGGAACCAGGGCAGGCGTAATACACACCGACAGGATATTCCAATAGAATAATAAATAACGGAACCAGGTCAGGCGTAATACGCACCGACAGGATATTCCAACAGAATAATAAATAATGGAACCAGGTCAGGCGTAATACGCACCGACAGGATATTCCAACAGAATAATAAAGATGGAATAATAAAAGAATATCACCAAGTATAGGGTAGCCCGCGTATATAGGTTATTCCAACAGAATAATAAAGAATGGAATAACATAAGTTTTCTTCATGAATACAAAAGAATAACACCCCTTACGAGTACAACAAATAATATTTCCTACCTTAAGAAGAAGAGTACTGGATATATAAGTAGTGAAGTAGCAGAATACTTTCTTCTTTCTCTCTATAGTTTATCTTTCTAGAGTTTCAGTGAATTCGTAAGAAAATAATGAAGGAATGAGCTTCTATTTATAGAAAAATGGAATGCATAGTAACTAACTCATGAACGGTCCAGATTGATTTACTTTAATCTGACGGTCCATATTTAAAGCAAAATCTTTTAAATAAAATATAATATATTCTATTTATAATCTAATAAAATGAATAACTTTATAAAAGATTTTACTATACAAACACTATGCATAATAAAATATAATATATTCTAATTATTGTCTAATAAAACAGATAACTTTATAAAAGTATTCTATTTTATATAAAAAGATTTTACTATTAGCCTAATAAAATGAATAACTTTATAAACGTATTCTGTTTTATATAAAAAGCTTTTCTGTTTTATTACATTAATAATACCAATAAAATAAAACTGAGTGACTTATCATATAAGCATCAATAATCAATACCGTGTGCTACTGTGCAACTACGCATATTACTGTACTTTTAACACCGGGTGTTTCAACAGTTAATGGTAAAACTTCCGCCGTTATTTTCATAAAAATATTTTTATCGTTTTCTCAATCCGAAAATAATTTTGTTTTGGGGCCCACCAATGATTGTACCGTCGTACTGATATTCCCTGAAAAAAAGAATATTTCCCAACTAATCGAATATTACCCGACACAACGAATATTTTATATCAACTTGCTTACTTTGAAAGAAAAAAAATCACATATTACCCTTAACTTTAAACTTTTATCAATTTAACTATTTACTAAAATAAAAAAATTAAATACTTTTATTTCATAAAATTCGGGGTCTCACAATCACCCCTCCTTATGAAATTTCCCCCTCAAAATTTACGTACGTACCTGATATTCGAAGAGATGAGAATACCTTGCTTTCTTTTCGGATAGTACCTTCTCGGTTATATCCTTTGTATCATGATTTTTCCATTGTTCATCTCATATATTTCGGATATCATTCTAGAATATATCCTCAAAACAAATGTTAATTGACATATCACAATTTGTCAACTTATCAAGTAAACAATTTCAGCTTAGGTAAGTCACACACTAGCGAAGTATATAACTCGTCTCTCCCCTCCTAGTTCTAAACTCTTATCTCCGCCAGCGACCATATCCCTAAGGTCTGATACCAACTGTGACGCCCCCAAAATTAGGTATACATCACCCATTCTGAGTCGCTAGATACATAGTACAAAATTCAGATACAACTTCATTTATACAATTGTTGAGCTGTCGTATAGAATACGACCACAGTTAACTGTGGGTTTTAATACAAATGTATGTAACTCTCATGGTGCCTCGACCACAACCTTACAATGGTACTTTACATAAAAGTAAAGTCAAAGACTGTTTTAGAAATTAAAATCTTTGGGAAGTGCTCAAGGAAACCTTCGTACATGGGAGGTCATGCGTCTAGGTTATAATAGATATCATATGGTCACAGAATTATCCTTGGTTGACCCAATAGACCCCAAAAAAATGAGAAGATTACTATCATCTTCTTTCCAATTGTGAGTCTTCTCTTGACATATAACTATCTCCACTGTCTCCAAGTGAATATTATATTTTAAATAAACTCCAAGATTATATAGGTAGTGCCCGTAGATATACTCAGCAAGTGGATGCGCACAACCCTGTTTTATAATAACACGAGGTTGTATGTCATTAGACATCTTGTATGAAAGTGGCTAATCACCCTTCCAAAGTTGGGTTCACCTCACCCTATTTGATTCACCAAATATAACTACTAAATGTTGTATAGAATACAACACACTTTTCTATACTGTTTAGGGAGAACCTCCATAGCTAGAGACCACTGTTCTATTCATCTGTTATCCCCGCTCGACCCGGCAACACTCTTACGGTAACACTCTTATTATCTGTAAGGAATTGTGAAACAGAAAGGGTGAGCACAACTAGCCCAGTAAAGAATATCATGACTAAAGATAATTAAATTATCAATAGCTTTCATCGATAATAAATCAGAGATTTAGAACATATGGTAGATGATAAAAATTTTCAACCATAGTTGTAGCGGAACGATCAATCCATTAGAAGAGTCAAATAGACCATAAGGTCTATTATCTTCTCTACGTTAAAAGTTTACCAATAATGTTTTATCCCTTTAACATCAATCAACAATTCCCGTCCACGATCATGTGAATAACTCATAATCACAATTGTGATTCTAAATTCCTCTTCGCACCTAGGACGAAGATAATTTTTATCACCTGTCTTCACCTGAAACATCAAAAATCATGGTTATACCAAATCACAATTCCTGTTCATAATCATTAAATCATCTTTGCACTACAGGCCAAAGATATACAACTGTAAAACTAATAATGCTGAGACTCAGCTTAACAAATAATCCACATCATCGAATCACCCCTGCACTACGGCCAAGGATATTCGTTAATATCACATCCATGAATTATCCATGCACTACGGCCAAGGATATTCATTATTATCACATCCATGAATTAATATTTCATTGCTGAGACTCAGCTCAATAATTAATCCACATCATCAAATCATCCTTACACTACATGCCAAGGATATACTTTAGTATCACGACCACGAATTAACCATGCACTACGGGCCAAAGATAATCGTGTTTTCATCAACGGTCCTGATCATGCCATAAAACAATTCATCTTTTCACCCTTGGCCGAAGAGAATCCATAGCCATAATCATACCAAAAACTGTCCATTAATGCACTACGGGCCAATGAAGACTTTTTCAGTAGTATCACAACCACAAATTATCCATGCACTACGGGCCAAAGATAATCGTGTTTTTATCAACGGTCCTGATTATGCTATAAAACACTTCATCTTTGCACCCTTGGCCGAAGAGAATCCATAGCCATAATCATACCAAAAACTGTCCATCAATGCACTACGGGCCAATGAGGACTTTTACCATGTCATTTGTAATATTACGGTCATGATTATACCGAATAATCCCTGGTCATAATCATACCAAGTCCATCTATGCACTACAGGCCACAGATGATTTTCAAAAAAATATAAATATGAGGATGATGACAATGATATAAGAATTCAATAAAACAAATTCAAGAATTATTTTAACTAAGAACTAATAACGTCACATTTACTCATAACTAGATTATTTTCATGAAAAATACCAAATCAGTCCAAAAAATATTTCTTTTCTGGGATTTAGCAGAATATAGTCTCATATTGAACATATATTTTTCTCAGAATTTTTAAAATTTATTTACTATTTTTCAAAAATCAATTTCTAATTAATTCCTTAAGAAATTAGCTACCTCAAGTTTAACTCCAAAAATTTCCAAATCTTAGCAGGATCTTACACATGTTAACGTGAGCTTCCAGTTTAAATTTCATGGTCATCGGAGTTATAGAACTCAGGTTATAGCGTTTTTCGTCGAAAAAACCTAAATATTGAAATGGTCATAACTTGCTCATTTTAAGTCGGAATGAGCTCAGTTTTGGACATGAGGTACTTTATACCATATACTTTCATGTCCCAAAAGGCCAGAATTTTTTTTCACAAATTAAATGGCCGAAATAACCCTTTTAAATTTCTGGGCAGTAGCATTTTTCTCTTTTGTAGCTTTTGACTCCTTTGCTAAAGTCAATCCATACGAAAATCTACAACACCTTTTACAGTGATTCCACTTGGATAAGTTACAAAACACATAGATCTAACTCTAAAACTTGACCTCACTCAAAAATTCAAAATATAATAGGAGATATGGTCAATTAAATTTCATGTTCTATTTTCACCAAAATCTGACTTTTCAACCCTTTGTGATTTCTAAGAAACTTTCATGTTTTCACATAATAACCAACATAACTCATCATAACACTTACTAATACCACATATACCCATGATTTTCATCAGTCCAATGCTTTTATTATGACTTTCATCATAATCCACGAAAACAAATCATTTTCACAATTTAATAAGGAATGAAATACAAAGGATCATTCACCATGCATGTGGTAATCCACATAGACAGGTTATTTCAACAACATAATAAAGAATGGAATAACAGAAGGATTCACCATGCGTGCGATAGACTGCACAGACAGGTTATTCCCAACAAAATAATAAATAATGGAACCAGGTCCGGCGTAAACGCACAGACAGGATATTCCGACAGAATAATAAAGAATGGAATAACAACAGAAATCACCATGCATGCGGTACTTCGCATAGACAGGTTATTCCAACAGAATAATAATAACAGAACCAGGTTAGGCGTAATACGCACCAACAGGATATTCCAACAGAATAATAAATAACGGAACCAGGTCAGGCGTAATACGCACCGACAGGATATTCCAACAGAATAATAAATAACGGAACCAGGTCAGGCGTAATACGCACCGACATGATATTCCAACAGAATAATAAACACGGAATAATAAAAGAATGTCACCAAGTATAGGGTAGCCCGCGTATACTGGTTATTTCAACAGAATAACAAAGAATGGAATAACATAAGTTCTCTTCATGAATACAAAAGAATAACACCCCTTAAGAGTACAACAAATAATATTCCCTACCTTAAGAAGAAGAGTACTGGATATATAAGTAGTGAAGTAGCAGAATACTTTCTTCTTTCTCTCTATAGTTTATCTCTCTAGAGTTTCAGCGAATTCGTAAGAAAATAATGAAGGAATGAGCTTCTATTTATAGAAAAATGGACTGCATAGTAACTAACTCATGAACGGTCCAGATTGATTTACTTTAATCTAACGGTCCATATTTAAAACAAAATCTTTTAAATAAAATATAATATATTCTATTTATAATCTAATAAAACGAATAACTTTATAAAAGATTTTACTATGCAAACACTATGCAGGCACTATACAAATACTATGCATAATAAAATATAATATATTCTAATTATTGTCTAATAAAACAGATAACTTTATAAAAGTATTCTGTTTTATATAAAAAGATTTTACTATTAGCCTAATAAAACGAATAACTTTATAAAAGTATTATGTTTTATATAAAAAACTTTTCTATTTTATTACATTAATAATACCAATAAAATAAAACTGAGTGACTTATCACATAAGCATCAATAATCAATAATGTGTGCTACTGTGCTACTACGCGTATTACATTACTTTTAACACCGGGTGTTTTAACAGTTAACGGTAAAACTTCCGCCGTTATTTTCATAAAAATATTTTTGTCGTTTTCTCAATCCGACAATAATTCTGTTGTGGGGTCCACCAATGATTATACCGTCGTACTGATATTTCCCTACAAAAAGAATATTCCCCGACTAATCGAATATTCTCCGACACAACGAATATTTTATATCAACTTGTTTACTTTGAAAGAAAAAAAAATTCACATATTACCCTTAACTTTAAACTTTTATCAATTTAACTATTTACCAAAATAGAAAAATTAAATACTTTTATTTCATAAAATTCAGGGTCTCACACAGTATTCAAACTCAAATGAAGTCCTCATTACAATTGTTATCACACTATTTCACAGAATAGTGAGGACTACTAAAGCCACTTATCCTGGACCGTCACTCTGTTCCCCAACTCGTCCCGGTTATATTCTCATTTCCTGAAGAGAACAATGAAAGAAAAGGGTGAGCTCAACTAGCCCAGTAAGAAATATTATGACTAAGATAATGCAAAATAAATTATCGTTAGCCTTCAACAATATAACAACTGATAGAATATAATAGACATCAAGTTTTAGATCAACAACTGCAGCGGAATAAGCAATCCATTAGAAGAGTCAAGTAGAGCATAAATCTACTATCTTTTATGATTTAAAAAGTTTTTCATCAAATTTATCGCTGAGACTCAGCTTAATAAATAAAATCGAATCATCCCTGCACCACGGCCAATGATATTCATGTAATCATCAATGGTCATGACTATACCGAATAATCCATGGTCATAATCATATCAACAACTGTCCATCAATGAACTACAGACCAATGGGGACTTTTACCACATCATTCGTTACATTACGGTCATGATTATACCGAATAATCCCTGATCATAATCATATCAAGTCCATCTATGCACATAAGCCAAAGATGACTTTCATCACAATATAATCATGAGGATGATGACAATAACATAATAATTCAATAAAACAAGTTCAAGGATAAATTTTAAAGATTTATAATTTAATTTATCCAAAAATCAATAACGTCCAAATTGTCAACATGATACTGCTTTGTAGAGTAAAATTCAAAAATAATATTCATGTACCAAAAGTAATTTGGACAGAAAAGAAATATTTTTTTTGGGTGAATAGTACTTTGGGAATAGTACCCCGTGAATACTACCCCGACACGAAAAGTGTCCCGAATATCCGAGTGAATGATACTATAGTGAATAGTAATCAGGTGAATAGTAACCCATGAATAGTAACTCGTGAATAGTACTCCGGCACCCCGAATACCCGAATGAATAATACTAGAGTGAATAGTATTCTCGACACAAAAAGGTAGAAATTTCACAATAAAATTCGTACCAATATTCCGGCATAATGATATTGAAAGAAATAATATCATTTACGAAGAAATAATACCCCTTACAACTTTTGAACAAAAATAATATTCCTACGAATATTGAACGAAGATGATAATCCTTCCGAATATTGAACGAAAATAATATTCATACGAATACGAAAAATAATATCTCTTCAAAATATAAAATAAATAATACCCCTTACAACTGTTGAACGAAAATAATATTCCTACGAATATTGAACGAAGATGATATTCCTTCCGAATATTGAACGAAAATAATATCCATACGAATACGAAAAATAATATCTCTTCAGAATATGAAATAAATAATACCCCTTATCTTAGAAAAAACTGGATACTGGAATAGTGAGGTAGCAAACTTCTCTTCTTCTTTCTCTTATAATTTCTCTCTATAATAATTGCTCTTGTGAGACTTACTGAATTGGTGAGAAATGAAGGAAGAATGAGCTTCTATTTATAGGAAAATATAGTTTTAATAATTGCACATTTTGTGGCTCGAAATATTATAGTATAATACCTTCCTCTTTTTCTTCATTTTTAATTTAGTCCTGCAAGTATTATCAAACTTACTCCACCTCCCCTAATAGTAAATCATGTGAATCAATAGTAAATCATGTGACTCAATAGTTATAATCATGTGAAAAAAACAATTACAGTATAATACATTCATCTATACCTCCATTTTTAATTTAGCCGTGCAAGTATTATCATTCTTGCACCAACTCCTCTAATAGTAAATCATGTGAATCAATAGTACACACATGTGAACACATAGTTATAAACATGTGAATTAATAACAATTAATTGCTCATTTATCCGGTGAATTACCCGATTGATCAATATAACCTCCAGACATTAATTATTATCGAAATAAATGTCAATTTCCACTAACACTAATAATTCCCACACAATGAAACTATCATTTTCATCTTTAATCAACACGAACTTATTTATCATTAATATTATAACTCATAATATTTAACAACCAGGTCGTTCCCAAGAAAGAGGGGGCTTTCCGATAAGGATTTCTCCTTATTGGCTCGCAATTAGGTGACCAAACCTCTCATTGACAGAACTTCTAGACATTGTCAATATTGCAAATAATAATATGAATAACTTTGCCGTCTCAATTATTGATTTAATAATATATATTATGCAGATGATACTGTGAGAATAATTGAATCAATAATATGAGAAATATGATGCAGCAATTACTGTAGCAATAATTGAGTATAACTGAGTGACTTCTTACGTAAGCATCAATAATCAATACCGTGTGCTACTATGCAACCACGCGTATTACTGTACTTTTACTACCGAGTAGTTCAACAGTTTTAACGGTAACAGCTTTCGCCGTTATTTTTATAAAATGATAATATTGTGATTTTCTAAATACGACAATACTTCCGTTGTGGGGTTCACCAATGATTGTGCCGTCGTACGAATATTCTATGTTAAAACGAATATTCCCTAACCAATCGAATATTTCCCGACACAACGAATATTTTATATCAACTTGCTTACTTTGCAAAAAAATTAAATATCACCCTTAACTTTAACCTTTTATCAATTTAACCAGAATAATAATTATAGGAAAAATGAATACTTTTATTTTATAAAATTTGGGGTCTCACAACTAACACATGCAAGTGGGGCCCACCAAAATGAAAAACATGTTTTAAACATCTTTTGTAACAAAATCAATACAGACCCAATATTCCGGAACTTCAATAATTCATAATAAATAGCCCTTTTATCAGATAAATTCAAATTTTATGTCCTTCTATAGGAAATTCAATTATCTACAACTTTGTAAGTTTAAGTTTTTTCCAAATTCCAAACAGAAATTGACCGAAATTCACATAAGGACGATTTTGCAGGCTATAATCAAATTTCAGTCAAGAAATAGGGTCCACCAACACACAAAACATGTGTTAAACATTTTTTATAACAAAAATACTCTTCCTCCTCATTTACTCATATATCCCACATTCATTGTAAAAATATCACCATTATTATATTATTATAATATAATAAATTATTTTATCAGAAAAGATAAAATATCAATTTTCAACAATTGTCACTTTTTTAAAAATTCATCATTTATATTCACATAAATAAATATTTTCCTTATCATATAAATCAATAATCAATTATTCACAAATAATATTACAGAATCACAATACTGACAACCAGTTCGTTACTAGGAAAGAGGGGGATTTCCAATAAAAATTTCTTCTTACTGGCGCGCAATTAGGTGACCAAACCTCTCCTTAGACAGAAATTTCTAGACATTACCAATAATGATATCTAATAATATTATTCAAATAATATGAATTATTGTTCTGATAATAGGAAATACTATGCAGTGACAATTATTGAAACAACAATAATATAAAATATCAATGCATCAATTATTGAATCAATAAAATAAAATATTGAACAGTAATTACTGTAACAATTATTGAGTAGTGTCTTCTTACGTAAGAATCAATAATTGGTGCAATACCGTGTGCTACTGTGCAACACCACGTATTACTGTATTTTAACCACCGGGTATTCCAACAGTGTCAACGATAACAATTATGCCGTTATTTATAAAAACTCAAACTTGTCATTTTTTTCATCCAAACGCTTTCTGTTATGGGTCCCACAAAAGGTTGCGCCGTCGTACGAATATTCCCCGACAGCAAGAATATTCCACGACCAAACTAATATTCTCTGACAATAATGAATATTTTATAACCACTTGCTTATTTTGCAAAATTTATAAATATTACCCACAACTATAATATTATATCAAATTTACTCCTTAATATTCAAAAAATATTTCGAGAAAATTAAATCTTTATTCATAAAATTCGGTGTCTCACAATCTCCCCTCCTTATAAAATTTTGCTCTCGAAATTTACGTACGTACCTGGTATGTCGAAGAGGTGAGGATACCTCGTCAGATTCTAACTCTTGAAGTATAACCTTTGAGCGTAGAATATGTTTCTTCTTATCCAATATTTTAACAGCTACCTCTTCATACGTTAAATCTTCCGCTATCTCGTCTGGTTTTAAATCAATATTATGGTTCGGGTCGTCCGCATATTTACGTAACATCAATACGTGAAAAATGTTATGAACACGCGACATACTTGGCGATAAAGTGAGTCTATAAACCACATTTCCTACTCGATCGAGGATGTCAAATGGGCCAATTAAATTGAGGGTTGAGATTTCCTCTATTCAGCAGCTCTTGCTTCTAAAATAACACCTTCTTGAACCTTCTTCTTTATATTCATCAGCTCTGAGTCTGTAGCCTAAGTGGCTTTAACTTTATCGATTAAAGTTGGTTCTAATAATATATTTAACATCATCACGTGGGTCTCTAGAGTAAGTCATACAAAATGGGTCTTTGTGTTAACAACGTCGCACTCGTAACTGCATACGATCTTCTAATCAATGTGTCAGCTACCATGTTCGCTCGTCTACGATGATATTGAATGGTATGGTCGTAATCTTCAACAGCTCGAGCCAACGTCTTTGACACATGTTACGTTCATTTTGGGTACAGAAATATTTGAGGGTTTTAGAAATGAGTTTTATACTGGGTTAAATTTAAACGTTGAGCGCAAGTAGGAGAAATAAAAGAATGGGTAGAACCGATATCGAATAAGGTATAAACTTCACAAGAGTTTATGATTAACTTACCCGTGATAGCTTCATTCGGGTTCCTTGACAAACGCTCTCACTTAAACTACCTACTTTGACTTGTCTGAGACATCCTTTGGCGTCAGCATCCCAGCTGGACTTGACTTCACTACACGACAAAATCGAGCTAAGTGACCTTTTCTTCTGTAATTGAAACACGCTTTGGGTTGCTGCGTACAGTTTGGACGGATATGTTCCTCTTGTCCGCATTTGAAACATTTCTCGGATGTCATTTTTAAATACTGCCACAAAACAAGGGTTAATTGACATACCACATATTATCCCTATACTCTGACCGACCAATTAAATACTAATTAAACTTAGGTAGGTCATACTAGCGAAAGAATTCCCCGTCTTTCCCTCCTAGTTCTTGTCTCAGATCTCAGCCATGGATCATATCCCTAAGCTTTGATACCAACTGTGACGCCCCCAAAATAGGTATACCTCACCCATTCTGAGTCACCAAATACATGGTACAAAACTTAAATACAAACTTAAATATACAACATGAGCTGTGAGTTTTAATACAAATATTGTCTTCTAGACAGTATTCAAACTCAAAATAAGTCCTCATTACAATTATTATCACACTATTTCACATAATAGTGAGGACTACTAATACAACCATCTGGACCATAAATCCATTCCCCGACTAGTCCCAGCTATATTCTCATTTCCTGAAGAGAATAGTGAAAGAAAGGGTGAGCTCTACTAGCCCAGTAAGAAATATTATGACTAAGATAATGCATAATAATTTATCGTAGCCTTCAACAGTGTTAAACTGATAAAATATAATAAACATCAAGTTTAACTGCAGCGGAACAAGCAATCCATTAGAAGAGTCAAGTAGAGAATAAAATCTAATATCTTATATGATTTAAAAGTTTATTATCAATATTTTATAGCTGAGACTCAGCACAATAAATAATCCACATCACTGAATTTTCCATGCACTACATGCCAAGGATATTCGTTAGTATCACATCCATGAATTATCCATGCACTACGGCCAAGGATATTTATTATTATCACATCCATGAATTAATATTTCATCGCTGAAACTCAGCTCAATAATTAATCCACATCATCGAATCATCCTTGCACTAAGGGCCAAGGATATTTTTTAGTATCACAACCACGAATTATCCATGCACTACGGGCGAAAGATAATCGTGTTTTCATCAACAGTAATGATCATGCAATAAAATAATTCATCTTTGTACACTTGGTCGAAGAGAATCCATAGCCATAATCATACCAAAAACTGTCCATCAATGCACTACGGGCCAATAAGGATTTTTACCACATCATTTGTAACAGTACGGTCATGATTATACCGAATAATCCCTGGTCATAATCATACCAAGTTCATCTATGCATTACAGGCCACAAATGACTTTCAACGGAATATAAACATGAGGATGATGACAATGATATAAGAATTTAATAAAAACAAGTTCAATGATAAATTTTTAAAGATTTATAATTTAATTTATCCAGAAATCAATAACGTCCAAATTGACAACATGATACTGCTTTGTGGAGTAAAATTCAAGAATAACATTGTATCAAAAATGATTTGGACCGAAAAGTAATCAATTTTTGTCATGAATAGTACTAGGAGTGAGCAAAAACGGATAAAACCGAATTACCGAACACAACCGAATTTTTTTAACCGAATTATTTCAGTTTTTCGGTTTTTTTTCAAATTTCGGTTATATCCGATTTATTACTCGATATTCGATTTTAGATTCAGTTTTTAAAAAATAGCTTTTTCTGGTATCCGAATTACCGAATTTATTACTTAAAAATTAATACAAATTTTATACTGGACAGGGTTGCTATATTAACTCAAAGCCCAATGTTGAATGGCCCAAAATCATACCACCACCAGGCCCCAACAATTGTTAACAAAAATCGTATCTTTCCATATCTGAGATCAGATCATATTTCCCATATCTGAGATTAGATCAGATCTGAGATCTGATATCCCAATCATCCCAGATCTCATGGCTCGATTCTGTTCTTCAACCTTCAAGTTCCCATAGCTCAACCTTCAAGATCTGAGATCCCACTCATCCTAGTCGATGACTTTGTTCTTCAACCTTCAAGATCCCATAGCTTGATTTGGTAGAGATCTGGTTGTGATCCACCGAGACCGTCATATACGCCCGAAGAGATGAACGGGCGAGATCTCAGCGGAGCTTCTTCACCTGTACTTCAATCTTTTTTCTAAGGTAGACAGGTTGTGAGACCCCAGATTTTATGAATAAATATTTAATTTTCTCGAAATAATTTTTTATTTTTTTATATTATGGAGTGGATTTGATATAATATTATAGTTGTGGGTAATATTTATAAATTTTGCAAAGTACGCAAGTTGTTATATAATATTCGATTGGTTGGGGAATATTCGTTTTAACAGGGAATATTCGTACAACGGCACAATCATTGGTGAACCCCCACAACGTAATTATTGTCGGATTGAGAAAACGACAAAAATACTTTATGAAAATAACGGCGGAAGTTTTACCGTTAAATGTTAAAACACCTGGTGTTAAAAGTACAGTAATACGCGTGGTTGCATAGTAGCACACGGTATTGATTATTGATGCTTACGTGAGAAGTCACTCAGTTATACTCAATTATTGCTACAGTAATTGCTGCATCATATCTCTCATATTATTGATTCAATTATTGTCACAGTATCATTTGCATAATATATTATATTATTAAATCAATAATTGAGACGACAAAGTTATTCATATTATTATTTTCAATATTGACAATGTCTAGAAGTTCTGTCAAGGAGAGGTTTGGTCACCTAATTACGCGCCAATAAGGAGAAATCATTATCAGAAATCCCCCTCTTTCCTAGGAATGACCTGGTTGTTAAATATTGTAAGTTATAATATTAATGATGAATAAGTTGTGTTGATTAAAAATGAATTTTGATAGTTCCATTGTGTTGCGATTATTAGTGTTAGTGGAAATCGACATCTATTCCGATGATAATTGATGTTTAGGGTTATATTGATAAATCGGGTAATTTATCGGATAAATGAGCAATTAATTGCTACTAATTCACATACTTATATAACTATTTGTTCACATGTGTGTACTATTGAATCACATTATTTATTATTAGGAGAGTTGGTGCAAGATTGATAATACTTGCATGACTAAGTTAAAAATAGGAGGTATAGATGGAGGTAATATACTGTAATTCGTATTTTTCACATGATTATACTATTGATTCACATGATTGAACTATTGATTCAAATTATTTACTATTAAGGGAAGTGGTGCAAGTTTGATAATACTTGCAGGACTGAGTTAAAAATAAAAGAAAAGTTGGAGGTATTGTATAGTAATTTTTTGAGCCCCAAAACGTGCAATTATCGAAACTATATTTTCCTATAAATAGAAGCTCATTCTTCCTTCATTTCTCACCAATTCACAAAAGCTTTAGAGCGATTATTATAAAGAGAAAGAAGAAGAGAAGTCTGCTACCTCACTATTTCAGTATCCAGTTTTTCCAAGATATGGAATATTATTTGTTGTACTCGTAGGGAGTATTATTTCTTTCTTATCCATGAAGAGAACTTCTGTTATTCCATTCTTTATTATTCTGTTGGAATAACCTGTATACGCGGGCTACCCTATACTTGGTGAAATTCTTCTGTTATTCCATTTTTTATTATTCTGTTGGAATATCCTGTCTGTGCGTTTTACGCCAGACCTGGTTCCGTCTTTACTATTCTGTCGGAATATCCTATCTGTGCGTTTACGCTGGACCTGGTTCTATTATTTATTATTCTGTTGAGAATAACATATCTGTGCAGTCTATTGCACATATGGTGAATCCTCCTGTTATTACATTCTTTATTATTCTGTTGGAATAACCTGTCTATGTGGATTACCACATGCATGGTGAACGATCTTGTGTATTCATTCCTAATTAAATTGTGGAAATGATCGGTATACATGATATCCTCATATGTTTTGAGTATTAGTAAGTGTTATTGTAAGACCCCAACTTTTTGAATAAAGATTAAATTTTCTTGAAATATATTTTTGAATATTATGGTGTGGATTTGATATAATGTTATAGTTGTGGGTAATATTTATAAATTTTGCAAAGTACGCAAGTTGTTATATAATATAAGATTGGTTGGGGAATATTCATTTTAACAGGGAATATTCGTACAACGGCACAATCATTGGTGGACCCCCACAACAGAATTATTGTCAGATTGAGAAAACGACAAAAATACTTTATCAAAATAATGGCGGAAGTTTTACCGTTATCTGTTGAACTACCAGATAGTAAAAGCACAGTAATACACGTGGTTGCATAGTAGCACACGGTATTGATTATTGTTGGTTACGTGAGAAGTCACTCAGTTATACTTAATTATTGCTACAGTAATTGCAGTATCATATCTCTCATATTATTGATTCGATTATTGTCACAGTATCATCTGCATAATATGTTATTTTATTAAATCAATAATTGAGACGACAAAGTTATTCATATTATTAAATTGCAGTATTTACAATGTCTAGAAGTTCTGTCAAGGAGAGGTTTGGTCACCTAATTGCGCGCCAATAGGGAGAAATCCTTATTGGAAAGCCTCCTCTTTCCTGGGAACGACCTGGTTGATAAATATTGTGAGTTATAATATTAATGATGAATGTTATTAATATTGAAGTTGTGCTCGGAGTTGAATTTGGAGACGCAGACGTGATATTTGAGTCCGGAACGATGAAATTAGTAAAAATAGACTATAAACACAAAATTTGTCGGTTTTTACTATTTGGTTAAAAAGTCAACAGTTGACTTTTTTGGAAAAGTCAAACTTCAAAATTTTAAAATTTATATTTTTGATAATAATAGTTTCATTATGTTGGAATTATTTGTGTTAGTGAAAATCGACATTTATTTCGATAAAAATTGATGTCTGGAGGTTATTTTGACCAATCGGGTATTTAACCGGATAAATGAGCAATTGATTGCTATTATTTCACATGATTATAACTATTTGTTCACATGTGTATACTATTGTTTCACATTCTTGTACTATTAGGGGAGTTGGTGCAAAATTGATAATACTTGCATGGCTAAGTTAAAAATGGAGGTATAGATGGAGGTACTATACTGTAATTCGTATTTTTCACATGATTATACTATTGATTCACATGATTGAAATATTGATTCACATTATTTACTATTAGGGGAGGTGGTGAAAGTTTGATAATACTTGCAGGACTAAATTAAAAATGAAAGAAAAGTTGGAGGTATTGTACTGTAATTTTTCGAGCCCTAAAACGTGCAATTATCGAAACTATATTTTCCTATAAATAGAAGCTCGTTCTTCCTTCATTTCTCACCAATTCACAAAAGCTTTAGAGAGATTATTATAGAGAGAAATTATAGAAAGAAGAAGAGAAGTCTGCTACCTCACTATTTCAGTATCCAATTTTTCTAAGGTAGGGAGTAATATTTCTTTCTTATCTATGAAGAGAACTTCTGTTATTCCATTCTTTATTATTTTGTTGGAATAACCTGTATACGCGGGCTACCCTATACTTGGTGAAATTCTTTTGTGATTCCATTCTTTATCATTCTGTTGGAATATCCTGTCTGTGCGTTTATGCTGACCTGGTTCCATTATTTATCATTCTGTTAGGAACATCCTGTCTGTGCATTCTACTCTGGACCTGGTTCCGTCTTTATTATTCTGTTGGAGTATTCTGTCTGTGCATTTTACGCCCGACCTGATTCCTGTAATAATATTGAATTTGAGTTTGTATATTGTCTAGACGACAATATTTGTATTAAAACTCACAGCTTATGTTTTGTCGTACTTTACACGACAGTTGTATAATTAAGTTGTATTTGTATTCTGTACCATGTATTTGACGACTCAGAATAGGTTATGTATACCTATTTTGGGGGCGTCACAGTTGGTATCAAAGCTTAGGGATATGATCCCTGGCTAAGATGTGAGACTAGAACTAGGAGGGGAGAGACGGGGAATTCCTTCGCTAGTATGACCTACCTAAGTTTATTTAGTATTTAATTAGTTGGTCAGAGTGTATGGATAATATGTGTATGTCAATTAACCCTTGTTTTGTGGCAGTATTTGAAAATGGCATCCGAGAATATTGAGAATAACAATGGAGCACAAGAGACCGTTGAGTCTCCACAGATCAACAATCAGAATAATGTGCATCAGGAATGCGACAATCCTCATGCAAACAACAACACTGACCAAATGATGAACGATGGAATGTTCAGGGGCTTTATGCAATTCATGCAACATCAGGCGAGAGTGGCTCCTGTCCAAAATATAGGTGGAAACACTAGAAACTCTTAGACGGTTACCGCTAAACAGTTCAAGGAGATGGGACCACCGGAGTTTATTGGAGAGCCAAAACCACTTAAGGTTGAAGCATGGATAAAGCAGATCACCAAGATATTTGATGTCTTGGGATGCTCCGGGGAACAAAAGGTTCCCTTCGCCACCTTCATATTACGTGAAGAGGCAGATTACTGGTGGGAATCTATAAAATGTACCCAACCTGACGCACTCAAGATGTCTTGGGAGAAGTTCCAAGAGCTATTCAACAACAAGTACTTTCCCGAAAGTATTCGTCACATGAAAGAGGTGGAGTTTATCAAGTTTGAGTAAAACAATATGACCGTGTCGCAATACGAGGCTAAATTTGCAGAGTTATCCCGGTTTGCATCCCATTTGGTTGATAATGAGACACGAATGACGCGAATGTTTTTAAGAGGTTTGAAACCAGAGATACGTCAATATCTTATTTCTTATAAACTGTGTTTGTATTCGGATGTTGTAATTAGGGCTCAGTTAGTAGAGCGCGATAAAGAGTCAACGCAACCAAAAGATATCAGCCGACAAAATGATAATACCAATGAGAGCATTCATCGAAGCAGTGACAACAAGCGTGGAGGGAATCAACAGGCCAGAAGTGGTAACCACTTCGGTGGTAATCAGGGCCAAAACAATAAGAATGGATATTTCAAGAAGAGAAGATTCAATAATAATGGAAAGACGTCAGCACCAGCACCCGTTGTTAAGGAAGGAGAACGACCACCTATCATATGCTTCAAATGCGGAGGGGAGGGACACATCAGTCCAAACTGCGCGATGTCGTCCAAAGCATATTATAATTGTGGAAGAGAAGGTCACTTAGCCCAATTTTGTCGTTCACCGAAGATAAGTTCAGCTAGGATGGAGGTACCAAAGGCCGTCCCAGAAAAGTCAAAGCCGGTAGTGCAAGGGAGAGCGTTTGTTGTGACCTCCTAGAAAGCAAGGAACCCGAATGAGGTCATCACGGGTAAGCTTATCATAAACTCTAGCGAAGTCTATACTTTATTTGATACCGCTTCTACCCATTCTTTTATTTCTCCTACTTGAGCTCAACGATTAAATTTGACTCCGGAGAAATTATGACTTTGACTTATCTGTGGAAACTCCGTTGGGAGAAACTTTCATTACATCCACTGTTTATAAGTGTTGTTTGGTTCAAATCGGTACCCTCACATTACCTGTCGATCTTATTTCATTAAAAATACTTGCATTTGATGTGATTCTAGGGATAGATTGGTTAACTACTCATCATGCTAAAATTGATTGTTTTCGTAAGATTGTTAGCTTTCATATTCCTAATCAACCTATTATGCGAATTCAAGCGACCAAACTATTAAAATCAATCACGGTCATCTCAAGCCATAAAGCTATTCGTTTATTGAAAAATGGATGTCAAGATTTCTTAGCTCATGTCACGGATTTAAACAAAAATACATCATATTTGAAGGATATTTCTATTATTAATAAATTTCCTGACGTATTTCCTGAAGAACTTCCTGGCCTACCCCCAAAGCGTGAAGTTGAATTTTGTATCGACCTTTAACCCGGTACAAAACCCATTTCCAAAGGCCCATATCGAATGGCTCCTATTGAACTTCAGGAGTTAAAGACCCAATTGCAGGAATTGTTAGACATTGGTTTCATTCGTCCTAGTACGTCTCCTTGGGGTGCTCCTGTTCTATTCGTGAAGAAGAAAGATGGGAGTGTGCGACTTTGTATTGATTATCGGGAGTTGAATCATGTCACCATCAAAAATAGGTACCCATTGCCACGTATTGATGACCTGTTTGATCAGTTACAAGGAGCACAATTTTTTTCAAAGATCGATCTTCGTTCTGGATATCATCAGCTGAAGGTTAAAACTGAGGATATTCCAAAGACTGCCTTCAGAACTCGGTACGGGCATTATGAATTCTTAGTCATTTCTTTTAGATTGACTAATGCTCCTGCTGCCTTCATGGATATGATGAACCGAGTATTCAAGGAATATTTGGATCATTTTGTGGTCGTCTTTATTGATGACATCCTCAAATATTCCAAAAGCCGTGAAGATCATGAGCAACACTTGAGGTTGATACTCCAAAAGCTTCGTGAAAACAAGCTTTATGCCAAGTTGAAGAAATGTGAGTTCTGTCTTGAGGAAGTAGCATTCCTTAGGCACGTAGAATCAAGTTATGGAATATCTGTTGACCCAGCAAAGATTGAAGCTATTCAAAGTTGTGAGCAACCTAAATCAGTAACCGAAGTACGTAGCTTTCTCGGCTTAGCTGGTTATTATCGGAGATTCGTAGAAGGGTTTTCTCGAATCTCTACTCCATTAACTCAGCTGACTCGGAAAGATACAAAGTTCGGTTGGAGCGAAGAATGTGAGAAGAGTTTTCAAGAACTCAAGAGAAGACTCATTTCAGCACATGTTCTGACAATACCATCTGGCTCGGAGGGATTTGTCATCTACAGTGATGCTTCGGGCAAAGGGTTAGGATGTGTTCTCATGCAACATGGGAAAGTCATAGCCTATGCCTCACGGCAACTCAAAGAATATGAGAGGAATTATCTTACTCATGATCTAGATTTGGCAGCTGTCGTTTTTGCGCTTAAGATTTGGAGGCATTACCTGTATGGATAGAAGGTGGAGATCTACACGGATCATAAAAGCCTCAAATATTTTCTCACCCAAAAGGAACTCAACATGCGACAACGACGTTGGCTTGTACTATTGAAAGATTATGATCATACCATCCAATACCATCCTGGAAAAACGAACGTGGTAGCTGACGCACTTAGTAGAAGATCATATACGGGTACGAGTACAATATTGTCAACGCAAAGGCCCATTTTGTATGACTTGCAAAGGATGGAGTTAGAGATAAAGACTCCAGGGACCCATGTGATGATGGCAAATATACGAGTAGAACCGACTTTAATCGATAAAGTTAAAGCTGCTCAAGCTACAGACCTGGAGCTGATGCGTATGAGGAAGAAAGTACAAGAAGGTGCTATGCCGGAAGCAAGAATCGATGAAGAAGGAATACTCCGAGTCAACTCCAGACTTTGTGTTCCTAACGATCCTGATTTAAAGTATAAAATTATGATGGAGGCGCACAACACAGCGTTTGCAATCCATCCTAGGAGTACCAAAATGTATCGTGATCTTCGACATGCATTTTGGTGGAGAAATATGAAGAGAGAGATAGCAGAGTTTATCTCAAGGTGTTTAACTTGTAAACAAGTCAAACCGGAGCATCAAGTACCAAAAGGTCCATTGCAACCACTTGAAATTCTAGAATGGAAGTAGGAACACATTACCATGGATTTCGTTGCTGGTCTTCCCAAGGTTTCTCAAGGCATAGATGCAATTTGGGTCATTGTTGATAGATTGACCAAGTCTGCTCATTTCCTACCTATGCGAGAAACTTATACACTTGATCGTCTTGCTCATATTTACATAAACAAGATTATAAGACTGCATGGTATGCCAGTATCCATAGTTTCTGATCGAGAACCAAGATTCACTTCAAGATTTTGAGTTAGTTTGGAAAAAGCTATGGGCACAGATTTACGATTTAGCTCGGCATATCATCCTCAAACGGACGGGCAGTCGGAGAGGACCATTCAAACTCTTGAAGATCTATTAAGACTCTGTGTCCTTGACTTCAAGGGAAGTTGAGACAAGTTCTTACCATTGGTAGATTTTTCCTAAAACAACAGTTATCAAGTAAGTATTGGCATGGCTCCATTTGAGGCGTTATATGGAAGAAAGTGTCGTTCTCTAGTATGCTGGGATGAGGTGGGTGAAGCAACGTTGTTGGGACCGGAGTTGGTACGTATAACTACGAAAAATATTTAAACGATCCGACAACGTATAAAAACCTCACAAGATCGACAAAAGAGTTATGTTGATCTTCATCGAAAGGACGTGGAATTGGAGATCATGTGTTGTTACGTGTTGCTCCATGGAAGGGAGTTACGAGATTTGGAAAGAGAGGAAAGCTCAACCCTCGATTCATTAGCCCATTTTAATCCTCGATCGAGTAGGAACTGTGGCGTATAGACTCGCTTTACCGCCATGTATGTCTCGTGTTCATAACGTTTTTCACATATCTATGTTACGTAAATATGTTAAAGACCCGAACCACATTATTGAATTAGAACCAAACGAGATAGATGAAGATTTAACGTATGAAGAGTTACCTGTTAAAATCTTGGATAAAAAGGATCATATTTTATAAGAAGGGGAGGTTGTAAGACCCCAACTTTTTGAATAAAGATTAAATTTTCTCGAAATATATTTTTGAATATTATAGTGTGGATTTGATATAATATTATTCCATTCTTTATTATTTTATTCTCTACTTGACTCTTTTAATGGATTGCTTATTCCGCTGTAGTTAAACTTGATGGTTGTTATATTGTATCAGTTTAACACTGTTGAAGGCTAACGATAATATATTCTGCATTATCTTAGTCATAATATTTCCTACTGGGCTAGTTGAGCTCACCCTTTTACTTTTATTGTTCTTTTCAGGAAATGAGAACGTAGCAGGGACTAGTCGGGGAACGGAGTGACGAACCAGATGATAGAATTAGTAGTCCTCACTATTCAGTGAAATAGTGGAAAATAAATGTAAGAATATTGAATTTGAGTTTGTATATTGTCTAGACGACAATATTTGTATACAAACTCACAGCTTATGTTTTGTCGTACTTTACACGACAGTTGTATAATTAAGTTGTATTTGTATTCTGTACCATGTATTTGACGACTCAGAATAGGTGATGTATAATTATTTTGGGGGCGTCACAATTATGATGAGTTATGTTGGTTATTATGTGAAAACATAAAAGTTTCTTAGAAATCACAAAGAGTTGAAAATCAGATTTTGCTGAAAACGGAACATAAAATTCAATTGACCATTTCTCCTATTATATTTTCAATTTTTGAGTGTGGTGAAGTTCTAAAGTTAGGTCTATGAGTTTTGTAACTTACCCAAGTGGAATCACTGGAAAAGGTGTTGTAGATTTTTGTGTGGACTGATTTTAGCAAAGTACGAAAAACTACAAAATATGAAAAAGTCTGCTGGCACGATTTTAAAAGGGTTGTTTCAGCCACTTAATTTATGAGAAAAATTCTGGCCTTTTGGGACATGAAAGTATATGGTATAAAGTACCTCCTGTCCAAAACTGATCTCATTCCGACTTAAAATGAGCAAGTTATGACCATTTCAATATTTAGGTTTTTCCGACGAAAAATGCTATAACCGGAGTTCTATAACTCCGATGACCATGAAATTTAAATTGGAAGCTCACGTTAACATGTGTAAGATCCTGCCAAGATTTGGGAATTTCTGGAGTTAACCATGAGGTAGCTAATTTCTTAAGGAATTAATTAGAAATTAATTTTTGAAAAATAGTAAATGAATTTTAAAAATGTCAAGAAAAATATATGTTCAATACAGGACTATATTATGCTAAATCCCAGAAAATAATAATTTTTTGGACTGATTTGGTATTTTTCATGAAAATAATTAGCTACGAACATATGAATTAAATATGTTATGTTGAGTTGAAGAATTGGTAAATAGGATTTTATGGCTTAGAAATCCTATATAAGGTATATGCAGATTTTTGATGAATAATTTGATTATTGGTGATGAAATCTTATGAGTATGACATTTTTGAATGATTAAATGCATTATTTAGAAAAGTGTAAACAATTAAATGTAATTGTTTATAAGTTTAAGAAGTGATTAAAACATTGTTATAGTATTAACAGTATTAGATTATGATTTTATTAAGTAATTGATAATGTCTGGATAAATTTAAAGTCTTTAATATTTATTCTTGATTTAGTTGATTAATGCTTATAATATTGTCACCATCCTCATATTTATATTATGTTGAAAGTCATCTATGACCTGTAGTGCATAGATGGACTTGGTATGATTATGACCATGGATTATTCGGTATAATCATGACCGTAATGTTACAAATGATGTGGAAAAAGTCCCCATTGGCCCGTAGTGCATTGATGGACAATTTTTGGTATGATTATGGCTATGGATTCTCTTCGACCAAGGGTGCAAAGATGAATTATTTTATAGCATGATCAGGACCGTTGATAAAAACACGATTATCTTTGGCCCGTAGTGCATGGATAATTTATGGTTGTGATACTAATGAAAAAGTCCTCATTGGCCCATAGTGCATTGATGGACAGTTTTTGGTATGATTATGGCTATGGATTCTCTTCGGCCAAGGGTGCAAAGATGAATTATTTTATGGCATGATCAGGACCGTTGATGAAAACACGATTATCTTTAGCCCGTAGTGCATGGATAATTCGTGGTCGTGATACTAAAGAATATCCTTGGCTTGTAGTGCAGGGATGATTTGATGATGTGGATTAATTATTAAGCTGAGTCTTAGCAATGAAATATTAATTCATGGATGTGATAATAATGAATATCATTGGCCGTAGTGCATGGATAATTCATGGATGTGATATTAACGAATATCATTGGCCGTAGTGCAAGGGTGATTCGATGATGTGGATTATTTGTTAAGCTGAGTCTCAGCATTATTGGTTTTATAGTTGTATATCTTTGGCCTGTAGTGAAAAGATGATTTAATGATTATGAGCAAGAATTGTGATTTGGTATAACCATGATTTTTGATGTTTCAGGTGAAGACAGGTGATGAAAATTATCTTCGTCCTGGGTACGAAGAGGAATTTAGAATAACAATTGTGATTATGTGGCAACGGCCATCGGAACAATGATAACCATCGTGGGGGAAATTATCATGCCAAGAATGGTAACCACTTCGGTGGTAATCATGGCCAAGATAATAAAAGTGGAAATTTCAAGAAGAGAAGGTCATTTTGCTCGATTTTGTCGTATAGTGAAGTCAAGTTCAGCTGGGACGGTGGTACCAAAGGCGGATATGGACAAAACAAAGTCGGTGGTTTCAGGAAGAGCGTTTTTCGTGACTTCTCAAAAAGCGAGTGACCCGAACGAAGTTAGCACGGGTTAGTTAATTATAAATTCTTGCGAAGTCTATATCTTATTAGATACCGTTTCTACTCATTCTTTTATCTCTCTTGTTTGCGCTCAACGTTTAAATTTTACTTCGGAGAAGATAGACTTTGACTTATTGTTTGAAACTTCGTTAGTAGAAACCTTCGTTACCTCCACTATTTATAAATCTTGTTGATTCAGATCGACACTTTCACGTTACGTGTTGATCTTGTCTCTTTGAAAATACTTGCCTTTGATGCGATTTTAGGAATCGATTGGTTAACTATTCATCATGCTTTTCGTAAGGTTATTAGCTTTCATATTCCTAACCAACCTGTTATGCGAATTCAAGAAACCAAACCACTAAAGTCAATCATTGTCATATCAAGCCATAAGTAAAGAGCCCCGGTCCTTTCGTTATTGACTTCCTTGAGTGGAATGCACCAAAGCCAGACTTTCTGTAGGCGACATCGTGAATGACGATGGCAAGTTGATAGGTATCAATGTGACGTACTATCCAAATCTTTGATGAGGGTCACAGTTTTGAATGATATTTCTATTGTTAATAAATTTCTTGACGTATTCTTGAAGACTTCTTAGCCTACCCCTAGAGCGTGAAATCAAATTTTGTATTGACCCCAGTACAAAACTCATTTCTTAAACCCTCAAATATTTCTTCAACTAAAATGAGCGTGTAATGTGCCAAAGACGTTGGCTCGAGCTGTTGAAGATTACGATCGTACCATTCAATATCATCGTGGGAAAAGCGAACGTGGTAGCTGACGCGTTGAGTAGAAGATCGTATGTGAGTGCGATGTTGTTAACACAAAGACCCATTTCGTATAACTTACAAATGATGAAGATAGAGTTAAAGACTCTAGGGACCCACGTGAAGATAACGAATATACGAGTAGAATCGACTTTAATTGATAAAGTTATAGCCGCTCAAGCTACATACTCAGAGCTGAAGAATGTGAAGAAGAAGGTTCAAGAGGGCGTTATTCTAGAAGCAAGAATCGACGAAGAGAAGAAATCTCAACCCTCGATTTAATTGGTCCATTTGAAATCCTCGATGAAGTAGGAACTGTGGCCTATAAATTCGTTTTACCGCCAAGTATGTCGCGTGTTCATAACGTTTTTAACGTATCGATGTTACGTAAATATGTGGAAGACCCGAACCACAATATTAATTTAGAACCGGACGAGATAACAGGAGATTTAACGTATGAGGAGATACGTGTTAACATCTTGGATAAAAAAGATCATATTCGACGCTCAAAGGTTATACCTCAAGAGTTAGAATTTGAAGTGAAGTTAAGGTATCCTCACATGTTCAGCATACCAGGTACGTACGTAAATTTCGAGGGCAAAATTTCATAAGGAGGGGAGATTGTGAGACCCCAGATTTTATGAATAAAGATTTAATTTTCTCGAAATAATTTTTTAATATTATGGTGTTGATTTGATGTAATGTTATAGTTGTGGGTAATATTTAAAAATTTTGCAAAGTATGCAAGTTGTCATATTATATTCGATTGGTCGGGGAATATTTGTTTTATCAGGGAATATTCGTGCAATGACACAATTTTTGGTGGACCCCGCAACGGAATTATTGTCAGATTGAGAAAATGACAAAAATATTTTATGAAAATAACGGCGAAAGTTTTACTGTTAATACTATTGAACTACTCGGTAGTAAAAGTACAGTAATATGCGTGGTTGCATAGTAGCATACGGTATTTATTATTGATGCTTACGTGATAAGTCACTTAGTTTGGTTTTATTAGTATTATTAATGTAATAAAACAGAATACTTTTATAAAGTTATTCTATAAATAGAATATATTATATTTTATTATGCATAGTATTGTATAGTGTTTGCATAGTGTTTTTCATAGTAAAATCTTTTTATATAAAACAAAATACTTTTATAAAGTTATTTCTTTTATTAGACAATAATTAGAATATATTATATTTTATTATGCATAGTGTTTGTATAGTGTCTGCATAGTATTTGCATAGTAAAATCTTTATAAAGTTATTCATTTTATTAGATTATAAATAGAATATATTATATTTTATTTAAAAGATTTTACTTTAAATATGGACCGTCAGATTAAAGTAAATCAATCTGGACCGTTCATGAGTTAGTTACTATGCAGTCCATTTTTCTATAAATAGAAGTTCATTCCTTCATTATTTCTTACGAATTCACTGAAACTCTAGAGAGAAAAACTATAGAGAGAAAGAAGAAAAGTGTTCTGCTACTTTACTACTTCTATATCCAGTACTCTTCTTTTTAAGGTAGGGAATATTATTTGTTGTACTCGTAAGGGGTACTCTTTCTTTCTTATTTAAGAAGAGAACTTCTGTTATTTCATTTTTTTATTATTCTGTTGGAATAACCTGTATACGCGGGCTACCATATACTTGATGAAATTCTTCTATTATTCTATTCTTTATTATTATGTTGGAATAACCTGTCTATGCAAAGTACTGCATACATGGTGAAATTCTTCTAATATTCCATTCTTTATTATTCTGTTGGAATATCCTGTCTGTGCGTTTTACGCCGGACCTGTTCCGTTATTTATTATTCTGTTGGAATATCCTGTCTATGCATTTTACGACGGACCTGGTTCCGTTATTTATTATTCTGTTGGAATATCCTATCGGTGCGTTTTGCGCCGGACCTGGTTTCATTCTTTATTATTCTATTGGAATATCCTGTCTGTGCGGTTTACGTCGGACCTGGTTCCGTTATTTATTATTATGTTGGAATAACTTGCCTGTGCGGTTTATCGCATGCATGGTGATTTCTTTTGTTATTTCATTCTTTATTATACTTAGTTGGTTAAGACTTTAACTTCTATACTCCATGAAATTAGTGGAATATCCTTGATATTTGCGTTTCATCCAGTATCTTTTCATGGAAATATTCTTCTGAGCATTCTTGAATTTTACTCTACAAAGCAGTATCATGTTGACAATTTGGACGTTATCAGTTCCAAGATAAATTAATTCTTGAACTTATTTTATTGAATTCTTATATCATTGTCATCATCCTCATGTTTATATTTTGTTGAAAGTCATCTGTGGCCTGTAATGAATAGATGGACTTGGTATGATTATGACCAGGGATTATTCGGTATAATCATAACCGTAATGTTACAAATGATGTGGAAAAAGTCCTCATTGTCCCGTAGTGCATTGATGGACAGTTTTTGGTATGATTATGGCTATGGATTCTCTTTGGCCGTAGTGTAAAGATGAATTGTTTTATGGCATGATCAGGACCGTTGATGAAAACATGATTATCTTTAGCCGTAGTGCATGGATAATTTGTAGTCGTGATACTAAAAAATATCCTTGGCCGTAGTGCAGGGGTGATTCGATGATGTGGATTATTTATTAAGCTGAGACCCAACGATAAAAGTGATGAAAAACCTTTTAAATCATAGAAGATAGTAGATTTTATTCCCTACTTGACTCTTCTAATGGATTGCTTGTTCCGCTGCAGTTAAACTTGATAGTTATTATATTTTATCAATTTAACACTGTTGAAGGCTAACGATAAATTATTCTGCACTATCTTAGTCATAATAATTCTTACTGGCTAGTTGAGCTCACCCTTTCTTTTACTGTTCTCTTCAGGAAATGAGAACGTAGCTGGGACTAGTCGGGGAACAGAGTGATGGTCCTAGATGGTGCATTGGTAGTCCTCACTATTCTGTGAAATAGTGTAACAATAATTGTAATGAGGACTCCTTTTGAGTTTGTATACTCTCTAGTAGACAATATTTGTATTCAAACTCACAGTTTATGTTTTGTCGTATTGTACACGACAGTTGTATTATTAAGTTGTATTTGAATTCTGTACCATGTATTTGGCGACTCAAGATGGGTGATGTATACCTGATTTTGGGGGCGTCACATGTAGTGCATAGATGGACTTGGTATGATTATGACCAGGGATTATTCGGTATAATCATGACCGTAATGTTGCAAATGATGTGGAAAAAGTCTTCATTGGCCCGTAGTGCATTGATGGACAATTTTTGGTATGATTATGGCTATGGATTCTCTTCGGCCAATGGTGCAAAGATGAATTGTTTTATAGCATGATCAGAACTGTTGATAAAAACACGATTATCTTTGGCCCGTAGTGCATGGATAATTTGTGGTTGTGATACTAATGAAAAAGTCCTCATTGGCCTGTAGTGCATTGATGGACAGTTTTTGGTATGATTATGGCTATGGATTCTCTTCGACCAAGGGTGCAAAGATGAATTATTTTATGGCATGATCAGGACCATTGATGAAAACACGATTATCTTTGGCCCGTAGTGCATGGATAATTTGTGGTCGTGATACTAAATAATATCCTTGGCCTGTAGTGCAGGGATGATTTGATGATGTGGATTAATTATTGAGTTGAGTCTCAGCAATGAAATATTAATTCATGGATGTGATAATAATGAATATCCTTGGCCGTAGTGCATGGATAATTCATGGATGTGATATTAACTAACATCCTTGGCCGTAGTGCAGGGGTGATTCGATGATGTGGATTATTTGTTAAGCTGAGTCTCAGCATTATTGGTTTTACAGTTGTATATCTTTGGCCTGTAGTGCAAAGATGATTTAATGATTATTATCAGGAATTGTGATTTGGTATAACTATAATTTTTGATGTTTCAGGTGAGGACAGGTGATGAAAATTATCTTCGTCCTGGGTACGAAGAGGAATTTAGAATCACAATTGTGATTATGAGTTATTCACATGATCGTGAACGGGAATTGTTGATTGATGTTACAGGAATAAAACATTATTGGTGGACTTTTAACGTAGAGAAGATAATAGACCTTATGGTCTATTTGACTCTTCTAATGGATTGCTCGTTCCGCTGCAACTATGGTTGAAAATTTTTATCATCTACCATATGTTCTAAATCTCTGATTTATTATTGATGAAAGCTATTGACAATTTAATTATCTTTAGTCATGATATTCTTTACTAGGCTAGTTGTGTTCACCCTTTCTGTTTCACAATTCCTTACAGGTAATAAGAGTGTTGCCGTAAGAGTATTATCGGGTCGAGCGTGGATAATAGGGGAATAGAACAGTGATCTCTAACTGTGGAGGTTCTCCCTAAACAGTATAAAAAAGTGTGTTGTATTTTATACAACATTTAGTAGTTATATTTGGTGAATCAAATAGGGTGAGGTGAACCCAACTTTGGAAGGGTGTTTTGCCACTATCATACAAGATGTCTAATGACATACAACCTCGTGTTATTATAAAACAGGGTTGTGCGCATCCACTTGTTGAGTATATTTATGGGCACTACCTATATGATCTTGGAGTTTATTTGAAATATAATATTCACTTGGAGACAGTGGAGATAGTTATATGTCAAGAGAAGACTTACCATTGGAAAGAAGATGATAGTAATTGTGACAACCCGAAAATTTGGGCAATTTAGTAAAATCTTAAATGATTGATTTAAGGTCAAATAATAGACCTAGACAGAAAATAAGTGAATGCGTTTGAGGTTATTGGGTTTGAATTTTGAGGATTTCAAAATTCTGTAAAGGAAATAGGTGAATTATTCAGGATTAATTGTTTATGTGATTAAGATCTGTAAATATGGTTATGTTCTGTGTACAGAATGTGGTTAAGGGTCAAGGGTTGACCAGATAAATTATATCTGTAACAAACCCTAAGGATATATTAAGAACGACAATGTTCGGTTAGAAAATCCTAACGTCTAATAAGAAACCCTAGAAACTGGTTCTGGAAACCCTAGTTTCAGTTCCGGAAATCCGAAACCCTAATTCGGTGCATGAAACCCTAAATTGGGAACTTAATGGCATAAGTGTAAATAATGAAAAGATTAATTAGGGTTAATCTTAACCATTGATTACAAAACCCTAATTTCCAATTTAAAAACCCTAATACCAGATCTGGAAACCCTAGTTTCTTATTCTGTTAAAGTTAAGCCCTAATCTGGGAACTCAATGGAGAATTAAATACTTATGAGGTGTTAATTAAGTATTAATTAGGGTAAATGTTAATTAATTTACAAACCCTAATTTTCAATTTATTGGAACCCTAATTGTTCCGTCAGAAACCCTAATTGTTCAATGGTGGAATTTAATTGCTAAAATTAGCAATGCTAATTAGGAAACCCTAATCCTAATTATTTTAATTTTTGAGTAATTAGAAAACCCTAATCTAATTACGAGATTTAATTTATAAATAAGAAAAATTTAGTTTTTCTATTTAAAAACCTAAAATGTGGTTTTGAACCCTAATCTGTAATTTTGACGTTAATTGCATAATTGGCAATTATAATTAGGAATTCATAATCCTAATTATTAAGATTTAATGTATGATTAAGGAATTTTAATATAATTAGTAAATTCTAATTATAAGTTAAAAATTGTTAATTTTCTATTTTTATATCCGAAATTCGAAATTTTAGAAATTAAATTTTTGCAAAGTTAAGGGTTAAAACCCTAAACTCTCAAATGATCCAAACCCTAACCCTAAGGGTTTCATCTTATGCAAAATCTAGAAAAAATGGAAATGACAAAAATGGCCCTTTTATTTATTTTAATGAGTTGGTGATATAGGTTTTGACTTTTAGGGGAGTTGCTCACCAAAAACATAGCCTAGCATGTGCAAATCCAGCAATCTTAGCAACTCAGCCATCCAAGCAAGACAAATGCAATGAATCAAGCCAATTATAAATAGAATTTAGAGAGAGAAAATATACAAAACTTAGCCAAAATCAAGTTTTGCTCTCACCAACTCCTACTCTCTCTCAAACCAACGAAATGTGTTGCTAGATCAGTCCCAAAATGCAGCCCCACGTTGATCATAAATAGATTAAAGGATCAGAAATCAAAATCAAGCATGAAAAGGTATAAAACCTTCAAATTTTGAAATCTATGATTTTTATGTTAAATGTTGAAATTGATTGTGCAAATATGTGTAATAGGGTGTCTTTTAATGTTCTAGGTTGTTAAAATACAAACCCATAACATCAAAGTGCTCGGATTTGATGATTTTAGAAATCTGGAAAATGGGAAAAATATGGCCTGACAGTCATATGTCAGGGCCTCTAAATCTTTGTCTGTTAATGTTTAGTTGTGTTTAATGTTATAGATCTGTTCTTTGTTGTTAGATCTTGAATCTGAGACTTGAATCAAGTCCAGATCATGTCCAGATCGAAAGATATAAGCGGTCAAAGACCGTTGACCGTTCACGAAAAGTTAAAATCTGGGTAACCTAGAAAATGTTCAGTGGTCTGACAGCATGTTTGAACGTCTAGATCTTGCTGTATCTTGTTTATTTGGCTAAGATGTTGTTGTTATGTTGTTGTCTGGTATTTATACTACATGTTAAAGTCATAAGATCACTTAGATCATAACTGAAACGGCGGGAAATCGAGGTCAAACCACTGTTGACCGGCTGTTCTTGAGGATTTCTGGAAAACCCAGAAATCTTCATATACGAGTTTTGTATCAGACTTTGACCAGTCTATTTAGCTTAGATCTGTTGTTGTTAGGTTGATCTGATAATCGTTTATTGTACCTTGACATATGGACTACACGCTAGAACTTATAGATCACCCAAACAAAGTACAGAAACTAAGATATAAGGATCGAAATATGTTAACCTCGGCTGTTCTTCATTTTCTGGAAAACCCAGAAAATGAAGAACACGTTGTCAGAAGGTTTGCAGGCTTAGATCTTGCCGGTTAGTGTTGTTATGGTTATAAAACTTGTTCAAAATTGTAGTATTACACTTATACTACAATATTAGCACTTTAGAAGATCCGGAAATCGATCAGAACCCGGATTAAATTATGGTCAAACTAGGTACCCCGAATTCTGTCAAGAACACCAAGAACACTCAAGAACACCTATAGCGACAGACAAGTGTCGCTATAGGCCTTTAGCGACAGTTTATTTAATAAAATCCGAAAATTGATTTAAAATTAGAAAAAAAATGGTTTTTAATTATTAAAAATGCATAATAAATTATGAAAAATTATATTAAAGTCTGAAAAATAGTTTTTAACTATTTTGAGTATATTTCAAAAATATTTATTATTTTTGGAATATAAATGGTATTTATTTATTTAATTACAATATTAAATAAATTATTTAAAAATAGTTTTTAATTCATGAAAAATCATGAAAAATAATATTATGATAAAAGAAAATATTTTAAGTTATTTTTGATAACTTTTAATATTTTGGGATGAAATTCATTAATTAATTAATATTAATGATAATTAGTTTATTTAATGGATATATTAAATAAATTAAGGAAAAATAGAATTAATGCTTTAAAAATCATATAAAAATGATTTAAGTGTTATAAAAATATTTTAAGTTATAAAATATAACTTTTGATATTTTTTCATGAAAATATTAATATTTTAATATTAATAGCAATTATTGGATAATAGAATTAAGTGTTTAAAAATTATATAAAAATGATTTTAAAGTATTAAAAATATTTTGTGATATTATAATTATATTATAATATTATGTTACGATTTTCATTAATATTTTATATTAAATAAATATTAATGATTAAGGTATTATGTGGTATTTAATTCATTTAAATACGGTTCTAAGGTATTAAAGATATTTTTAAATATTATAATTATATTATAATATTATGACATGTATTTCATTAATATTTAATAATAAATAAATATTAATGATAAAAGAATTGTGGTATTTAATTCAATTAAATACGTTTTAAAGGATTGAAAAATGTTGATAAATGGTAATAATTATCCAAAAATTATTACGAGTTTAGTAAAAATGTTTGGTCTGATTAGAAATTATCGGTGGTATGGTTAAGTGTTAAGTCAGAGTTTAATTGAACTTAAACTCGATAAAAGTCCGACTAGACCGTCGGGATGATAGAATTGTGTCGGGTTCAACTCAGACTGCAATAGTTTGACTTGATACCTAGTCTTATGTGTTGTATAGACTGATAGGTTTATGTGGTAATGTGTTTAGGTTATTCTGTGTATAATATAACAGTATATTACTGTGATGATATTATTCTAATTATTGGAGATCTATATTATTAATATTAGGTCTTCGGATTAAGCGTTATTAAATTGCGTGCGGTAATCAACGGTTCAGGCAAGTTTTTCTTGTACTTAACTCTAATAAGAGTAGTTTATTCAAGCTTATGGTTAATCATTACTGATTGCCATAAAAATTTGTAATCTGTACATCTTGCATGTATAAGTCAGGTATGAAAGGCTGATCACCTTCATTACCAGTTGATTCAGAAATGTTTGTTCATGTAAAATACTTGTTCAGTCAAAATTTTGTTCCTGCTAGTTCACAATCATATTGTGAATTATAGCCAACCAATTATTCATACTCTTCAATCATGATATATTGTTATGTTATTGTATATAAACTTGCTGGGCAACTTTCATGCTCACCCTTGCTATATCATGATAAAACATTGCAGATAAATCGAATGCGTCTGGATACAGGAAACGATTAAAGTCAAGCTCAGCTTGGGATATAAAGTGCAGCTAGTTGTAATAGCGTATTATAATAAATATTGTTGTGTATTAGATACTTTAAGAATTGTGTATTAAGTTAAGGTTACTCGACCTTGGGGAATAGTGTGTAATGTAATGTATAAACAATTTATGTTTATATCTTCCGCGAACAGTTATAGAAAATTAGTGAACCGAATCCGCGGCGATTCGGGGCCCGGATTCGGGGTCATTACAGTAATCTTCTCGTTTTTTTTGGGGTCTATTGGGTCAACCAAGGATAATTCTGTGGCAATATGATATCTATTATAACCTAGACGCATGGCCTCCCATGTACGAAGGTTTCCTTGAGCACTTCCTAAAGATTTTAAATTCTAAAACAATCTTTGACTATACTTTTATGTAAAGTACCATTGAAAGGTTGTGGTCGAGGCACCATAAAAGTTACATACATTTGTATTAAAACTCACAGTTAACTGTGGTCGTATTTTATACGACAGCTCAACAGTTGTATAAATGAAGTTGTATATGAATTTTGTACTGTGTATCTGACGACTCAGAATAGGTGATGTATACCTAATTTTGGGGGCGTCACATTTGGTATCAGAGCTTAAGGTTATGGTCGCTGGCGGAGATATGAGTCTAGAACTAGGAGGGGAGAGACGAGTAATATACTTCGCTAGTGTGTGACTTACCTAAGACAAAAAAATTTTACTTGATAAATTGACAATTTGTGATATGTCAATTGACCTTTGTTTTGAAGATATATTCTAGAATGATATCTGAAATACAGGAGATGAGCAATGGAAAAATCATGATACAGAGCAAATAACTGGAAAGGTATAATTCGAAAAGAAAGTAAGGTATTCTCATCTCTTCGAATACCAGGTACGTACGTAAATTTTGAGGGCAAAATTCCATAAAGAGTTGAGATTGTGAGACCCCAGATTTTATGAATAAATATTTAATTTTTTCGAAATAATTTTTTATTTTTTTATATTATGGATTGGATTTGATATAATGTTATAGTTGTGGGTAATATTTATAAATTTTACAAAGTACGCAAGTTGTTATATAATATTCGATTTGTCGGGGAATATTCGTTTTAACAAGGAATATTCGTACAACAACACAATCATTGGTGGAACCCCACAACGGAATTATTGTCGGATTGAGAAAACGACAAAAATACTTTATGAAAATAACGGCGCAAGTTTTACCGTTAACTGTTGAAACACCCGGTGTTAAAAGTACAGTAATACGCGTGGTTGCATAGTAGCACACGGTATTGATTATTAATGCTTACGTGAGAAGTCACTCAGTTATACTCAATTATTGCTACAATAATTGCTGCATCATATCTCTCATTTTATTGATTCAATTATTATCACAGTATCATTTGCATAATATATTATATTATTAAATCAATAATTGAGACGACAAAGTTATTCATATTATTATTTGCGATATTGACAATGTCTAGAAGTTCTATCAATGAGAGGTTTGGTCACCTAATTACGCGCCAATAAGGAGAAATCCTTATCGAAAAGGCCACTCTTTCTTGGGAACGACCTGGTTGTTAAATATTGTGAGTTATAATATTAATGATGAATAAGTTGTATTGATTAAAAATGAATTTTGATAGTTCCATTGTGTTATGATTATTAGTGTTAGTGGAAATCGACATCTATTCCGATGATAATTGATGTCTAGGGGTTATATTGATAAATCGGGTAATTTATCGGATAAATGAGCAATTAATTGCTACTAATTCACATACTTATACAACTATTTGTTACATGTGTGTACTATTGAATCACATTATTTACTATTAGAGGAGTTGGTGCAAGATTGATAATACTTGCATGACTAAGTTAAAAATGGAGGTATAGATGGAGGTAGTTTACTTTAATTCATATTTTTCACATGATTATACTATTGATTCACATGATTGAACTATTGATTCACATTATTTACTATTAGGGGAGGTGGTGCAAGTTTGATAATACTTGTAGGACTAAGTTAAAAATGAAAGAAAAGTTGGAGGTATTGTACTGTAATTTTTCGAGCCCCAAAACGTGCAATTATCGAAACTATATTTTCCTATAAATAGAAGCTCATTCTTCCTTCATTTCTCACCAATTCACAAAAGCTTTAGAGCGATTATTATAGAGAGAAAGAAGAAGAGAAGTTTGCTACCTCACTATTCCAGTATCCAGTTTTTCCAAGGTAGGGAATATTATTTGTTGTACTCGTAGGGAGTATTATTTCTTTCTTATCCATGAAGAGAACTTTTGTTATTCCATTCTTTATTATTCTGTTGGAATAACTTGTATACGCGAGCTACCCTATACTTGGTGAAATTCTTCTGTTATTCCATTTTTTATTATTCTGTTCGAATATCCTGTCTGTTCGTTTTACGTCGGACCTGGTTCCGTCTTTATTATTCTGTCGGAATATCCTGTCTGTGCAGTCTATCGTACGCATGGTGAATTCTCCTGTTATTCCATTCTTTATTATTCTGTTGGAATAACCTGTCTATGTGGATTACCATATGCATGGTGAACGATCCTGTGTATTCATTCCTTATTAAATTGTGGAAATGATCGGTATACATGATATCCTCATATGTTTTGAGTATTAGTAAGTGTTATGATGAGTTATGTTGGTTATTATGTGAAAACATGAAAGTTTCTTAGAAAACACAAAGAGTTGAAAATCAGATTTTGGTGAAAACGGCACATAAAATTCAATTGACCATATCTCCTATTATATTTCAAATTTTTGATTGTGGTCAAGTTCTAGAGTTAGGTCTATGATTTATGTATGTAGATTTTTTATGTGGACTGATTTTAGCAAAGTACGAAAAACTGTAAAATATGAAAAAGGTTGTTGCCACGATTTTAAAAGGGTTGTTTCGGCAACTTAATTTGTGAGAAAAATTCTGGACTTTTGGGACATGAAAGTATATGTATATGGTATAAAGTACCTCCTGTCCAAAACTGAGCTCATTCCGACTTAAAATGAGCAAGTTATGACCATTTCAATATTTAGGTTTTTCCGATGAAAAATGCTATAACCGGAGTTCTATAACTCCGATGACCATGAAATTTAAACTGGAAGCTCACGTTAACATGTGTAAGATCTTGCCAAGATTTGGGAATTTCTAGAGTTAACCATGAGGTATCTAATTTCATAAGAAATTAATTAGAAATTGATTTTTGAAAAATAGTAAATGAATTTTAAAAATGTCAGGAAAAATATATGTTCAATACGGGACTATATTATGCTAAATCCCAGAAAAGAATAATTTTTGGGACTGATTTGTTATTTTTCATGAAAATAGTTAGCTACGAACATATGAATTAAATATGTTATGTGGAGTTGAAGAATTGTTAAATATGATTTTATGGATTAGAAATCCTATATAAGGTATATGAAGATTTTTGATGAGTAATTTGATTATTGGTGATGAAATCTTATGAGTATGACATTTTTGAATGATTAAATGCATTATTTGGAAAAGTGTAAATAATTAAATGTAATTGTTTATAAGTTTAAGAAGTGATTAAAATATTGTTATAGTATTAACAGTATTAGATTATGATTTTATTAAGTAATTGATAATGTCTGGATAAATTTAAAGTCTTTAATATTTATCCTTGATTTAGTTGATTAATGCTTATAATATTGTCATCATCCTCATATTTATATTATGTTGAAAGTCATCTGTGGCCTGTAGTGCATAGATGGACTTAGTATGATTATGACCAGGGATTATTCGGTATAATCATGACCGTAATATTGCAAATGATGTGGAAAAAGTCCTCATTGGCCCGTAGTGCATTGATGGACAATTTTTGGTATGATTATGGCTATGGATTCTCTTCGGCCAAGGGTGCAAAGATGAATTATTTTATAGCATGATCAAGACCGTTGATAAAAACACGATTATCTTTGGCCCGTAGTGCATGGATAATTTGTGGTTGTGATACTAATGAAAAAGTCATCATTGGCCCGTAGTGCATTGATGAACAGTTTTTGGTATGATTATGACTATGGATTCTTTTCGGCCAAGGGTGCAAAGATGAATTGTTTTATAGCATGATCAGGACCGTTGATGAAAACATGATTATCTTTGGCCCGTAGTGCATGGATAATTCGTGGTTGTAATACTAAAGAATATCCTTGGCCTGTAGTGTAGGGATGATTTGATGATGTGGATTAATTATTGAGCTGAGTCTCAGCAATGAAATATTAATTCATGGATGTGATAATAATGAATATCCTTGGCAGTAGTGCATGGATAATTCATGGATGTGATATTAACGAATATCCTTGGCCGTAGTACAAGGGTGATTCGATGATGTGGATTATTTGTTAAGCTGAGTCTCAGCATTATTGGTTTTACAGTTGTATATCTTTGGCCTGTAGTGCAAAGATGATTTAATAATTATGAGCAAGAATTGTGATTTGGTATAACCATGATTTTTGATGTTTCAGGTGAAGACAGGTGATGAAAATTATCTTCGTCCTGAGTACGAAGAGGAAATTAGAATCACAATTATGATTATGAGTTATTCACATGATCGTGGACGGAAATTGTTGATTGATGTTATAGGGATAAAACATTATTGGTGGACTTTTAACGTAGAGAAAATAATAGACCTTATGGTCTATTTGACTCTTCTAATGGATTGCTCGTTCCACTGCAACTATGGTTGAAAAGTTTTATCATCTACCATATGTACTAAATCTCTGATTTATTATTGATGAAATCTATTGATAATTTAATTATCTTTAGTCATGATATTCTTTGATGGGCTAGTTGTGCTCACCCTTTCTGTTTCACAATTCCTTACAGGTAATAAGAGTGTTGCCGTAAGAGTGTTACCGGGTCGAGCGGGGATAACCGGAGAATAGAACAGTGGTCTCTAGCTGTATAGGTTCTCCCTAAACAGTATAAAAAAGTGTGTTGTATTCTATACAATATTTAGTAGTTATATTTGGTGAATCAAATAGGGTGAGGTGAACTCAACTTTGGAAGGGTGTTTTGCCACTATCATACAAGATGTCTAATGACATACAGCCTCGTGTTATTATAAAACAGGGTTGTGCGCATCCACTTGCTGAGTATATCTACGGGCACTACCTATATGATCTTAGAGTTTATTTGAAATATAATATTCACTTGGAGACAGTGGAGATAGTTATATGTCAAGAGAAGACTCACCATTGGAAAGAAGATGATAGTAATCTTCTCATTTGTTTTTGGAGTCTATTGGGTAAACCAAGGAAAATTCTGTGGCCATATGATATCTATTATAACCTAGACGCATGGCCTCCCATGTACGAAGGTTTTCTTGAGCACTTCCCAAAGATTTTAATTTCTAAAACAGTCTTTGACTATACTTTTATGTAAAGTACCATTGTAAGGTTGTGGTCGAGGCACTATGAGAGTTACATACATTTGTATTAAAACCCACAGTTAACTGTGGTCATATTCTATACGACAGCTCAACAGTTGTATAAATGAAGTTGTATCTGAATTTTGTACTATGTATCTGGCGACTCAGAATGGATGATGTATACCTAATTTTGGGGGCGTCACACAGGTAGTAATCAAAAAGTTCTTCATATGTACTTCTGTATGGTGGAATCTAAAATAAGGAGGTTCATATGTAATATGTAGGGAGGTTGACATGGGAAAAAGTAGTATTCATATGTAATGGTTTATAATTCGGTAATTGTTCTTTTTTTGATTGTAAATGATAACAGGGAGGTTCGGTTATTAACCGAAATACCCGAATTTATAATTCGGTATTTCGGTATTCTGTAATTCGGTTATTGTCAAATTTGGTTAGTCATTCGGATAGTAAAATTATGATTATTTTGGTATTCGGTTATAACCGAATAACCTATTCGATTCGGTTATAACCGAACGATCAGTCCTAAATAGTACCCCGGGTAAATAGTACCCAGTGAATAGTAACTTTGGGAATAATAACCCCGTGAATAGTACCCCAGCATAAAAAAGTTAAAACTTATCAAGAATGCTCAGAATAATATTTCCATGAAAAGATACTGGATAAAGCGCAAATATCAAGGATATTCTACTAATTTTATGGAGTATAGAAGCTAAATTTTTAACAAAACAAGTATAGAATGAAGATCAAAACATGGATACAATCAATTATAGTAACCATAATAGACATCTGGGACGAAAAAGAGAACATTTCATTTTTTGATGAATAGTATCGTATTCGTGAATAGTGTCGTATACGTGAATAGTGTCGTATATGTGAGTAGTAACCCCGACACAAAAATGTAGAAATTCCACCATAAAACTCATATCAATAATTCGGCATAATGATATTGAAAAAAATAATATCATTTACGAAGAAAATAACATACATTACCTCAAAAGAATAGTACTTCTTGTTGAATATTGGATATAACGCTGAAAAGAACTTGCACCGTATAGCAACACTTAAAGTATCAAAATACTCACAAGAATACGCTCGATAATATAGAGAGAGAAGATTTGTGATTTTCAATTCTAACCTAAGCACCTTATTTATAGGAAAATGCTTAAAACACCAAAGCAGGAAATTTAATAAAATATTAATATATTTATTTTATTTTCCTACGCACACCTTGCCATCTGATTTCAGCAACTAACACATGCAAGTGGGGCCCACCAAAATGAAAAACATGTTTTAAACATCTTTTATAAAAAAATCTGTAAAACCCCAACTTTTATAAATAAAGATGAATTTTCTATAAATATCATTTTTGAATATTATGGAATGAATTTGATATAATGTTATAGTTGTGGGTAATATTTATAAATTTTGCAAAGTACGCAAGTTGTTATATAATATTCGATTGGTCGGGGAATATTCATTTTAACAGGGAATATTCGTACAACGGCACAATCATTGGTGGACCCCACAACGGAATTATTTTCGGATTGAGAAAATGACAAAAATACTTTATGAAAATAACGGCGGAAGTTTTACCAATAACTGTTGAAACACCCGGTGTTAAAAGTACAGTAATACGCGTAGTTGCACAGTAGCACATGGTATTGATTATTGATGCTTACGTGAGAAATCACTCAGTTTTGTTCAATTATTGTTACAGTAATTGCTGTATAGTATCTCACGTTATTTGATCCAATTATTGTCAATATTTTATAATCAATAATTAAGATGACAAAGTTATTAATATTATTATTTGCAATATTAACGATGTCTAGAAGTTCTGTCAAGGAGAGGTTTGGTCACCTAATTGCGCGCCAATGGGGAGAAATCCTTATTGGAAAGCCCCCTCTTTCCTGAGAACGACCTGGTCGGTTAATATTATGAATTATAATAATGATGATGAGTTTTGTTTTATTAGTACTATTAAAGTAATAAAACAGAAAAGCTTTTATATAAAACAGAATACTTTTATAAAGTTATTCATTTTAATAGACTAAATAAGATCGACAGGTAATGTGCAATTACCGATTTGAACCAAACAAGACTTATAAACAGTGGATGTAATAAAGGTTTCTCCCAACTGAGTTTCCACAGATAAGTCAAAGTATAATTTCTCCAGAGTAAAATTTAATTGTTGAGCGCAAGTAGGAGAAATAAAAGAATGGGTAGAACTGGTATCAAATAAAGTATAGACTTCGCTAGAGTTTATGATAAGCTTACCCGTGATAACCTCATTCGGGTTCCTTGCTTTCTAGGAGGTCACAACAAACGCTCTCCCTTGCACTACCGGCTTTGACTTTTTTGGGACGGCCTTTGGTGCCTCCATCCTAGCTGAACTTGTTTTCGGTGAATGACAAAATCAGGCTAAGTGACCTGCTCTTCCACAATTATAACATGCTTTGGACGGCATTGCGTAGTTTGGACTGATGTGTCCCTCCCCTCCGCATTTGAAGTATATGATAGGTGATCGTTCTCCTTCTTTAACAACGGGTGTTGGTGCTGACGTCCTTCCATCATTGTTGAATCTCCTCTTCTTGAAATGTCCATTCTTATTGTTTTGGCCCTGATTACCACCGAAGTGGTTACCATTTCTGGCATGTTGATTCCCTCCATGCTTGTTATCACTGCTTCGATGACTGCTCTGACTGGTATTATTATTTTACCTGCTGACTTCTTTTGGTTTCATTGACTTGTTATCGCGCTCCACTAACTGACCCTAATTTATAACATCCGAATACAAATACAGTTTATGAGAAATAAAATTTTGACGTATCTCTGGCTTCAGACCTCTTAAAAATATCCGCATCATTCTCTCTTCATTATCCACCAAGTGGGACTCAAATCGGGACAACTCAGCAAACTTGGCTTCGTACTGTGACACGATCATATTATTTTGCTCCAACTTGATGAATTCAAAATCTTTTTATATAAAACATAATACTTTTATAAAGTTATCTATTTTATTAGACAATAATTAGAATATATTATATTTTATTATGCATGGTGTTTGCATAGTGCCTGCATAGTATTTGAATAGTAAATCTTTTTATATAAAACAGAATACTTTTATAAAGTTATTCGTTTTATTAGATTATAAATAGAATATATTATATTTTATTGTAAACCAATCTGGACCGTCTGCTTAAAGTAAATCAATCTGAACCGTTCATGAATTAGTTACTATGCAGTCCATTCTTCTATAAATAGAAGCTCATTCCTTCATTATTTCTTACGAATTCACTGAAACTCTAGAGAGAGAAACTATAGAGAGAGTTCTTCTTCTATAATCTTGAGCGTATTTCTTTAGAGTTTAAGAAAGCTTTGAGCGTAGTACAAGTTTTCTTTGAGTATATCCTCGCCCTACCAGTCAAAATACTCTTCTTTACGGTAAGGGATATTATTTGTTGTACTCGTTAGGGGTATTCCTTCTTTCTTATTGGTGAAATTCTTTTGTTATTCCATTCTTTATTATTCTGTTGGAATAACCTGTATACGTGGAATACCCTATACTTGGTAAAATTCTTCTGTTATTCCATTATTTATTATTCTGTTGGAACATCTTGTCTGTGCGTTTATGCATGACCTGGTTCCGTTGTTTATTATTCTGTTGGAACATCCTGTCTGTCCATTTACGCATGACCTGGTTCCATTATTTATTATTCTGTTGGATATCCTGTCGGTGCGTTTACGCATGACCCGGTTCCATTATTTATTATTCTGTTGGAATATCCTATCGGTGTGTTTACGCATGACCTGGTTCCATTATTTATTATTCTGTTGGAATAACCTGTCTGTGTGGTCTATCATATGCCTGGTGATTTCTTTTGTTATTCCATTCTTTATTATACTCAGTTGGTTAAAGTTTTAACTTCTATACTCCATGAAATTAGTGGAATATCCTTAATATTTACGCTTCATCCAGTATTTTTTTATGGAAATATTCTTCTAAGCATTCTTGAGTGTTACTCTACAAAGAAGTATCATGTTGACAATTTGGACATTATTAGTTCCTGGATAAATTAATTCTTGAACTTGTTTTATTGAATTCTTATATCATTGTCATCATCCTCGTGTTTATATTATGTTGAAAGTCATCTGTGGCATGTAGTGCATAGATAGACTTAGTATGATTATGATGTAAGGCCCCAATTTTTTATAAATGAAGATTTAATTTTCTCTATTTATTATTTTGAAATAGTAAGGGTTGATTTGATTAATATAGTTAGTTATGAGTAAAATGCGCAAATATTTCAAATAAGTAAGTGGTTATAAAATACTCATTGTTGTCGGAGATATTCGTTTGGTCGTGGAATATTCTTGTTGTCGGGGAATATTCGTACGACGGCGCAGCCTTGTGTGGGCCCATGACGAAAAGCGATTGGATGAAGAAAACGACAAGTATAAGTTGTTTATAAATAACGGTGTAGTTGTTACCGTTAATACTGTTGGAATACTCGGTGGTTAAAACATGATAATACGCGTTGTTGCACAGTAGCACACAGTATTGTACCAATTATTGATTCTTACGTAAGAAGGCACTACTCAATAACTATTACAGTAGTTACTGTTCAGTATTTTATTTTATTAATTCAATAATTGCTGCGTTGATATTTTATATTACTGTTGTTTCAATAATTGTCACTACATAGTATTTTCCATTATCGAAGCAATAATTCATATTACCTAAATAATATTATTAGAAAATATTATTGGCAATGTCTAGAAAGTTCTGTCTAAGGAGAGGTTTGGTCACCTAATTGCGCGCCAGTAAGGAAAATTCTTATTGGAAAACCCCCTCTTTCCTGGGAACGGCCTGGTTGTCAGTACTGTGATTCTGTAATATTATTTGTAAATAATTAACTATTGATTTATATGATGAGGAAAATATTGATTTTACGTGGATATAGATGGAGAAAATTTTTAAAGTGACAATTGTTAAAATTTAATATTTTTTCATTTCTGATAAAATAATATTTTATTATATTATTATAATATAATAATAATAATATTTTTACAATGAATGTGGGATATATGAGTATATGAGGAGGAAGAGTATTTTTGTTGTAAAAGTTGTTTAACACATGTTTCGTGTGTCGGTGGACCCCATTTCTTGACTGAAATTTGATTATAGCCTGTAAAATCATCCGTATATGGATTTCGGTCAATTTCTGTTTGGAATTTGGAAAACCTTTATTTTGTAAAGTTGTAGAGAATTGAATTTCCTATAAAAAGTCGTGAGATTCGAATTTTCTGACAAAAGCACTATTTGTTATGAATTATTGAAGTTCCGAAATAATTGATTTTTGGGAGTTTTAGTTAATTATTTTGAGAAAAACGTTTTTTGTGCAATTAGTGGGCTCATATGTGTTATAAATGATCTGAATTCAGATCTTTAAAGGTGGGCTAAGGAAATTTATAATGTATATTAATATTTTATTAAATTTTCAGCTTTGGTGTTCTAAGCATTTTTCTATAAATAGAGTGCTTAGGTTAGAATTGAAAATCAAACCAAAAACTGAAGTTTTCTCTCTATTTCTCTCTCTATAATATCGAGCGTATTTTGTGAGTATTTTAGTACTTTGAGTATTGCTATACGGTACAATTCTTTTAGCATTATATCCAGTATTTCAGTCAGAAGTACTATTCTTTCTGAGGTAAGGGATGTTGTTTCTTCTTAAATGATATTATCTTCTTCAATATCATTATGCCGAAATATTGTTCTGAACTTTTTATCAAATTTAGAACTTTTTTATGTCGGAGCTACTATTCACGAGTTACTATTTACGAGTTACTATTCACGAGTACAATTCACGAAGCGTGATGATATTTTTTTTTGTGAAATTTCTATCTTTTGAGGTCAGAGTTACTATTCACGTATTCAACACTATTCACGTATACGGCATTATTCACGAATACGACACTATTCACATAAAAATTAAATTTTCTTTCATGTGTCCAAGATTGTCTGTTATGATTCTTATCTTTGATTGGATCTATGTTTTGATCTTCATTCTTGAATTTTACTACAATCTGGTTATTTATGAAGTATTTTGAACTTAGATTATTTAAATTACGAATCCTTAATACTTGTTCTTTTGTTTCACTGGAGTCGTTTTCTTTAAAATATTTTTCATCATCCTCTGTCCTAAATGATAATATTACTAAATATCTTTGGCCTGTAGTGCAAAGATGAATGATTTCTTGATGAATATATTTGGCCCGTAGTGCAAAGATGAACAGGTGTTGAGATGAACATGACCGACTGATTAATATCTTTGGCCCGTAGTGCAAAGATGAACAGGTGTTTAGATGAACATGACCAACTGATGAATATCTTTTGCCTGTAGTGCAAAGATGAATATTTGATTCCAGATATATATTGATTGATGTTACAGGGATAAAATATCGATGATGAACTTTTAAATTCATATATAGAAGATAGTAGTTTGCATTCTCTACTTAACTCTTCTAATGAATTATTATTTCCGCTGCGAAGATTGATTTAAAACTGGTTGTCTATTGTATTCTATTAGATTTTTCCCTGTTGAGGACTAATGATAATTTGTTCTATATTATCTTAGTCATAATGTTCTTTACTGAGCTAGTTGAGCTCACCCTTTTCCTTGTTGTTCCATTTTTCTTCTCAAGAGCCGAGAATGTAGCGAGTACTAGTCAAGGTGTGGAATGATGGTTCTAGAAGTTGTTCTAGTAGTCCTCACTATTTTATAAAATAGTGCATTAATAATTGTAATAAGGACTTATTTGAGTGTGGATATTGTCTAGATGACAATATTTGTATTTAAACTCACAGTTTTTATGTTGTATTAATAAAGTTGTAGTTATTTATGTACCATGTATTTGGCGACTCAGAATGGGTGATGTATACCTATTTTGGGAGCGTCACAGTTGGTATCAGAGCTTAGGGATATGGTCTCTGGCGGAGATCAGGTAATAATACTAGGAGGGGAGAGACGAGTAATCATTCGCTAGTATGTCATACCTAAGCTTATTTGTTGGTCAGTTGAACTATATGGTTAATATGTGATATGTTAATTTGTTTAATTAACCCTTGTTTTATGACAGTATTTAAGAATGGCAGCTGAGAATATTAACGGTGGAGTTAATGAGACCGTGGAAACACCTTTAATCACCACCCAGGGGAACGTGCAACAGGAAGGCAATATTCCTCCTGTAAACAACACCACTGAGCAAACGATGAAAGACGGGATGTTTAGGAGCTTTTTGCAGTTCATGCAAAACCAGACGAGGGAGACTCGTGTACAGAATACGGGTGGAAATGATAGCAACGTGCGACTTGTCACGGCCAAGCAGTTCAAAGAGTTGGGACCACCAGAATTTAAGGGAAAGCCGGATCCGATCATGGCAGAAACATGGGTCAAGCAAATTACCAAGATATTCGATGTCTTGGGATGCACGGAGGAACAGAAGGTTCCATTCGCCACCTTTATGTTCTGTGGCGAGGCAGATTACTGGTGGGAGTCTGTGAAACGTACCCAGCCTGCCGCACTCCGCATGTCTTGGGAAACGTTTCAGAAACTTTTTAACGAAAAATACTTCCCTGAAAGTATTCGCCATATGAAAGAGGTAGAGTTTATTAGACTAGAACAAAATAACATGACGGTGTCCCAATACGAGGCGAAATTCGCAGAGTTATCCAGGTTTGCACCTCATTTGGTAGAGAATGAGGAACGAATGACGAGGATGTTTCTGAGAGGTTTAAAACCCGAGATTCAGCAATATCTTATCTCTCATAAATTTTCTTTATATTCAGATGTTGTCAACAGGGCTCAATTATTAGAGCGAGATAGCGTGTACGTTCAACCAAGAGACCGCAACCAGGATCATACCGGTGACAACAGTCATCAGAACAATGATAACCAGTGGAGAAAGAAAAATACAGACAAGAGAGACAACCACTCTGGTGGTAATTGTGGCCATGAAAATAGAAGAAGCGAGTCGGGGGGAGATTTTTAAAAGTGGAGATTAAACAATGACACTGCGAAGACGTCAGCGCCAGCAGCAACTGGTTTTAAGGGAGGAGAACGACCACCGGTCGTATGCTATAAATGTGGAAAAAAGGGACACATCAGCCCAAACTGTCCATAATAGTTCAAGGTATGCTATAATTGTGGAAAGGAAGGACATATCGCTCGAGATTGTACGATAACGAAACCAAGCCCAGTGGGGATGGTGACTCAAAAGGCTGTCCCAGAAAAGTCAAAGTCAACGGTTCTTGGAAGAGCATTTGTCGTGACTGGTCAACATGCGAGGAACCCAAATGAGGTGATCACGGGTAAGCTAATCGTAAATTCATACGAAGTTTATACATTACTAGATACAGGTGCTACCCATTAATTTATCTCTCCTGCTTGTGCTCAACGTTTAAACTTGACTCCGAAAAAATTAGACTTTGACCTATATGTGAAAACTCCGTTAGGAGAAACTTTCATCACATCCACTGTTTATAAATCTTGTTTGATCCAAGTTGGCACCATCGCATTACCTGTTGACCTTATTTCTTGAAAGATACTTGCTTGTGATGTGATTTTGGGGATTGATTGATTAACTACTCGTCATGCCAAAATTGATTGCTTTCGTAAAGTTGTTAGTTTTCACATTCCTAAGAAACCTGTTATTCGAATTCAAACAAACAAACCATTAAAGTCAAACACTTTCATATCAAGTCAAAAAGCTATTCGTTTATTGAAAAATGGATGTCAAGCTTTCTTAGCCCATGTTATGGATTTGAATAAAGATACATCATATTTGAATAATATTCCTGTTGTTATTGACTTTCCTGACATATTTCCTGAAGAATTTCTTGGCTTACTCCTAAAGTGTGATATTGAATTTTGTATCGACTTTGAACCCGGTACAAAACCCATTTCTAAAAATCTCATGGCTCCTATTGAACTTCAGGAGTTAAAAATCCAACTATAGAATTTGGTACCCGAGCCTTTATCTGGTGACTTCCTTTATGGAATGCACCGAAGACAGACTCTCCGTAGGGGACGCCATATTTGTGTGATAGTAAATTGATAGGTGCCATTGTGACGTGCTATCCAAGATTGGGATATGAGTCATAGTTGAGAGCAACCTAAGTCAGTAATCGAAATACGTAGCTTTCTAGGCTTAGTTGGTTATTATCGGAGATTCGTTGAAAGATTTTCTCAAATCGCTACTCCATTAACTCAGCTGACTCGTAGAGATACAAAATTTTAATGGAGCGAGGAATATAAAAAGAGCTTCCAAGAACTCAACATGCGGCAACAACGTTGGCTCGAGCTATTGAAAGATTACGACCATACCATTCAATACCATCCTGGAAGAAAAAAAATGAACGTGATAGCTGACGTGTTGAGTAGAAGATCGTATGCGTTTACGAGTGTGATATTGTTAACACAAATACCCATTTCGTACGACTTACAGAAGATGGAGATAGAGTTAAAGATTCCATAAATCTGCGTGAAGATAACGAATATACGATTAGAATCGACTTTAATCGATAAAGTTAAAACTGCTCAAGCTACACACCAGAGCTGATGAATATAAAGAAGAAGGTGCAAGAAGGCATTATTCTAGAAGTAAGAGTTGATGAAGAGAAGAAATCTCAACCTTTGATTTATTAGTCCATTTGAAATCCTCGATTGAATAGAAACTATGGCCTATAGACTCACTTTACAGCCAAATATGATGCGTGTTCATAACATTTTTCGCGTATCGATGTTACGTAAATATGTGGACGACCCAAACCACATTAATGAGTTAAAACCAAACGAGATAGAAGAAGATTTAACGTACGAGGAGGTACCAGTCAAGATCTTGGATAGGAAGGAGCATGTCCTACGCACATCAATTTCGAGGACGAAATTTCATAAGGAGGGGATGTTGTAAGGCCCCAACTTTTTATAAATGAAGATTTAATTTTCTCTATTTATTATTTTGAAATAGTAAGGGTTAATTTGATTAATGTGGTTAGTTATGGGTAAAATGCGCAAATATTTTAAATAAGTAAGTAGTTATAAAATACTCATTGTTGTCGGAGATATTCGTTTGGTCGTGGAATATTCTTGCTGTCGGGGAATATTCGTACGACGGCTCAGCCTTGTGTGGGCCCATAACGAAAAGCGATTGGATGAAAAAAACGACAAGTATAAGTTGTTTATAAATAACGGCGTAGTTGTTACCGTTAATACTGTTGGAATACCCGGTGATTAAAACACAGCAATACGCGTTGTTGCACAGTAGCACACGGTATTGCACCAATTATTGATTCTTACGTAAAAAGGCACTACTCAATAACTGTTACAGTAGTTACTTTTCAGTATTTTATTTTATTGATTCAATAATTGTTGCGTTGATATTTTATATTACTGTTGTTTCAATAATTGTCACTACACAGTATTTTCCATTATCGAAATAGTAATTCATATTATCTGAATAATATTATTAGAAAAAGTTATTGGCAATGTCTAGAAAGTTCTGTCTAAGGAGAGGTTTGGTCACCTAATTACTCGCCAGTAAGGAGAAACTCTTATTGGAAAGCCCCCTCTTTCCTGGGAACGGCCTGGTTGTCAATACTGTGATTCTGTAATATTATTTGTGAATAATTAATTATTAATTTATATGATGAGGGAAATATTGATTTTATGTGGATATAAATGGAGAAAATTTTTAAAGTGACAAATGTTAAAAATTGATATTTTATCTTTTTTGATAAAATAATATTTTATTAAATTGTTATAATATAATAATGATAATATTTTTACAATGAATGTGGGATATATGAGTATACGAGGAGGAATAGTATTTTTGTTGCAAAAATTGTTTAACACATGTTTTGTGTGTCGGTGGACCCCATTTCTTGACTGAAATTTGATTATAGCCTGTAAAATCATCTGTATATGGATTTCGGTCAATTTCTGTTTGGAATTTGGAAAACCTTTATTTTGTAAAGTTGTAGAGAATTGAATTTCCTATAAAAAGTCGCGAGATTCGAATTTTCTGACAAAAGCACTATTTGTTATGAATTATTGAAGTTCCAAAGTTCCGAAATAATTGATTTTTGGGAGTTTTAGTTAATTATTTTGAGAAAAATGTTTTTTGTGCAATTAGTGGGCTCACATGTGTTATAAATGATCTGAATTCAGATGATCTTCAAAGTTGGGCTAAGGAAATTTATAATATATATTAATATTTTATTAAATTTTCTACTTTGGTGTTCTAAGCATTTTTCTATAAATAGGGTGCTTAGGTTAGAATTGAAAATCACACCAGAAACTGAAGTTTTCTCTCTATTTCTCTCTCTATAATATCGAGCGTATTTTATGAGTATTTTAGTACTTTGAGTATTGCTATACGGTGCAATTCTTTCAGCACTATATCTAGTATTCCAGTCAGAAGTACTATTCTTTCTAAGGTAAGGGATGTTGTTTCTTCTTAAATGATATATCTTCTTCAATATCATTATGCCAAAATATTATTCTAAACTTTTTATCAAATTTGGAACTTTTTCATGTCGGAGTTACTATTCATGAGTTACTATTCACGAGTTACTATTCACGAGTACAATTCACGAAGTGTGATGATATTTTTTTATGAAATTTCTATCTTTTGAGGTCGGAGTTACTATTCACGTATACAGCACTATTCACGTATACGGCACTATTCACGAATACGATAATATTCACAGAAAAATTAAATTTTCTTTTCTGTGTTCAAGATTGTCTGTTATGATTCTTATCTTTGATTGGATCTATGTTTTGATCTTCATTCTTTAATTTTACTCCAATCTGGTTATTTATGAAGTATTTTTAAACTTGGATTATTTAAATTACGAATCCTTAATACTTGTTCTTTTGTTTCACTGGATTCGTTTTTTTTAAAATATTTTTTATCATCCTCAGTCCTAAATGATGATATTACTGAATATCTTTGGCCTGTAGTGCAAAGATGAATAATTTTTTGATGAATATATTTGGCCCGTAGTGCAAAGATGAACAGGTGTTGAGATGAACATGACCGACTGATTAATATCTTTGTCCCGTAGTGCAAAGATAACCAGGTGTTTAGATGAACATGACCAACTGATGAATATCTTTGGCCTGTAGTGCAAAGATGAATATTTGATTCGAGATATATATTGATTGATGTTACAGAGATAAAATATCTACGATGAACTTTTAAATTCATATATAGAAGATAGTAGTTTGCATTCTATACTTAACTCTTCTAATGAATTATTATTTCCGCTGCGAAGATTGATTTAAAACTTGTTGTTTATTGTATTCTATTAGATTTTTCCCTGTTGAAGACTAACGATAATTTGTTTTATATTATCTTAGTCATAATGTTCTTTACTGGGCTAGTTGAGCTCACCCTTTTCTTTGTTATTCCATTTTTCTTCTCAGGAGGCGAGAATGTAGCGAGTACTAGTCGAGGTGTGGAATGATGGTTTTAGAAGTTGTTCTAGTAGTCCTCACTATTCTGTAAAATAGTGCATTAATAATTATAATGAGGACTTATTTGAGTGTGGATATTGTCTAGATGATAATATTTGTATTTAAACTCACAGTTTTTATGTTGTATTAATAAAGTTATAGTTATTTCTGTACCATGTATTTGACGACTCAGAATGGGTGATGTATACCTATTTTGGGGGCGTCACTTATGACCAGGGATTATTCGGTGTAATCATGACCATAATGTTACAAATGATGGGGAAAGAGTCCTCATTGACCCGTAGTGCATTGATGGACAGTTGTTGGCATGATCATGACCATTGATGAATACACGAATATCCTTGGTTATGGTGCATGGATAATTTGTGGTTGTGATACTAATGAATATTCTTGGCTGTAGTGCAAGAATGATGTGGATTATTTATTAAGCTGAGTCTCAGAAAAAAAGAGTCATGAAAAACCTTTTAAATCATAGAAGATAGTAGATTTTATTCTCTACTTGACTCTTCTAATGGATTGCTTGTTCCGCTGCAGTTAAACTTGATGTTTGTTATATTTTATCAGTTTAATACTGTTGAAGGATAATGATAATTTATTCTGCATTATCTTAGTCATAATATTTCTTACTGGTCTAGTTGAGCTCACCCTTTTGCTTTCATTGTTCTCTTCAGGAAATGAGAACGTAACAAGGACTAGTCGGGGAACAGAGTGATGGTCCAGATAATAGCATTAGTAGTCCTCACTATTCTATGAAATAGTGTGATAATAAATGTAATGAGGACCCCATTGAATTTGTACATGTCAATTAACCTTTGTTTTGTGGCAGTATCTGAAAATGACATTCGAGAATGTTGAGAATAGCAATGGAGCACAGGCGACCGTTGATTCACCACATATCAATAATCAGGATAATGTCCATCAGGAAGGCGACAATCCTCATGCAAACAACAATACTGACCAAATGATGAATGATGGAATATTCAGAGGCTTTATGCAATTCATGCAACAACAGGTGAGAGAGGCTCCTGTCCAAAATGTAGGTGGAAACACTGGAAACTCTCGGATGGTCACCGCTAAACAGTTCAAGGAGCTGGGACCACCAAAATTTATTGAAGAGCCAAAACCACTTAAAGTGGAAGCATAAATAAAGTAGATCACCAAGATATTTGATGTCTTGGGATGCTCCGAGGAGCAAAAGGTTCCCTTTGCCACCTTTATGTTGCGAGGAGAGGCAGATTACTGGTGGGAATCGGTAAAGCGTACTCAACCTGTCGCACTGAAGATGTCTTGGGAGAAGTTCCAAGAACTATTCAACGACAAGTACTTTCCCGAAAGTATTCGTCACATAAAAGAGGTAGAGTTCATCAAGTTGGAGCAGAATAATATGATCGTGTCGCAGTACGAAGCGAAGTTTACCGAGTTGTCTCGGTTTGTGTCCCACTTGGTGGATAATGAAGAGAGAATGACGTGGATGTTTTTAAGAGGTTTAAAGCCGGAGATACGTCAACATCTTATTTCTCATAAACTGTGTTTGTATTCAGATGTTTTAAATAGGGCTCAGTTAGTAGAGCGCGATAACGAGTCAACGCAACCAAAAGAGAGCAGCCGACAAAATGATAATACCAATGAGAGCAGTCATCGAAGCGGTGACAACAAGCGTGGAGGGAATCAACAGGCCAGAAGTGGTAACCACTTCGGTGGTAATCAGGGCCAAAACAATAAGAATGGACATTTTAAGAAGAGAAGATTCAACAATGATGGAAAAATGTCAGGACCAGCACCCGTTGTTAAGGAAGGAGAACGACCACCTATCATATGCTTCAAATGAGGAGGGGAGGGACAAATCAGTCCAAACTGTGTGATGTCGTCCAAAGCATGTTATAATTATGGAAGATAAGGTCACTTAGCCCAATTTTGTCGTTCACCAAAGACAAGTTCAGCTAGGATGGAGGCACCAAAGGCTGTCCCAGAAAAGTCAAAGCCGGTAGTGCAAGGGAGAGCGTTTGTTGTGACCTCCCAGAAAGTAAGGAACCCGAATGAGGTCATCACGGGTAAGCTTATCATAAACTCTAGCGAAGTCTATACTTTATTGATACCGCTTCTACCCATTCTTTTATTTCTCCTACTTGAGCTCAACGATTAAATTTGACTCCGGAGAAATTAGACTTTGACTTATCTGTGGAAACTCCGTTGGGAGAAACTTTCATTACATCCACTGTTTATAAGTGTTGTTTGGTTCAAATCGGTACCCTCACATTACCTGTCGATCTTATTTCATTGAAAATACTTGCATTTGATGTGATTCTAGGGATTGATTGGTTAACTACTCATCATGCTAAAATTAATTGTTTTCGTAATATTGTTAGATTTCATATTCCTAATCAACCTATTATGCGAATTCAAGCGACCAAACCATTAAAATCAATCACGGTCATCTCAAGCCATAAAGCTATTCGTTTATTGAAAAATGGATGTCAAGCTTTCTTAGCTCATGTCACGAATCTAAACAAAAATACGTCAGTTTTGAATGATATTTCTATTGTTAATAAATTTCCTGACGTATTCCCTGAAGAACTTCCTGGCCTATCCCCAGAGCGTGAAATTGAATTTTGTATCGACCTTGAACCCAGTACAAAACCCATTTCCAAAGCCCCATATCGAATGGCTCCTATTGAACTTTAGGAGTTAAAGACCCAATTGCAAGAATTGTTAGACATTGGTTTCATTCGTCCTAGTACGTCTCTTTGGGGTGCTCCTGTTCTATTCGTGAAGAAGAAAGATGGGAGTATGCGACTTTGTATTGATTATCGGGAGTTGAATCATCACCATCAAAAATAGGTACCCATTGCCACGTATTGATGACCTGTTTTACCAGTTGCAAGGAGCCAAATTCTTTTCAAAGATTGATCTTCGTTCCGGATATCACCAAATGAAGATCAGAACAGATGACATTCCAAAGACGGCTTTCAGAACTCGGTACGGGCATTATGAATTCTTAGTCATATCTTTTAGATTGACTAATGCTCCTGCTGCCTTCATGGATATAATGAACCGAGTATTAAAGGAATATTTGGATCATTTTGTGGTCGTCTTTATTGATGACATCCTCATATATTCCAAAAGTCGTGAAGATCATGAGCAACACTTGAGGTTGATACTCCAAAAGCTTCGTGAAAACAAGCTTTATGCCAAGTTGAAGAAATATGAGTTCTGGCTTGAGGAAGTAGCATTCCTTGGGCACGTAGTATCAAGTCATGGAATATTTGTTGATCCGGTAAAGATTGAAGCAATTCAAAGCTGGGAGCAACCTAAATTAGTGACCAAAGTACGTAGCTTTCTCGACTTAGCTGGTTATTATCAGAGATTCGTGGAAGGATTTTCTCGAATAGCTACTCCATTAACTCAGCTGACTCGGAAAGATACAAAGTTCGGTTGGAGCGAAGAATGTGAGAAGAGTTTTCAAGAACTCAAGAGGAGACTTATTTCAGCACCTGTTCTGACAATACCATCTGGCTCGGAGGGATTTGTAATCTACAGTGATGCTTCGGGCAAAGGGTTGGGATGTGTTCTCATGCAACATGGGAAAGTCATAGATTATGCCTCAAGACAACTCAAAGAATATGAGAGGAATTATCCTACTCATGACCTAGAATTAGTAGCTGTTGTCTTCGCACTTAAAATTTGGAGGCATTACTTATATGGGGAGAAGGTGGAGATCTTTACGGATCATAAAAGCCTCAAATATTTCTTCACTCAAAAGGAACTCAACATGCGACAACGACGTTGGCTTGAACTGTTGAAAGATTATGATCATACCATCCAATACCATCCTGGAAAAGCGAACGTGGTAGCTGACGCATTGAGTAGAAGATCATATGCAAGTACGAGTGCGATATTGTCAACACAAAGGCCCATTTTGTGTGACTTGCAAAGGATGAAGATAGAGTTAAAGACTCCAGGGACCCATGTGATGATGGAGAATATACGAGTAGAACCGACTTTAATTGATAAAGTTAAAGCTGCTCAAGCTACAGACCTGGAGCTGATGCGTATGAGGAAGAAAGTGAAAGAAGGTGCTATGTCGGAAGCAAGAATCGATGAAGAAGGAATACTTCGAGTCAACTCCAGACTTTGTGTTCCTAACGATCCTGATTTAAAGTATAAAATCATGATGGAGGCGCACAACACACCGTTTACAATCTATCCCGGGAGTACCAAAATGTATCATGATATTCGTCATACATTTTGGTGGAGCAATATGAAGAGAGAGATAACGTTGTTTATCTCAAGGTGTCTAACTTTTCAACGAGTTAAAGCGGAGCATCAAGTACCAAAAGGTCCATTGCAACCACTTGAAATTCCAGAATGGAAGTGGGAGCACATTACCATGGATTTCGTTACCGGTCTTCCTAAGGTTTCTGAAGGTATAGATGCGATTTGGGTCATTGTTGATAGATTGACCAAGTTTGATCATTTCTTACCGATACGAGAAACTTATACACTTGAACGTCTTGCTCGTATGTACATAAACGAGATTGTAAGACTGCATGGTATGCCAGTATCCATAGTTTCTGATCGAGACCCAAGATTCACTTCACGATTTTGGGTTAGTTTGCAGAAAGCTATGGGCATAGATTTACGATTTAGCTCGGCATATCATCGTCAGACGGACGGGCAGTCGGAGAGGAATATTCAAACTCTTGAATATTTATTAAGACTTTGTGTCCTTGACTTCAAGGGAAGTTGGGATAAGTTCTTACCATTGGTGGAGTTTTCCTACAACAACAGTTATCAAGCAAGTATTGGCATGGATCCATTTGAAGCGTTGTATGGAAGAAAGTGTCGTTCTCCAGTATGCTGAGATGGGGTGGGTGAAGCAACGTTGTTGAGACCGGAGTTGGTACGTATGACTACGGAAAAGATTCAAACGATCCGACAACGTATAAAACCTCACAAGATCGACAAAAGAGTTATGCTAATCTTCATCGAAAGGACGTGGAATTTGATATAGGAGATCATGTGTTGTTACGTGTTGCTCCATGGAAAGGAGTTACGAGATTTGGAAAGAGAGGAAAGCTCAATTCTCGATTCATCGGCCCATTTTTAATCCTCGATCGAGTAGAAACTGTGGCCTATAGACTCGCTTTACCGCCAAGTATGTCTCGTGTTTATAACGTTTTTCACATATCCATGTTACGTAAATATGTGGAAGACCCGAACCACATTATTGAGTTAGAACCGGACGAAATAGCGGAAGATTTGACGTATGAAGAGGTTCCTGTTCAAATCTTGGATAAGAAGGAACATATTCTACGCTCCAAGGTTATACCTCAAGTCAAATTTTGTGGAGAAACCACGATGTTGAGGAAATGACTTGGGAATTAGAATCTGAAATAAAATCAAGGTATCCTTACCTCTTCGACATACCAGGTACGTACCCTAATTTCGAAGGCGAAATTTCATAAGAAGGGGAGGTTGTAAGACCCCAACTTTTATAAATAATGATGAATTTTCTATAAATATCATTTTTGAATATTATGGAATGAATTTGATATAATGCTATAGTTGTGGGTAATATTTATAAATTTTGCAAAGTACGCAAGTTGTTATATAATATTCGATTGGTCAGAGAATATTCGTTTTAACAGGGAATATTCATACAACGGCACAATCATTGGTGGACCCCACAACGGAATTATTGTCTGATTGAGAAAATGACAAAAATACTTAATAAAAATAACGGCAGAAGTTTTACCGTTAACTATTGAAACACCAGTGTTAAAAGTACAGTAATACGCGTAGTTGCACAGTAGCACACGGTATTGATTATTGATGCTTACGTGAGAAGTCATTCAGTTTTGTTCAATTATTGTTACAGTAATTGCTGCATAGTATCTCACGTTATTTGATTCAATTATTGTCAATATTTTATAATCAATAATTGAGATGACAAAGTTATTAATATTATTATTTACAATATTAACGATGTCTAGAAGTTCTGTCAAGGAGAGGTTTGGTCACCTAATTGCGCGCCAATGGGAAGAAATCCTTATTGGAAAGCCCCCTCTTTTCTGTGAACGACCTGGTCGATTAATATTGTGAATTATAATAATAATGATGAGTTTTGTTTTATTAGTATTATTAATGTAATAAAACAGAAAAGCTTTTTATATAAAACAGAATACTTTTATAAAGTTGTTCATTTTATTAAACTAATAGTAAAATCTTTTTATATAAAACAGAATCCTTTTATAAAGTTATCTGTTTTATTAGACAATAATTAGAATATATTATATTTTATTATGCATACTATTTCATAGTGCTTGCATAGTGTTTGAATAGTAAAATCTTTTTATATAAAACAGAATACTTTTATAAAGTTATTCTATTTATTAGATTATAAATAGAATATATTATATTTTATTGTAAACCAATCTGGACCGTCCGTTTAAAGTAAATCAATTTGAACCGTTAATGAATTAGTTACTATACAGTCCATTCTTCTATAAATAGAAGCTCATTCCTTTATTATTTCTTACGAATTCACTGAAACTCTAGAGAGAGAAACTATAGAGAGAGTTCTTCTTCTATAATCTTGAGTGTATTTCTTTAGAGTTTAAAAAAGCTTTGAGCATAGTACAAGTTTTCATTGAGTATATCCTCGCCCTATCAGTCAAAATACTCTTCTTTACGGTAAGGGATATTATTTGTTGTACTCGTTAGGGGTATTCCTTCTTTCTTATTGGTGAAATTCTTTTGTTATTCCATTCTTTATTATTCTATTGGAATAACCTGTATACGCGGGATACCCTATACTTGGTGAATTTCTTCTGTTATTCCATTATTTATTATTCTGTTGGAACATTCTGTCTGTGCGTTTACGCATGACCTGGTTCCGTTGTTTATTATTCTGTTAGAACATCTTGTCTGTGCGTTTACGCATGACCTGGTTCCATTATTTATTATTCTGCTGGAATATCCTGTCGGTGCGTTTATGCATGACCTGGTTCCATTATTTATTATTCTGTTGGAATATCCTGTCGGTGCGTTTACGCATGACCTGGTTCCATTATTTATTATTCTGTTGGAATAACCTGTCTGTGCGGTCTATCGCATGCCTGGTGATTTCTTTTAATATTTCATTTCTTATTATACTCAGTTGGTTAAAGTTTTGACTTCTATACTCCATGAAATTAATGGAATATCCTTGATATTTGCGCTTCATACAATATCTTTTTATGGAAATATTCTTCTGAGCATTCTTGAGTGTTACTCTACAAAGAAGTATCATGTTGACAATTTGGACATTATTAGTTCCTGGATAAATTAATTCTTGAACTTGTTTTATTGAATTCTTATATCATTGTCATCATCCTCATGTTTATATTATGTTAAAATTCATCTGTGGCCTATAGTGCATAGATGAACTTGGTATGATTATAACCAGGGATTATTCGGTGTAATCATGACCGTAATGTTACAAATGATGGGGGAAAAGTCCTCATTAACCCGTAGTGCATTGATGGATAGTTGTTGACATGATCATGACCATTGATGATTACACGAATATCCTTGGTTGTGGTGCATGGATAATTTATGGTTGTGATACTAATGAATATCCTTGGCCGTAGTGCAGGGATGATGTGGATTATTTATTAAGCTGAGTCTTAGCGATAAAAGTCATGAAAAACCTTTTAAATCATAGAAGATAGTAGATTTTATTCTCTACTTGACTCTTCTAATGGATTGCTTGTTCCGCTGCAGTTAAACTTGATGTTTGTTATATTTTATTAGTTTAACACTGTTGAAGGCTAATGATAATTTATTCTGCATTATCTTAGTCATAATATTTCTTACTAGGCTAGTTGAGCTCACCCTTTTGCTTTCATTGATGAGAACGTAGCAGGGACTAGTCGGGGAACAGAGTGATGGTCTAGATAATAGCATTAGTAGTCCTCATTATTCTATGAAATATTGTGATAATAAATGTAATGAGGACCCCATTGAGTTTGTGTATTGTCTAGATGATAATATTTGTATTAAAACTTACATCATATGTTTAGTCGTATTTTACACGACTGTTGTATAATTAAGTTGTATTTGAATTTTGTACCATGTATTTGGCGACTCAGAATAGGTGATGTATACCGATTTTGGGAGCGTCACAAAATAATTTAGACCCAATATTTCGGAACTTCAATAATTCATAATAAATAGCTCTTTTATCAGAAAAATTCAAATCTTATGTCCTTCCATAGGAAATTCAATTATCAACAACTTTGTAAGTTTATGTTTTTTCCAAATCCCAAACAGAAATTGACTGAAATTCAATAAGGACGATTTTGCAGGCTATAATCAAATTTCAGTCAAGAAATAGGGTCCACCAACACACAAAACATATGTTAAATATTTTTTGTAACAAAAATACTATTCCTCCTCATTTACTCATATATTACATATTCATTGTAAAAATATCACCATTATTATATTATTATAATATAATAAGTTATTTTATCAGAAAAGATAAAATATAAATTTTCAACAATTGTCACTTTTTAAAAAATTCCTCCATTTATATTCACATAAATAAATATTTTTCTTATCATATAAATCAATAATTAATTATTCACAAATAATATTACAGAATCACAATACTGACAACCAGTTCGTTCCCAGAAAAGAGAGGGCTTTCCAATAAGAATTTCTCCTTACTGGCGCGCAATTAGGTGACCAAACCTCTCCTTAGATAGAACTTTCTAGACATTGCCAATAATGATATCTAATAATATTATTCAAATAATATGAATTATTGATCTGATAATGAGAAATAATGTGCAATGACAATTATTGAAACAACAATAATATAAAATATCAACGCAACAATTATTGAATCAATAAAATAAAATATTGAACAATAATTACTGTAATAATTATTGAGTAGTGTCTTCTTATGTAAGAATCAATAATTGGTTCAATACCGTGTGCTACTGTGCAACACCGCATATTACTGTATTTTAACTACCGGGTATTCTAACAGTGTTAACGGTAACAATTACGCCGTTATTTATAAAAACTCAAACTTGTCATTTTCTTTATCCAATCACTTTTCGTTATGGGACCCACAAAAGGTTCCGTCGTCATACGAATATTCTCCGATAGCAAGAATATTCAACGACTAAACGAATATTCTCCGACAATAATGAATATTTTATAATCACTTGCTTAATTTGCAAAATTTATAAATATTACTCACAACTATAACATTATATCAAATTTACTCCTTAATATTCAAAAAAATATTTCGAGAAAATTAAATCTTTATTCATAAAATTCGGGGTCTCACAGTACCGGAATCAATTGAGTGTCATCGTAACTTCAGATTCTCAATCTCCTCGCTTTTCTCAGCTTTATCCTGTTTTTGGTTTTTTGGAGTAAAAAACACAAAACGAGTCATTGCCCTCGTTGTTGCTTCGCCTGAGAAAATCTCAAATCCTGAACCGATTTGACGCCGATCTAGTAGATTTACTCTTCTTACATGTAGACGTCGACGACTCAACGATTTTTGACTTCCAAATGCAGTACGTTCCTGGAGGTATAACTTTCAATTCGTCAGCTTCCGATGAAGAAGACGACGGAGGATCACGTTCTTCAAGGAACGGATTCTTCAACATCATCATCACCACGCTTAATTTTTCGGCACGATTATCTGATTGCGAAAAAAGATTTGTATTGAAAATAGGGAAAACTGGACCTTGATAGAAGAGAACTCGAATTCATCATCATCATCAATTGATTCCGAGTCTGCCTTAAAAATTCCTTGCTGACTTGTTTGCTATTTCAGCTAATTTATCGGAAGAGTAGCTGTTGAAGCTAGGACTTAACAATGGATTTTCATTTCGTTTATGCATTTCTAAGAACACAAATAGTTATGTTTGAGTGGAGAGAAAAATAAGTTAGAGGTTTTTAAATAGAGAAAGTGGTGGTGAAAGTTGAAATTTAAATATATTTAATTTAATAAAATAATTTTTTAATATATGTAATTTTTTTATGTATCACTAGACAACGCGTCGCTACATAGATGTGACCGTTAATTTTTAACAGTTTTAGACGGATTTTTAAGTTTTTATAAAAATTTAGTAATTTAATGAGTTGATCGTAAAAAATTTTAGTTTAGTGATGCATTTGCAAATCAAGCTCGAATAGAGTTTGAAAGTATATTTAACCAGCCTCACCGCATCTGGTTACCACAATTTTTATCTGTTAAAAGGCAAAGCAAGTTTTTCTTGGACTTGTCAAGTAACAAGCCAAACTTTAATTGCATTAGGCCAAAAATTCCCCTCCTGCAAAATCTTATCAGAAAGCAACAGCTATGAAACAGGCGACGGCGATTGAGGAAATCGGGGAGGTCAATAATGTAGACGACGACGGCAAGAATCTCAAGAAGCCAGTGTTCCTCACTAGAGCTCAGAGGGAGCAATTGGCCCTTCAACGCAGGCAGGACCAAATTGCTCAGCAGAAACGCGACCAACCAAATCATCATCAACTCATCCACCGACCCTCTTCCGGCGACTCCGCAAAACCCTCCTCCGATCCCTCTGACAGGGACAGAGACCGCCACCACCGGTCGTCTCGTGATTACGACCGAGATAGGGATCGGGATAGAGACCGGCATCGGGATCGAGACCGGGACTCGGAGCGCCGGAGCGTTCTCCGGGAAGAGGAGCAGAAGTCGCGGGAGCGGGCCCGGTTGGAGAAATTGGCGGAGCGGGAGCGTGAGAAGGAATTGGAAGCGATTAAAGAGCAGTATTTGGGTTCTAAGAAGCCAAAGAAGAGGGTTATTAAACCTAGTGAGAAGTTTCGATTTTCTTTTGATTGGGAGAATACTGAGGATACTTCTCGGGATATGAATTCCCTGTATCAGAACCCTCATGAGGCCCGCCTTCTGTTTGGACGGGGTTTTCGAGCTGGGATGGATCGGCGTGAGCAGAAGAAACTTGCTGCCAAGAATGAAAAGGAGATTAGGGATGAGATTCGGAAGAAAGACGGTATAGAGGAGAAGCCTGAGGAGGCTGCCGCCCAGAGGCTTAAAGAGGAGGCTGCTGATTTGTATGATACCTTTGACATGAGGGTGGACCGCCATTGGTCGGACAAGGTGCTCGAGGAAATGACTGAGAGAGATTGGCGTATTTTCAGGGAAGATTTTAATATTTCCTATAAGGGTTCTCGAATCCCTCGCCCCATGAGGAGCTGGGCTGAGAGTAAGTTGAGTTCTGAGTTGTTGAAGGCTGTGGAAAGAACGGGCTACAAGACCCCTTCTCCCATTCAGATGGCTGCCATTCCTCTTGGCTTGCAGCAGCGCGATGTTATTGGTGTTGCTGAGACGGGTTCTGGTAAGACTGCTGCTTTTGTTCTTCCCATGTTGACTTACATATCTAGATTGCCTCCCATGAGTGAAGAGAATGAGGCTGAGGGTCCTTATGCTGTCGTGATGGCACCAACTCGAGAACTTGCCCAGCAGATTGAGGACGAGACTGTCAAGTTTGCTCACTATTTGGGTATCAAAGTGGTTTCCATTGTTGGTGGGCAGTCCATTGAGGAGCAAGGGTTTAAGATTAGGCAAGGGTGTGAGGTAGTGATTGCTACTCCAGGACGTCTTATCGATTGCTTAGAGAGGCGTTATGCTGTTTTGAACCAGTGTAACTATGTTGTTCTTGATGAGGCTGATCGCATGATTGATATGGGTTTTGAACCTCAAGTTGTAGGAGTCTTGGATGCTATGCCTTCAAGCAATTTCAAACCAGAGAATGAGGACGAGGAGCTTGATGAGAAAAAGATTTACCGAACCACGTATATGTTCAGTGCTACAATGCCACCTGCCGTGGAGCGTCTTGCCAGGAAGTACTTGAGAAATCCTGTTGTGGTTACTATTGGCACTGCAGGAAAGACTACTGACCTCATTACCCAGCACGTGATCATGGTAAAGGAATCAGAAAAAATGTATAGGTTGCAGAAATTACTTGACGAACTTGGTGATAAGACAGCCATTGTGTTTATAAACACAAAGAAGTCTGCTGATACCCTTTCCAAGGGTTTGGATAAAGCTGGCTATCGCGTTACAACTTTGCATGGTGGGAAGTCGCAGGAGCAAAGAGAAATTAGCCTTGAAGGTTTTAGGGCGAAGAGATACAATGTATTGGTGGCCACTGATGTAGCAGGACGTGGGATTGATATCCCTGACGTGGCCCATGTGATAAATTACGATATGCCTGGGAATATTGAAATGTACACGCATCGTATTGGACGAACTGGGCGTGCTGGGAAGACAGGTGTAGCCACAACATTCTTGACTCTACATGACACGGATGTCTTCTATGACCTCAAGCAGATGCTTATTCAGAGTAACAGTCCTGTGCCCCCTGAACTATCTAGACACGAGGCTTCAAAATTCAAGCCTGGGTCAATTCCTGACAGACCAGCTAGACGCAATGACACAGTTTTTACTCATTGAAGCAGTGCTGTATCATGTTTTGGTGCTCTGAGATTTTCAAGATTTTTTTTGCTGCAACAGGTAAAGTACTGAATTTGGTTAGATAGCTAGATGTACAAGAGTTCTTAAGTGTTGAAGTTGGCTATGATGTTTTAGTTTCTTTTAGGCTTTTACTTCTATGCTATAACTAACTTTGAATCGGTGAATTCTGTAATGTACTGGTCAAAAACACAGGAAAATTTTATAATTTAGGATTTGGATTTATCTTGGGACTTTATCCTTATGTTTTTTAATCTATGCATAAGTTCATAAAAGAGGTCTTCAGTTACTATATCCTTTAGTATATGTATACCCATATATGTTCTTCTTTCCTATCATATTTTCTGTTCCGGTTACCTTCTATTGTTTGTTTGAGAGTAGTATTTCTTCTCCTTTACTGATTTGTAGAATGTATAACAATGAAAAATGGTTAGCATAAAGCAGTCCTAGAGATTTCTTTTATCTTTTCCTTTACTTGTTATTTTGCGGACGCGTGCCGCAGCCGGGAGCTGGAGATTGATATGATCAGTACATACAACTAAAAGATAGAAGGGTGAGTCAGGTAAGGTAGATTCAATGCTTATATTGGTGGGAGTAGAATGCTTCTCGATTTGGCATATATCCCTTAAATTCTACTTTTCCTGCTAAATATTTGGGACTGCCTCGCATTTTAGTAATTATGTTGAGGTTTGTTAAGCTTAAACATAGCTTGAGCTTAACCAATCAACGATAGGGTTTTAAGAGAAAAATAGGGTTTTATGAAGAACTTGGATAAGAAGAGAAGGCTAGAGAGCTTAGGAATGGATAAACCACCATTTAATTCATTTCATTCATCATAAGCATAAAATGAAATTACAACCACAACTCATAGTTATACTGCTAACATAACCTAGTAGAATTAGCTTCTACACTCTAGGTACTTTTGGGTCAAAGCAAAACCTGGAGATCAAGATAAATGAGTTCTAACTACTCTTCTAATGAATGAGGCCCAAAACTTGACTTAATCTCTCCCATAGCCCTTGGCCTTACGTTACCTTCCCCTAAAAAAACGTCCAAGACCTCAGGATGCCTTAGCTGGAAAAAAAAGAAAGAAAAAACTGGAAATAGACAACTTAGCCTTCTGATATTTCAAGCATTTCCCAACTCCTTGGCTAGCTTCTTTGCGTACTTTCCTTTCAAAACTGTGAAAATTTGTATGATCATGGCGTAATAGCTACACTCTTCCTTCTTGTGTGCTAGTTGTATGAAAATGGAATCTTCCTCGCTTTGCTTTTCATCATGATTTTCTCTACTCTCCATCAGATATGTCCTCATCATAGATAGGAGTTTCAAACTAGTGTTTGTGGTGTTTTTTTTTTTTTTTTTTTTGGGGGGGGGGGGGGGGGCTTTCCTTCTCATCAATAAGATACTTAATAAAGACCGTTAGCCCTTCATAAGTGCATGCTTCATCATTAATAGATGTATATGATATTGTTGGCCCTCCTCTTCCATCTCCAAGTCATTTTTGAAAAAACCATCACCATTTCTTCTCCTTGTTGCTTCATCTTTTTAATTTTCATTTCCAAAGGAATTTTGGAAGTTGATTTGAGGCTATTGCCCCTTCCTTTCACCAGTTATCTTATTTCCATCATAGAACCATCAATTTTCTCAATCTTTTCCTTGTTAAATTCTTCGAATTTGACGCGATCTTGTTGGAAAGTATCATAAGAGCTGGAACTCAAGTTTCCAACCATGGAGGAGCTGTTTTACTTGATATAGGGTGTTGTTTCCGGGACTTTTATGAAAACTGTTATAGGGTAGAAAAGTACGGTTTCCTGGTGTACTTTTAGGGACTGTTATAGGCTGTTAAGGAATTTGTGATACGTAGTGTTGAAATGGAATAAATAGGACATCTGAATATAGAATTAAGGACATAAAATGAGACTTTTAGAGGAGATTTAAGAATATAAATAGATGAATAAGATGAAGATTTCCAAAGGGAAGTGCACTTTGATACCAATTGTCAAGCTCGAACCTGGTTAGAGCTCGACTAAGCAAAGTAGCAAATCAATCGAGGTTATGGCTGAATTAGGCTGGAATTAACAATTTGCAGAACTTATTGAAAATTGTGGATGAACTTAGAGATGGAGGTTAAGAGAACTAGAGAGAAACTTTGACAATGTAGATAGATATAGAGAGAGAAAGGAGAGGGAGAGCAACTAAAAAGCTACTTTCTTTTTGTTTTATTTGTGGACAAACGATATCCGGTCAGGTCTATGGATGGATCCTTTTAGATGTACGGGCCGACCGTTCACATGAGCATAGGGAATGATGTTCTTGATTGAATGGTTAACTTGTGAGAGAGACTGGGATAAGAGAGAAACTTCTCTCAATAGTTCATTCATCATATGCATGAAATGAAATTACAACCACTACTTTTGTTAATACTAGATTGAGCCTACTTGAATGAGCTACTACACTCTAGCTATCTTGGGGACAAAGCAAACTTGGAGACCAAGATATAAGAATATTAACCATTCTTCTTAATTAACCAATGAGTATCAAAACTTTATCTAATTTCTCCTATGTTCCTTATCCTTGCATGGTTGGTGGAATTGAAACCCAATACTTTTAGAAAAGCATTAAAATTCACTTTGATGAAAGATATGTTATCTTAGTTATGCAGCTTACTTTTTCTTTATTAACATGCATGGAGACTATAGTTAGTGTTCTACAAATCGTTTTAGGAGGCCGCCTAGGCGTGGGTGGAGCCTCTACGATTTTTACAGTCAAGTCGCTTAAAAAATTGTCTAGAGTTGTCAGGCGCTCCTCGGCGGCCGACTAGGCAACCGAGTCGGATAACTCTGATTTCCGGAAAAAAAACAGAAAGGCTTAACCTTGCGACCTCTATTTGCTGCTGCAAAGAAGCTCGCGACCTTCGATTTGCAGTAACCTTACTACCTCCAGCAAGGCGACCTCCGACACGAGCTTAAATCTTACAACGTTCATTTGCTGCCTCCGATCTCGCGACTCTAACTTAGATGTGCTGCTCTTCTCTTCTTACTATTCGAGTATTTTTGTATATATTACCCATTTGAACCCTTTATTGAGTTTAGAGAGAAGAGTTTTTGTGGTTAAAAAAGGAAACATAGACTAGAGAGAAAAAGTTTGTGTTCAAGAGAATAAGATAAGGATTTAGGTGGGTAAGTGGGGTAGGATAATGATTTAAGTTGGTGAATGGGTGGGACACCAATAGCATCACTTGTTAATTTATTTTTAACTTTTTCTTTGCAAGTTAAATCAATGTCGGCCTTTTGATATTAAAAAAAGAAGAAAAAAAGAAAAACACCAAACAAGTAAATGATGTAATAAAAAATAAGTAAATGTTGTTATTAATTAATATAAAATGTTACTACTTTAATTTTATTACGTATACAAAATAAAATATAAAAAATAGTTAAGACCGCTTAGGAATCTGCCTATTATTCACCACCTAAGTCCCCTAGGCGCTAGGCCTTGATTTTTAGAATACTAACTATAGTTGGGTAATCTACTTTATGTATTTATTGCAGTCCAACCCAAATATAGTAACCCTAGATTCTACTAGGGGTCCTTGAATCTACTAGGAAAAGGTAGTAATGAATTCAGGTAGGCATTTCATTTGTACTAGTCTCCTAAGTAAACACATACGTTTGTGTTAATTATTTTTAAGTATTAATAATTGAATGTAATAAGATTAAAAAATAAACTAGACAAATTTGGGATAGTGAAGAGAGAGATAATGGGAATAGATTAGTGGGCAAGTGTGAGTAGAACGTTGGAGTAGTGGATAGAAAAATTCAAAAATAGAGATTAACTATTTAATTTTACTATAAGTTGTGATTTAACTATTCCAAAATAACTGTCAATCTATTGCTCCCACTTTATATAATAGATAGAAAGATGCAAGACAGTAAGAGTGTGGATTAGCTTTTACTAGAGAGTACTGGAATATGTTTTATCCTTTGATCAGTCTGGCCGACTTGGGGGTTGTGCTGCATCAAGGGATAAATGTTTTTTTCATCACTCTATTTTAGGTCAACTTACAGTCAACTAACTAAACTTTTTTTCCTTATAGTCAACTAACTCAATTTTTATTTTCTAACAAAAATTTGAATTTTCATCTTGGATGTTAAATTTTTAACGGCAAGTTGACATGACAATTCCACGTGTCCATAAAATCCTAGTTGTAAGCTTCTTTTTGACATGTAAGTTAATGCCCACCTAATAACGACCAACCCACCACCCATTAACCCCGACCCAAACATTCCAATAATTTCAATTCATTAATATAATAAATTAAACATAATATCAAAATGCATTTCATCCTCCTCATCTCAGAGCCCAGGAAAAATCCCCAACCAAAATAACTCACAAAGAAAGATTATCGTTGCTGGTAAGCTTCAAAGCTACAACACCATTGCAAGTAAGCTTTATATACATATACCTTTTATTACACTTTGTCCTCTACCCGCGCCTGTCGGAATTCTGTGTCACCACGGCCTCCGTATCACCCATAAACGGCACCGACGACGAGCTTTGAGCGTCCTGGAACATCTCCATTCTCGCAAACAACCCAACTGAAGAGGCCATATTTTGAAAAGGTTTTTGATTTTAGCATATTTGTATCCTTCTACTGAGCGAGCATCTTCAGCTTGAACTTAAATGTCTGAAGAGGCCTTAGGCTTCAATTTCTACTTCAGATGTATCACTTCGGTAATATATCTTATCATTTGTCTTCAGAAGTTGATCTGAATAAGAGATTTATAGGAGAGTTCTTTGAATATACGATACTTTCAATTTCAAAGCAATCTGGATAAGAGATGTGTCTTCAGATTTTAGCATATTTGTATCCTTCTACTGAGCGAGCATCTTCAGCTTGAGCTTAAATGTCTGAAGAGGCCTTAGGCTTCAATTTCTACTTCAGATGTATCACTTCGGTAATATATCCTATCATTTGTCTTCAGAAGTTAATCTGAGTAAGAGATTTACAGGAGAGTTCTTTGAATATACAATATTCAATTTCTACTTCAGATGTATCACTTCGGTAATATATCCTATCATTTGTCTTCAGAAGTTAATCTGAGTAAGAGATTTACAGGAGAGTTCTTTGAATATACAATACTTTCAATTTCAAAGTAATCTGGATAAGAGACGTCTCTTCCGATTTTTTATTTTAGCATATTTGTAATTTTATGTATTATAATTTCGTTAATTATTTTTCTTAACAATTACAGAAAACTCATTTGATATTAATTTCAAAAATAATTAAATATATTTTTTAATTGTTTTTCTTTTTTTGTTACTTTTCTAATTTATATTTTATTTTTTAAAAGAAATTCTTTCATTTTCTCCATAAATTTTTTTAGTTCCACTTAAGCGTGGTTACATCATACATGAAAAGTTCCATATCATCTTTCTCTCTCTTATGTGGAATTACACATGTCAAACCGTTTAAAGTCAACATAATCTAACGGATTTTCTAACGTTTTGTTAGAGAATAAAAGTTGAGTTAGTTAACTGTAAGAAAAAAAATTATAGTTAGTCATTTGTAAGTTGATGTAGAGGTGGAAAAAGCATTTCTTTCTTTTTTCTTTTACCTTGTAGTCCTTGTATAAGAGGAATAAGTATGTGATAGGTCCCAATCAAAGTTTCAAAATGATAAATTATGTGTTCTCTTCGTGTGAGAAAGTACCGCAAGGTTCTATAACAAATGATTTCTTATTTTCCTCTTCTGCTAACTGAAGATTTAAATACATAAAAGTAAACTACTCTCCTAAGCTTATGGGCTACTACTACTAGAATTAAGGACTCCACTGCTACCACTTATTCACAAAGTAAGACAATAGCTAACAAAAAGACCAAATCTTCTAAATGACTTTTGTTACTTATCAATACTGACCTCTTTTAGTGGAACCTTGTCCTCAAGGTTCATTGGCTATGTGATCCTCTTCATTAACCATCTTCTACTTCCAACAACAAGACCTGGGGTCCTCGACACTTGTGTCCCGGAGTGAATTTGTTCTTGCAGTTAAAGCAGAGGCCTTGAGCTTGTTTTTTTTGTATTTCATCATAGGTAAGGCGCTTTATAGCCATAGCTGGTTTGGCCCTTGTTGGGGAATCAAGGTCAAGTTGACGGTGATTAAATTGTAGAGATCTTGTGTCTATCCCTTGACGAGTTAGTTGATCATCTCGCATTCGTGCCAGGCTTATTGCTTCCTTTAATGACTTAGGTTTGAACATTCGAATGTCTTCCGCAATCTCCGGTTTGAGACCACCCATAAACATCCCTACTAATGCCTTTTGGGTCCATCCTTCCACCCGATTCCCGAAATTTTCAAATTCCTTTTGGTAGTCGCGCAACGAACCCAGTTGTTTCACCCTTGATAAAGCTTCATCAAAGTCTTCGCATTCTGTTGGTTTGAAACGAGCCACAGTTCTCCTGAAAATTTGCCCTTGATATTTCTCGTTCTTCTTCCTTGTAGGATCGGCGTAACCACTGCCACCATTGATTCGCTTCCCCCTTTAGATGGAATGAAGCCAACGACACCTTTTGGGCTGTCGTAGTGCCTTGGTATTAAAAAAATTGTTCCACTCTGTTGAACCATTCTTGTTGGGTCATCGCCAAAATACCTCGGGAATTCCAACTTAGCCAATTTGGGCGAAAAGACTTGTCGGCTTCCGTCTGGTTGATCTTGGTGTCACTCATGTTTTTAGAACGACCATGACGACCATTGGTGCTAGTATTTGATCCTTCTCGGTTAGACATCAAAGCTTCTTATAATGTGGATGGTTTCTTCCATTCGTTGCAACTTGTCAGTGTGACCAAGTTCCATCCGACTCATGCCATCTTGAAGACCTCCTAGCCCACCTTCCAGTTGTTCAATCTGTTCCTTATTGGTTGACATTGTAGTTCTAGCTCTGAAACCAATTATGGGTCCCAATCAAAGCTTCAAAATGATAAATGATGTGTTCTCTTAGGGTGGGAAAGTACCACAAGGTTTTATAACAAATGATTTCTTATTTTCCTTTTCTGCTAACGGAAGATTTAAATACATAAAAGTAAACTACTCTCCCAAGCTTATGGGCCACTACTACTAGAATTAAGGGCTCCACTATTACCACATAAGCCACAACTACTAGAATTAAGGACTCCACAGGAACTCCACTACTACTTATTCACAAAGTAAGACGATAGCTAACAAAAAAACCAAATCTTCTAACTGACTTTTGCTACTTATCAGTATGACTATAAGACATTAGACATTAAGACTTTGGGGAATTGTTTGATTATGTAGTTGACGCCATTGACTGAAAGAAAAGAAGGATTTCAATGATATGTAGGTACTATAACCAAGGGAAAAAAAGTTTTTGTTTTTTAGGATATGTTTAGGATATGTAGAATAACTAAATAAGAATTACCTTAAATTTATAATCTGTAGTGCTTAATACTTATCTATGCGAGATGGTGAAAATGAATTTATTAGGACTCCGAACATAGATCTCGTTGTGATTAAAGTCCAATTTAATATAATCAGAAATCTTAATAAAAGTGAACCTGCTTGGTGAAAATGAAAAGAAAGTATTAGCTCTTTTTGAGACTTAAACAGTCAATAAAGAACTTTAAATTAGCTTTGCACATGTAGGAATACTGGGGAGATACTTGATCACCCGTTCTCTCTTATATTTTCATTATGGGGTTGGCCTATTAGATGATGTCATTCCTTTTATCCTTTCCATTTAAGGCTACATATAAAATGTCATGTACAGTAAAAAGCTTTATGAGGTTCTGGAGAGTGGCCTCACACAACTGCTGTTGGTCATTTGCCGTCCTCAGTGCATGTAATCATCGGATGTGAATTATCTGACATTTTCTTAGTTCGCAAAGGGTCTTAAATTTCAAAAGGGTTGTCTAGAAAATCTGAAACAGATGAGTCACGATTTTGCATTCTTGGTTCTTTCTGCTTAAATTTACTCTCAATTTGCTTGCACTGCCTAGAAGTGATTGTTTGGTATTGACAGCTTCCTCAAGTAACAGTCCATGGAGGTGCTACCGTTGTCCAGTTATGATGCTTTATAGCTCTCTCTCTCTCTTCTCTCTCTCTCTCTCTCTCTCTCTCTCTATATATATATATATATATATATATATATATTTCTCCTAATTGTTCTTATCAACATACCTCCTGCGTCCTCATTGTATGATCTGTTTGACCCCCCAACCCCCTCCACCCCAAACAACCCACAATTTCCTCCTCCAGTCTAGTATATTTGACAAAGAAAAATGGTTCAATCCCTGGATCAGCCGCAGATGGGGGTGAACCCCTATACCACTAGGCTATTCATATGATCTCATTAGGTAGAGTATGAAAGTACCAAAAAAGAAGAGGTGCTGCTAAAGTGCATAATCCTACAGTTTCGGCAGCTATTAGGCATGTATTCCTATAATGGGGGCGACAAACTTGAATTTTCAGAATCTTTGGTCTCATACCTGCACAGAGGAACCACACAAACCTCTAAAAATGTTTGAATTTTAAGGACTTTTGGAATCATCCCCTCTAGTTGATTGAATGTGAGTGAGGTTCACAGATGATACGAATGTTAAATGGGAGATTATAAATAAGAGAATACCAAAGATTCGAGTCAAGTAGGGCGATGTGTTATAATACCACATAAATTTGTTTTGAAATGGGTCTAATGGTTCAACCCTGTCCAGGTTTTTACCTTTATGCAATATGTTTAGAACATAGAAAGCTGTGAGAAGTCGCATATCTTTAGGATATTACATCATTGAACATGTTCTTTGATAAGCCCATATCTTAACCATGCGGTTTATGAGTATTATTTGAACTAATACCGTGATGTCTCGGTTGAGGTTGGCTTATTTATTAAAGGGTCATAGTTTCACTAAAATCTTAATTTCTGTTATACTAAAAGAGTTTTATTTTAATTTTTTAGATCCAAGTTTGAAATAAATTTTTTAAATTGATATGACTAATTTGAGTATTAAAAATATTAATTTTGTGATTATACACTTTTTAAAAAAATTCATTAATAATTATTATGTTAATTAAAATTAATGAAATTATTGAGAATTTTATTACAATAATCAGTAAATATTATTTTTTTGGAGTGTATATATAATCAGTAAATATTATTATTATTTTTTTGGGGGGGGGGGGTGAGTAGGGGTGGGGGTGGGGTGGAGGTGTTTACATAATCAATAAATATTTTTTTTTGGGGGTGGGGGAAATTAAATTAAATTATATAATATATTATAAAACAATTTATGGAGAGAAAGAGTAAATTAAATTAAATTGTATAATTTAAATGAGTTATTTTAATTAATTAAGGGAGTAAATATTAATTATTTAAATTAGTAGTTTGTTACATTAAAAGTGTTAAACTTTATTATGGATTAATTCCATAATTAGTGAAATGGTTTTTATACATAATTACAAATGTATAAATTATAAAAGTATGTAATATGTATAATGTATGTGTTATATAAGAATATAGTTTAATAATGCATATATGTTGATTTATTAGCTCTACAAAGTGCAAAAAATTATTATAGACTAGTACGGGTCAAAACTAGTTAAACTAGATTCAACCCATATTTGTAATAATAATATGGGTCCAAAACAAAACCAATACATCTCTTAAAAACTAGTTAACCAACCCAATAGATCCAAGTGGTTTTGGTTACTTTTCAAAAAAAAAGTGGTTTTGGTTAATTATATGGTTTTCAACTATTAAAATAAACATGTTAGGTTGGGAGACACTATTTTCACATGTTCTTTCACATGAAAGTGAGACCTATTTTATTCTCATGTGAGAAAAGACCACGTGAAAATATCAAAAACACATGTGAAAATATATATTTTCTAAGTTTACTTGGGGTAAAGTAAAAAATTGAAATCAGTCCCGAAATCGCACCAAAAATTGATCAAACCACACTAATTGAGTTATCACCAACTGTTCTGGTGTATGTGACAGCGTTAGAATGACCAGAAAATTACAAATGCAGTTTGGGTGCGATTTTGTGAGGCTCCTGAACTGCTCATATATATATATATATATATATATATATATATATATTAAATTTGGGATGTATGTGATGTATGTATGGATGACAATGGTGCAGTGCACTTACGGTTTTTCAGGGATTTGGAGCCGCACCAATCTTAAAAATCGTATCGGTTCAAGATTTTTTATATTAGAACAGCACATGCCCGTTTATATTTTGAATCACACTGATTTGCACTTTTCAAAATTACTAATATTTTTGATTTAATATTTGTTAAATTAGTTTAATATTTTTACAATACATTATAACACTCACTAAAATAACTCAAGAAATATTAACAAGTAATATAAGAATATATGTTTAATTAAAATTTCAATAACATTGTTATAATTTAAATCATATCCACTATACATAAAAATATTCATAAATTAACTTTTGATATGCAAAAGTAAAAAAAATTAAAATATATGTTTTAGTGACTCTCTGATTATATATAATGTTATATAAAAATAATAATATTATGAAATATGGAGAGATAATTAAAATAAACATTTATATATAGAGCGGTTCAAGGAACCAGTAGTGCGGTACGGTGCAGGGGTACTGGTGTTTTGAGACAAATACTTAAATCGTATAGCACCGATCTTGATTTAATATTTTTTGCACCAAAATCGCACCGACAAAGCCAATGATTCGGATAAAAATCGGTCGATCCTGCGAGAATCCGAAGGCATAGCCGGATGTGTGGTCATGTGTGTGATGCGCTCTTCCCAATGGTATATGATCCATTTGGTATGAAAAAGTCTAGGGGGACCAGGCCTTTTTCGACCGGGGTAGTGACCAGTCGGAAATTTTTTTTATTTTTTATTTTTATTTTTTTACTTTTGACTATAAAATAATTAATGTGATTTATTGAAACTGAAATTTTTATAAAATGCAGTGATTTAGGTGTCATTTGGATACACGTAAAAAAACAGGGTTGTACAGACTGTATAACCCTGCTTGTTACGTGTATCCAAAAAGACACTTAAATCACTGTATTTTATAAAAAATTCAGTTCCAATAAATCACATTAATTATTTTCTAGTCAAAAGCAAAAAATAATAATAATAATAATTTCGGCTGGTTACTACCCCGGTCGAAAAAGGCCGGTCCCCCTAGAAGGACTCATTTGGTATTGCTTATTGTTTCACTATTTTAGTATTATCTCTTAATTTTGTATCTCACTTTATTATTCTTAAGACTTATTCTCTCATTCAATTTTTCCTACTATTTGTGAAATGGTTTAGTATTTGAATTACTTTTGTTGTCCCATTTCCTATGCAATTACATAAAAATATCTAGATTTTTTTTATACATAAACATGAATTTGATGTATTTAATATTATTGTTGGTTATATTAATTGGTTTTAGAACCGAAACTGAACCAAATAAAATTGCACCGTACCAATCACAAACGGTTTCATGTGCGATTTTAAAATTGCCAAATCGCACCCAAGTAATTTTATGTGCGGTTTGAGTTTCTAACCGCACTATACTCTACACTAAGTTTTTTAAAAGCCCGGAAAAGAAATGAAAAGGGATGATTTTTTTTTCAAATGTCGTGTTTATTAATTTTTTTTAAAGAAAATGAAGTGCGAGGAAAATGGGTGGAAGGTAAACTTAACTGAATAAAATTTCATGCAAAAAGGGAAGATTTGGAAAAATAAGTCATCTTCCCTCATTAAAATAATTTCATTATTCCTGTGTTTCCTTAAAATAAGTAACCTTTTTTAGCTTAAATAACTTTCATGTCCATTCTCTCTCCGTAACTGTTGAATACAAGAAGGGTAAGTTATTTTTACAGTTTTCTTTAGTGATTTTTAGATTTATCTTATTGAGTAATTCCATGTGCGTTTGTGTATAAACATTATTTACCCCATATATATTGAATTGTAAAAATATGAAATAAAAAAAGACGATAAATCTTAACAATAATTTAAATGAAAAGATCCACGTACTACTACTTCTAGGTAAAAAGCCATTATTTGACCTTTGATTTTGTAACCTCTTGATATTTTTTTTAAAAGCTGCCAAGGATTTCATAATTTAAGAACCAACTACAATAAGAGAATGCAAATGTACAAGTAATCCACCCAATACAGTGAGACAAATGATTGGCCTAATAGTTAAGAATCCACCCACTTTTAAAGTACAATATACACACGCATATATATATATATATAGGCCTGATCAGGTTCGGACCAAAATTCGGATTTTTTTTATTTTTTTAAAACAATTAAAAATAAATAAATAAATAATTATAGAACTTGAATTTTTATATAATACAGTGTTTTGGGTATGATTTGGATACATATAACAAAATATGTATGTACAGTCTGTGCAGACTGTACATATATTTTTTGGTATAAGTATCCAAATCACGCCCAAAACATTGTATTATGAAAAAATATAAGTTCCATAAAATATTAAAAAAAATTTAGTTGTTTTAAAAAAAAGTAAAAAAATTTATAAAAAAATTGGTCCGTTTTTTATCAGGTTCGGACTCCCGGACATGATCCTTGTTGTATATATATATATATATATATATATATATATATAAAGAGAGAGAGAGAGTCCACTTATCCAGCGAACTGAAAAGAGCGAACTATAAACGAACTGGCTATAACGACGATTCTTTCGGTCGCAATATAGCATAGAAAGTCGGTTTTTTCTGCTATAGCAACGAAAAAAATCGTCGTTGTTCGGGAGCATTATAATGACCTTCACCTGGGCTGAAGGCCCGACATCAGAGGAGTTGTATGAGTTCATTGGGCCGAAGCTCAGGGTGGATTTAGAGGTGTTCGGGTCGGTGTCTGAGTCCTTCTGGGCCGGACCCTCACTTCGGTGGATGTCTTCGGGTTCGGCATCTGAGCCTCTTAGGCCGGAGCCTTATCCTGTTGTGTGCTGTTGGGAGTCGGGCCTTTAGGTCCTTTGGGCCGAAGCCTAGACCTGACAGTGGGATAGTTTGGGCCTGTACAGTGGGCCTTCCTGCGTGCAGAGTTGGACGTCCCAATTATAATTAAATACGGTTACTCCAAAGGTAGTGATTAGATTGGATTCTACTTGCATCTTTTAAGGAGATTGTGTTGGACCAAAGTTATGGTAACTACCATAGCTAGGAGTCCTTAACCGATTAGGAGAAGAATTCTAAGGCAATGAGATTATTATAAATACTAGGCCAGAGTTACAATTAAGAGGTAATTCATACTTTTGAGCACTAAACACTTAGTCTCCATTGTTAAAACCTTGTAACGGCCTGTACTCATTCTCACACCGGAGCTATCCCCCGGCGGCACAAGCCGTCAAGCTTCTGTGTGATCTGTTACTGTGCAGGTTCTAGCGCGTGGATTCTGTGATTGGACGCGCCGGCGAAACTTGGCGTTAACAGTCGCTATAGCTGGTTCGCTCCCTCCAGTTCACCGGAGAGAACCGGACTATATATATATATATATATATATATATATATATATATATATATATATATATATATATATATATATATATAGGAAATCCTTCAGGAGCGAACTCTTAGAACGAACAAAAGACGGACTTTAAAAAAAAGACAGGCACGCGGGTCAAAGACTCAAAGTACCGGCTAAATGGGTTAAGAGAAAATGGGTTGAAGAAAAGATGCACCCATCCCAATCTCTCTCAAACTCTTCCCCCCTCTCTCTCAAGGCCACCGACGCCCCTCTCTCTCTCTCTCAAGGCTTAACAATGCTTGTAAGACTTTCAAGACAACCGAATATGCTTCGGAATTTTTATGCATAATTATATATCTGCTTTACACAAAAAAAATCACAGAGGAAATCACAAGATAATTAAAAAATTACTTGGATTAGTCAAGACATCACAAAATCTTACCAGACACTCTCCATATAATCCTCTGCCTAACCGAACTCTGAAAACCTTATCTAGTAATTTACAAACCCTAGCTTCAAAGGGGCTTTGAGAGAGAATCCTAGATCTGGACCGTTTTTGGTCGATCTCACAATCCGGCGATTGAAAGGGGCTTTGAGAGAGAATCCAATAGCTTTGTTCTGTTATAGTCAATGTCCGGCGATTTCGCGAATCTAACTTCAGCTTTGCAAATGGGTTCAAATGGCAGAAAAGCATTTGAAATGGATTTTGTTTTTGACCCGCGAAAATTTTGACCCGCTTGTTTTTTCTCTCAACTTGTGCGTTATTTTTTTTTGCTTTAGTCCGTTGCTAGACCGTTGTTGTGGTCCGTTTCTGAAAGGGACTGTATATATATATATATATATATATATATATATATATATATATATGTATGGAAAACATGTATATACACAGCTGTGTAATACACAGTCGTCTATGGCGACGATTTTTTTAGGCTATGATGACGGTTCAACCGTCTCCATAAATATTCTGGTCTATAACTACGGTTCAACCGTTACTATAGCCCAAAAAAATTATCGCCATAACACAACTGTGTACTACACAAATGTATATATATATATATATATCACAATCCCTACCCCCAAAAAAGTATAGTAAACATGGAGAGATCAACCACAAAAGCATTGCACAGATAGTATTTATCAAACAAAAATAAAAATTGCTCACATAAAGTAAACTGCTAGAACTTGCAAATATCATGTGCTCCATAAAATTTGACAAGTTCCTATTACAAGTTGAGCCAATGGCACCAAATACATTCATTCATAATTTGGTGCAGTCTACTTTTGATCTTCTAAATGTTAAATGGGAAACTATAATAAAAGGGTGGCATCTTTGAGGTAAACAAGAACAAACAAGAAGAGGGAGGAGGGGACAGAAGACTAATAATACACGGAAGCTAAAACATATTGATTTTCATATCACAAAAACGTGAGATCAGATTATAATTGAATGCGGAATTATACATCCTGTCAAGCTTTCAATTCAGTCACATATTCAGTATAGTTGTTTCATAACTTCTGTAGATCTTCACAATGGAATAAAAACCGGTTGATGCATCTCGTAGCATATCTTGCTTAATACAGTAAGAAGAATTACAACGAGAATGATAATCGACAACGGGTCCTCGGTCGACATACTTTACACACATGCATACCAGAGGATGGAGTTGGTAGGAAAGAAGATGGAATTGGGAGCAGAGGGCCCGTTATACGATTTCAGTGGCGACCCGGTTCATGTGACAGGTACGATAGAACTGTCAGTCAGATTCGGTACGGCCCCTCACCAAACAGAAATTATGGTAAAAAAATTTGTCGTACAAGTGGATTCGGCTTACAACGCTATCCTGGGAAGGCCTACTTTAGCAGCACTGCAAGCAGTAACGTCTTTACCCCATTTCAAAATCAAGTTTCCAACATCGGACGGGATAGGGGAAGTAAAAGGTGATCTTGATATCGCCCGAAGGTGTTATCGGAATACCTTGATTTCTTCAGGGGTCGGGGTCAGTAAGCAGAAACAGACGATGACCATCGAGATAGAGCCGTTCACTGAGGGCAGCACTGAACCCATGGCTCTAGCGGCAGAGGAAACAGAAGATATTGAATTGATACCGGGGAATCCAGACAAACTGATCAAAATCGGGGCGGGATTATCCGAACAGCTACGAACGGGTCTGGTGGAATTACTTCGAGTGTATGCCGACATCTTCGCTTGGGAACCTAGCGACATGCCCAGAGTAAGCGAATCAATAGCATTACATAGGCTTCATACTGATCCGAAGAGGAAGTCAGTGATACAGAAAAGAAGGATCTTCGCCCCGAAAAGACAGAAGATTATAGATGAAGAGGTTACTAAATTGTTAGAGGCAGGGTTCATCTTCGAGATCGACTTTCCCGAATGGCTGGCGAATGTGGTATTAGTTTATAAACAAAATGGAAAGTGGAGGATGTGCATCGACTACACGGACCTGAACAAGGCATGCCCTAAAGACTTCTATTCCTTACCCAACATAGACCAGCTAATTGATGCCACTTCGGGGTATGGAATGTTAAGCTTCATGGACGTTTTCTCGAGATATCACCAAATCTCGATGCACAAGAAAGATATCCCGAAGACCAGCTTCATCACCCATCGGGCTATATACGCGTATCGGAAGATGACTTTTGGACTGCTGAACGCAGGGGCGACCTACCAACGGATGATGAACTTCGTATTCAGGAAACAGCTGGGGCGGAGTATGGAAGTGTACGTGGACGTCATGATTGTCAAGAGCGTGTCAGTCCGGGATCATCTAGAGGATTTAGAAGACTGCTTCGAAATGGTAAGGCAACACAAACTGAGACTGAACCCGACCAAATGCACCTTCGGACTGGGTTAAGGGAAATTTCTGGGATACTGGGTCAGCAAGAGGGGAATCGAGGCAAATCTGGTAAAAATCTCGGCAATCTTAGACATGAAATCTCTAAAGACATACAAAGATGTTCAGAGGTTGACGGGCCGAATAGCTACCCTTCGGAGATTCGTGTCAAGGTCAGCTGAAAGATGTCTACCCTTTTTTGACACTCTAAAGGGTCCGAAAAATGATAAGAGTTTCCAGTGGACTTCGGAATACGAAGACGCGTTCCAAGAGATCAAGAGGAACCTGGGTACGACACCATTATTAATGAAACCGACCCCCTCAGAACCTTTATACCTATATTTGGCTGCAAAACCGATGGCAGTAGGGGCGACACTGGTGACAGATAAGGGAGGAAAGCAGTTCCCGGTGTACTATGTCAGCCATGTTCTTCAGGACGCAGAGATGAGATACCCTAGCCTGGAAAAGTTTGCCTACGCACTTATAATCGCTAGCAGGAAACTCAGGCACTATTTCCAGGGTCGGTTGATAGTGGTCTACACGGATCAGCCTTTGAAGAAGATTTTGCACAAGCCCGAGGTATCAGGTCGGTTGGCCGCATGGGCGATGGAGTTAACACAGTTTGCTATAGAGTATCATCCTCGAACGGCAATCAAAGGGCAGACATTGGCAGATTTCGTGGTAGTGTGTTCTTTCACCGAACCTGAGGTGAGTATAGTGGCCGAAGCACAACCAGGTCAGACCTCATGGACTTTATACGTGGATGGATCGTCAACTTTGGATGTCAGTGGAGCAGGGGTCATCTTGACAAGTCCCGAGGGGTTCAAGGTGCAGCAAGCTATTCGGTTCGGTTTCAAGGCCACAAACAAGAGTATGAGGCCATCTTAGCAGGGATACGATTGGCCCGAAGCTTAGAGGTACAGAGGTTGATCATCTACAGTGATTCACAGCTGGTGGTCAAGCAGCTTTCGGGCGAGTACGAGGCTCGGGGGGCAAGGATGGTGAAATATTTGGCCGAGGTAAAGGATAAGCAGATGCCCTGACAAGGTTGGCAACTACTGAAGCAAGCTCTTTCAATGGATCAGTGTACCTGGAGGTTCTGGAAAAGCCCAGTGTCCCGAAGATAGAAGTCCTGGCTTTGGACCAACTCAATTGCTGGCTCTCACCTTATATCTCATACTTGACTGATGGGACCCTCCCTTCGGACCGAATCCTAGCCAGACAAGTCAAACATCAAAACTCGAACTTCGTCCTGATAGATGGAGATCTATACAGAAGGGCCTTTAGCTCTCCACTGCTCAAATGCTTGACTCTCTCAGAAGCAGACTACACACTTCGGGAGGTGCATGAAGGGATCTGCGGGGATCACATGGGGGCGAAGTCACTGACACATAAAATTCTGAGTCAGGGGTATTACCGGCCGACTATCTACACTGAGGCAAAGGAATTCGTTAGGAGGTGCCCCAAGTGCCAGCTGAACAGCAATATTCCGCATCAACCCCCTGAAGAGCTTTATTCGATCTTATCCCCAATTCCCTTTGCTGTATGGGGCATTGACATCCTGGGTCCTCTACCAAAAGCTAAGGGACAAGTTAGCTTTGTGATCGTGACTATTGACTACATGACGAAGTGGGTCAAGCCAAACCACTGCAAAAGATCACCGAGCAGGAGTGTTTGAAGTTTTTTAAAGGAGTAGTCTACCGGTTCGGTATCCCGATGGCAGTAGTCTCAGACAATGGCAGACAGTTCGTGGGGTCGAAATTCGAGGGCTTTCTGAAGGAGTTAAGGATCCAACATCGCAAGACTTCGGTTGCCCATCCTCAGTCAAATGGTCAAGTGAAGGTGACTAATCGAACCCTACTCAATGGGATAAAGCGCAGATTGGATGAATTAAAGGGTCGGTGGCCCGAAGAGCTGCTATCCGTTTTGTGGGCGTATCGAACTACTCTAAGGACCACAACTGGGGACTCTCCATTCAGACTGGCATTTGGGACCGACGCCCTCATTCCTGTCGAGATCGGATTCCCCACCCTTCGAGTCAACCAGTACAAAGAGCTATACAATGATGAAGGCCTAAGAACGAAATTGGATCTGCTAGATGAAGTCTGAGATTCGGCTATGATGAGGTTGACAATCTATCAGCAACGGACAGCCCGACATTACAATCAGAAGGTGAAGCCCAGGAGGTTTGCTGTAGGAGATCTAGTCCTCCGGGAGTCGGAGGCTTCAACCCCCCAGAACACCGGCAAGTTAATGCCTAACCGGGAGGGGCCTTATGAGGTGGTAGGAGTGTCGAAGCCAGGAACATACCGGCTTCGAGCAATGGACGGTTCGGAGGTAAAGAATACATGGCATGCTGGAAGACTTAGAAAATTTTACCAGTAATAGTTATGTCATTCTTACTTTTACCCATGTAACCGATTCAATTCAAATGATATAAATGAAAGCTCTTATTTCTGTCAATGTTTAACTTTATTTATATTCATATATCCCATTACTACCCGAACAGACACGCTTCGGGAACTATCTGATCAAGTGGTTCGGAAAGACACCACTGATCGAGATAAGTCCCGAGCATAACTGACCGAGGGTTCAGTAAATTCTTAAAGTACATATCTCGGGAACTATCCGATCAAGAGGTTCGGAAAGACACCACTGATTGAGATAAGTCTCGGGTATAACTGTTAGACCCTTCAAGATCAAATAAACTCTAAGGACAATCCGATCAGAAAGTTCGGATGGACATAACCGATCGAGATTAGTCATGAGTAAGACTGACAACAAACATTCATGGGCAAAAAGTATATCTCATTTACACTTAGAAAATTTTTACAAGCCCAATCGCCTACGATTCGGGCAAAGTACAAAAAGAAAAAAATAATTCATAAATCCTAAATATCTACTCTGCATTGGGATCAACCTCAGCTTCAGATTCGTCATCAGAAGAGTTAAGAACGGAGATATTGAGCCCAGCAGCCATCAGCTTTGCCTTAGCCTTATCCCGATGAGTCTTATACCCTTCACCGAATTGGGCTATGACCTTATCATTCAAGGCGTCAGATTCTTTGTATTCGGCGATGGCCTGCTGTCTGGCCTCGACAACCTTCTCGGGAAATGCGTTGACAGTAGCGGTTAAAGTGTTGTTCTCCTTGATCAAGAACATCATCTTGTCGTGCATCTTGGAGAACTTGTGCGTAATGCTGTCAACAGCATCCTCCCGATCCTTGACCTCCTTGAGCAGATGATCCCTCTCGGCCAGAAGAGTTCCGTGCTTATGCTCCAGTTCTTTGATCCGGTACTCCGCTCGGGTCGCCTTATTTCGGGTTTGGGCATGAGAATCTGTTCCTTCTTCAGGTCCGACTGCAGACCCCGAACCTCAGCCTCAAGCAGCTCCACCTCCGTTCCCAGCTGAATTTCTTTCTTTGTAGATCGAGCGAGGGGAGTGATGGCTCGGGCGAGTATAGCGTTGGCCTGCAGCAAACACATACATTAGTACAAGAAGTAAAAATCCAAGTTAATAGCAGTATTCAGATTGACAAAGGGAATTACCTGAGTCTGGGCTCGAACATAGGCCACCAAGAACTGATCAGAAGAATACCCTTTAAACCGCTCGTCGTCACCAGAAGTTTGGAATGATCGAAGAGGGTAAAAGGGAAAACCTCTGACGGGCTCTTGGGCCAACAGGTAGTCGGTGATCCCTGGGAGGAGCTTGGCCCAGAAGAAGGAGTGGGAGCACAGTCCGGACAAAAGACCACCATCTGTCCCGTCGGTTGATCAGAACCCTCCGACAATCGAGGTCTCTTGGATCGGGGTTCGAGAAGAACCTCTTCGGTATCTTCTGAATCCTCGACCACCTCGGTCGGAGGAGGGGGCGGTGGAAGAATTGGCTTCGGTAGGGAAGGCGGAGGGACTATTGTAAGAGATTTGATGGTCGGCTTGGAGGGCTTCTTGGACTTCTTCAGCAAAGCCGCCTTCTTCGCACGGCTTATCTTCAGCGCCCCTTTTTGTGTGGTCTGGGGCTCGGGCCCCGAAGTGGACCCCAGAGACATCTCGCTGATAGAGACTGTATCCTCCTCAGGAGCGTCGTCAGTCACTGGGGGTCGAATGAATCCGGTTGTGATGGTGGTGGGGATGAAGGCGTCGACAACGCTCTTCGGCTTGAAAATGGTCACTGCACGGGGACAAATGGGTTAAGGCGTGGAACGCTTAAGAGAATTGGAGAAAAAATAAGGATACTTACAGCCGTGTTTGTACAACCAGGTTTCGTCCATCAGAAGCCCCAGATTCCATTGGGTCTTCTTCCATTGCTTGTAGAACGTCCTGAAGGCATCGGCCCGACCCTTCGGGAACTTCGAAACCTTGGCCGCCTGGTCGGTTGGATGCGCCCAGGAGGGAAGGAGTTGGAGGTCGGTTCCCTTGGCAAAAAACCACTGTTCGTGCCACCCCTTGTTGCTTGAAGGGGTTTTGATCGGGACGGTGCGGTTGGGGCGTTTGTTTAGTTGCCGGAGACCGGGTTCTTTCGACCTGCCGACGGTGAACAGGGCGAAGAATAGATCGAGACTGGGAGTGATGCCGACCTCTTGGCAGATTGCTATGAAAGAGACTAAATGGATGTATGCGTTCGGCACAAGCTGCGCGAACCCTACTCCCACGAAGCTCAAGAAAGAAGAAATGAAATCGTGAAGTGGGAACCGAATCCCGTATTTCAGAACGTACAAGGGGACGGCTACCCACTCGCCCTCGGGACGCCAGAACATCTTCTCATCGGGCGTCGGTATTTGGAGCTTGTATTATTTAGGGATTTTAAAGAGGGTTCGGATGTTAGAGATCTGGGAGGGGGTGATAGTGAAAGGAGTATGGAGGCGAGAAAACTCTTTTGAGGAGTGGTATGCATTTTGAACCCTAGCCTCGGCGTCTACCGGACTAGGCAGGATCGAAGGTGTGGTAGCGGCAGGGGCATCCGGCAATTCGATCTCTAGTAGGTCGCCGGTGGTGACGATGGGGGTGACGGTGATTGGCTCAGTGGCTGGAATAGTGCTGAAATCGGCCATTGAAAAGGAATGTGATGCAAATAAGAAGTCTCGAAAAAGAGATGATCTAGACTAGAACTCAAATATCTGCAAAGTGGTGGAAATTTGGGGAGTTTGGGGAAGAAATGAGCTCGCCGAAAATCGCCTTGCCGGAAAAAATAAAAACAGAGAGTTTGGGAGAGAGGAGTCAGTAAAGGAGATAATGAGGGGGAAGAGGGGTTTTTATAAGGAGTACGGCACGGAACCCCAGGACGGCTATTAAATGCTTAAGGTGGGGCCATGCGTGAAAAGGTGTGCAACGTTTCAAATATCAAGAATAGACCGTTTGGTTTTCCCAGACAGTTCATTATTAGCTGTCATGACCTTTCGAATATCTGACCTTTCAAGTCTCCAATCATGAGTACCTTATAATTGAAGACTGGGGGGCAATGTTCGGGAGCATTCTGATGACCTTCACCTGGGCTGAAGGCCCGACATCAGAGGAGTTGTATGAGTTCATTGGGCCGAAGCCCAGGGTGGATTTAGAGGTGTTCGGGTCGGCGTCTGAGTCCTTCTGGGCCGGACCCTCACTTTGGTGGATGTCTTCGGGTTCGGCATCTGAGCCCCTTGGGCCGGAGCCTTATCCTGTTGTGTGTTGTTGGGAGTCGGGCCTTCAGGTCCTTTGGGCCGAAGCCTAGACCTGACAGTGGGATAGTTTGGGCCTGTACAGTGGGCCTTCCTGCGTGCAGAGTTGGACGTCCCAATTATAATTAAATACGGTTACTCCAAAGGTAGTGATTAGATTGGATTCTACTTGCATCTTTTAAGGAGATTGTGTTGGACCCAAGTTATGGTAACTACCATAGCTAGGAGTCCTTAACCGATTAGGAGAAGAATTCTAAGGCAATGAGATTATTATAAATACTAGGCCAGAGTTACAATTAAGAGGTAATTCATACTTTTGAGCACTAAACACTTAGTCTCCATTGTTAAAACCTTGTAACGGCCTGTACTCATTCTCACACCGGAGCTATCCCCCGGCGGCACAAGCCGTCAAGCTTCTGTGTGATCTGTTACTGTGCAGGTTCTAGCGCGTGGATTCTTTGATTGGACGCGCCGACGAAACTTGGCGTTAACAGTCGCTATAGCTGGTTCGCTCCCTCCAGTTCACCGGAGAGAACCGGACTATATATATATATATATATATATATATATATATATATATATATATATATATATATATATATATATATATGTGTGTGTGTGTGTGTGTGTATGAAAAACATGTATATACACAGCTGTGTAATACACAGTCGTCTATGGCGACGATTTTTTTAGGCTATGATAACGGTTCAACCGTCTCCATAAATATTCTGGTCTATAACTATGGTTCAACCGTTGCTATAGCCCAAAACAATTATCGCCATAACATAACTGTGTACTACACAAATGTATATATATATATCACAATCCCTACCCCAAAAGAAGTATAGTAAACATGGAGAGATCAACCACAAAAGCATTGCACAGACAGTATTTATCAAAATAAAAAATAAAAATTGCTCACATAAAGTAAACTGCTAGAACTTGCAAATATCATGTGCTCCATAAAATTTGACAAGTTCCTATTACAAGTTAAGCCACATGGCACCAAATACATTCATTCATAATTTGGTGCAGTCTACTTTTGATCTTCTAAATGTTAAATGGGAAACTATAATAAAAGGGTGGCATCTTTGAGGTAAACAAGAACAAACAAGAAGAGGGAGGAGGGGACAGAAGACTAATAATACACGGAAGCTAAAACATATTGATTTTCATATCACAAAAACGTGAGATCAGATTATAATTGAATGCGGAATTATACATCCTGTCAAGCTTTCAATTCAGTCACATATTCAGTATATTTGTTTCATAACTTCTGTAGATCTTCACAATGGAATAAAAACCGGTTGATGCATCTCGTAGCATATCTTGCTTAATATATAACTCTTGTAATATGTTAAACTCGGCTCTGTACACAATGCTGTCAAGTTCTCGAGGATCCATTACATGATTGCTGCCAATCCAATATGGCCTTCATCAGTTCTGGATTCTGGAGCAGAGACTAAATTGCGAGGCCTTGCTGAAACATACCAGAGTTGGGGCTTAATAGCAAGCTCAATCAACTATCATTTCCTTAAACAGTTCCACGTGTAGTACAATATAGACAAAAGTAGCCCTTAATATTCTCTGAAAGCTGAATTATCTATGTATGTATAGATTGAGACTGACTATCAAATATGGGACATTGATGTGGGGAATCATTTAACAAATTGAGCTGTTGTTCACTGAAAAAGGTTATACTATATTAACCAGAAGGTGAAAAAACAAAACCAAAATTGCTTTTAAGAAACTAGACATGCAAAGTTATAAATGCATTTAGAAGGAAAAAGTAATTCTGTTTCACGACATTCATCAGGTTTTCCACACTATATGCACTTGAAATTGATGTATATATCTAGTTTAAGCATGGACTTGGTGCTACTATATTCATGAAACTGCATTTCAATTTCTTAACAATATCGAGGAACTTTGAGTTCACCTCCTTCAGTGGAAAAAGGCTCTTCGGGGATATGATCCGATTTAGTAGGATATAGAAAGAAGAGTTACTTCTTTTTCAACTAATCAAGATGGTGGAGAAAGCTATGCGGTTTTATCTACTATTTTGTGATGTCTAAATACATGTTTGATGTTTCTCCAATACATCAAGAATTCATGGTTCTTTCCATAAGACTCCAAAGTTTAACAATATCCAAAGCAAATTTAGGCTCTGAAATCTTTCAATAAAATAAAATATTGATAACCCCGAGCCCCATCAAACAGGTCATGATTGTTTCCATAGGACTCCAAAGTTTAACTTACAAAGCAAATTTAAGTTCAGAAATCTTGAATAGAAAAAATATTGACAGCCACACGAAACAAGAATGGAATAAAAATAAAAAAAGTAAAGAATGATGAAACACCAAGATTAAATTGGAGAAAAAGTAGTATTTGTGATGCCAAAGCTTACCCGAAACGTTTGTAATTACATTCACACTTTTCTGATTTGCAAGTGCTTTTAACTTATCTCCTGTAGCTAATAATAACAAGCTCCTCAAATGCTGCTTCTGTTCCTTCGGGCTACTTGTTTTTGACAGTGCTTCTTCAAAACCAAGTAGCTCTTGGGGTGTAATGCGAGGAAGGGATAGCAAAATCTGCGGGAACACAAGAAAGTGAGCACACATTACAAAAAAATAAAATTTGAAGTTCTGATTATTTACCATAGTTCTATGTAATAGTGCAAATATGTCGAACAGCCCGAAGAATCCCACTAACCTGCCTAAGCCCTGGGTCTCTATCACAAAAATAAATGTAGATATCACGACAGAGACCAAGGAGGTCGGAACTGATTACAGCATTTGACTCAAGTTCCAAACCTTGGATTATTGCATAGAACAAATCTTTTGCAACAAATTCTTGTAATTCAACATTATTAGATGAAACACCCAAGAGAATTACAGATCCAAAGAAGGAAGAAACTTTCGTCACAGCTTCACCATCTGTCCATTTAAAAGCATCCAAACCTATCTGCAGTGCCGAAAGGGCTAGGCCTTTGTGCTTCATAATAAAGCTGCAATTGAATTACAATTATGAAATTGTCAAAATTCAGAAACCAAATTTGAAAAGTATAAACATAAATAACTTTCATGATTCAACATCAAAGTCACTCTACTAATAACAGTATCTTCAGGCATACCCAACCATAGAGCTCGAGGCAAATGCATCCAAGTCCTTAAGAGAAGACACTTCAGCACGGTTGATATGCCCAGACTGCTCCACTGAAGGCAGCCCAGTATTCAACACTGGCAAAGCTAATACGGAGAGGAGTGAACAAATCTCACGAGTTAACCCTCGTAGTAGCTTTTCCTCCATTACTTCCACTTTTAAGTCTGACCCTTCAGGTACACAAAGAAGATCTGGAACCTTAGCTCTACCATCCTGTAAAAGACTGGACCATGCACAGCCAAGAGCCTGTTGGGAATACAGCAATATTGGATGCAAAAGCTTTTCCAGCCACACCTCCCACATATCTGAAGGGCAACATTTAACTAGCGGTATCAATATTGAATGAACAAGTTGCCTCATATGTCTGAACTCCATTGGCTGTATATTCTCCACTAGAGCCAAAGCGACGGAATGAATATCCAAAATTTTGAAAAATGAATCCCCAATTGTTGCTGATAAGCCCAATACGTTATACCTAGTGTCGGGAATAATGTATCATGACCGAGTTGGATAACCAGAAATGCATATAGAGTAAAAATATCTTTTTTAGTAAAACCTTGGCAGTGGTGGTTGTTCCAACCTTGTAGAATAAGAATATATGTCCTCTTAATTTAATTGTGTTCTTAAAGACATTTAGAATATAAACAATAAGACCTATCATTTTCCCAAATAAAAAGATATGTCAACGAGAAGTACAATGACTGACAATGTATAATTGAATACATAAAATATAAAAAACAAACAACAATTTTATGAAGTAAAGTAATTATAAATTGCTTATGTAGAGGAACTGTAACACCACAGTCCAACATTGAAACATATACAATGGGCTGTACTGTATATAAGGTCTTAACTCTACTACCAACTGTGCCAATAATATATCATGACTTTTTGGGTGCCTTATACCGGGCCAACATGATCCAATGCTCTTGGCACAGTGGGTTGAGCCTTAATTTGTTCTTGAGCTCAGGATATTGGTATCAGATCAAAGCCCTACCCATTGAAGACTAAATGCTACACTGTATGGCCGTTGGGAGCTACCACAAGAAAACTACACTGCCTGGGTTTGAATCACGAGAACTGACTAATCCTGACAAGGACATTAAGGGTTGACCATTGATCAGATCCTGAGGACTAACTGGTCGTCGTCACCTATAGAACCCACACTGTCTGGTGTTGATCCTGAGAACTAATTGGTCCTGACGAGAACATCAGGGTTGATCCTAAGGGCTGACTGGTCCTGACGAGGCTGTCAGGAAGTTAAATGGGGGTCATTGTAGTACCCCAGTCACAGAACTGAACACGTGAGATGGACTGCATATATCATTTATCAACTCTACTATGAAGAGTATCAGTAATGTCATGACGTGGTGAGCCAAATCCCAACTCAAAGTCAAGCACAAGTCTAACATGATCAAAGTTCTAGGTAATACTAACATGGATCAGTGGATAAGTTTTACCAAAAGAAAATTCTTCCAGGGATATGCACAAATAATCAACACAAGGCTTGTAATGTTTGTAAATAAACAAGATGAATGCATAATGTAGAAGAGGAATTAATATTTTTATTCTCTCTTTGAATGGGTAAGATTGACCCAGAGTTTGGGGAATTAGAACCAACCCCCTTGTAGTTATCCCTTCAAGACCTGAGCCATTAAAAATCTGACTATAGCAGGGTTAGCATCATAAATTATACTCCCACCGTTCCAAATTAAATGTCCAATTTTGACTTTTTAAAGTCAAATTGACTATTTAAAAACTAATTATACCATTTTTACCAAAATATAGATGAAGAGATTATAACCAAAAGAAAGTATATACTCTTTCCGTTCCCAAAAGAATGACTAAGAGTACACCAAAAGGATGAGATAAAGGACATAAAGTGAAGGGTAAATATGTCATTTAGTGGGGTCCATTAGTATAAAAAAATAAAAGTATTCGTCACTTTATATAATTTTGTAGGGCCACTAAGGATAAATTTGGAACTTTTTACTCTTTATCTTTCCTTTACTTTTACTTTTCTTAATACGTGTACAAATTGTCATTTGCTCATCCTTTTGGGACGGAGGGAGTACAATTTACTACTAATCCCCATTTTTATAATTTAAAAAATATATTTATATATGCTTAATTATTAATTCTAAAAATAGTCAATTAAACTTAAAAAGTCAAAAATGAACATTTAATTTGGGACGGAGGGAGCACATAATCAACTCAACAGTTTCTCAATTCTCAAATTTAACACCACTACCTCAGAAGTTATTACGTACCCGCTATCTCTGATACCCTTCAACCAATTTCGTATATCAGTTTCATTGGGCTCTGCATAGCCTTCTTTGTTCATGTCAAGCTGAGATCCATCTGTAAAGGTTAATGCACCTTTAGACAATTTAGGGTTTCCTTCCCCAAGAAGACTGGTTCTCTCAACATCACTAATAATCATCGCAGCTTTTATTTCTCCAGGCAATGTTAGATTAACAGGTGGAGACCAAAGAGAATGTATAGCACGAAGCAGCTGGGAATCAAAACGTGCGAATAGTTATTATATTTGTTCTTTCAGTGAACAAGTGAATAAGATGGATCATTAACTACAGTTTATGGAAGAATTTCATTCACTAGTTATCTAGAGCAGCACACTTACTTTTAGGAGAGGAGGCAACATCCACGACAAATGAGAAACTAACGGATGCCAAGGAGTAGAGCGTTCTATTGAATTGTTTTGTAAACTTGCATTGCCTTTTCTGACACCACTCCTCTTAAGTGCCTTCTCGAAGAATGTCACAGTGTGGAAAAGTGACCACATGAACTGTGTATCAGAACACAACTGAACCAAGGCCTGCTGGGTCAGATAAATATGCATTTTGCCATTCTATCTGTACCCACTGTTTGCTTAAGGGTTCAAGCAACCAGGCTAAAACTTCTTGCTGCTGTTGAACTCTGCACCAAATTTTAAAAACTTGCAAATAAACCAAAACAAAAGACATCAAGTTAAGACAGATAAACCTGTTATAAGAAAGTAATTACCCAGCTGTAGAAGCCATAATAAGAAATGCTTCCCCTAGATGATTATGCTCCCCGCGAAGCAAACCGCCTTCTTTTTGCAAACATGACATCGTGTCAGCTATCGACTATAGAATAACAGTACTAAAAGTTAGTAAACAAAATATCACCCTAGCAGTACAGCAGAAACTCATTAGAAGGATAGACATTGAGAATTTAAGACCTAGATTTGGTTTGAGGAATTTGAAAAGATCCCTTAAAGTTCAGCATAATACATGGATAAGTATTGTGCATGTATTATTTCTTGTTTAGTAACAAATCTGCACCATAACATATTAGGTAGAGATCAGTTGATCTCAAAAAAAATTTATAACTATGAATTGATTAAGCGCCAAAAGGGGACACCATACACTCGATTGAGAGAAAGACGGATTAAACCTTCCCTATGTTATAAGTGGAATCCATCCCACTTTAGATGTTATGTTTCTTTTTGCCTAGGAAGCAAAATTTGTTATCCAGGGGAACGATCGCATCCCCACACAGGATACTCCTATTCTCGGCGATTCTTGGGATTCACTCCTCCTTTATAACTTATGTGTTTTGAATTATCCGCGACTATTTTTGTTAAATGACTTCATATTTATGTTTGTTGTTTGTTTGTTATTTTTCTCTTGTATCTATTTCGTTGAATGTTTTATAGCTTTTATCTCATATAATGTATATAAAATTACATATATATATATATATATATAATTTTAAAAAAAATTATATGCCAAATCCTCCCGCACCCAAATCCCAATCATTTAAGATTTGGCAAATCGTCCTACACGACCCAACTATATCCCCTCTTCTTAGCTTTTTGAAAGAGATAGAACAGGAATCTTGTGTAATACTCCCTCCGTCCCAGGATAAAAGTCCTGGTGGACTTTTCACGCATATTAAGAAGAGGAATAAAATGACAAAATTGCCCATAATAATGTCATTAAATATGGAGAGAGAATTAGAATAAGAAAAGTATGAGATATTTAATGCTACGGGAATAATAGGAAAAAATGTGTAAAAGTTTGGTTATTAAAGGAAAGTGGACATTTAACATGGGACTACTCAAAATAGTAATAAGGACTTTTATCCTGGGACGGAGGGAGTATTTGTTAAGTTTCCCAAATATTCTTTCTTTGTGGACCCATCTCTACTCTACCTTTCTCCGTTTAAAAGTTGTAGAAGTTGTTAAGACACGGGATAAATATGTAAAGTTGATACAAGACAAAACTAAAATATCCTTTTTTTGGTACATCCCAAAAAGGAAAGCAGCAACTTAAGTGGGAAGGAGCGAGTAAGATAAATGAAAACAAATAATATTTGGTGCCAGACATAATTTTAGAAATTGCTCCAATTGCCAATTGAGTTGTTTTTTCCCACCAGGCTGGCATCACTACAGGCCATTATTTTGTTCCATAAAAGACTTTAGTTTATCTCCTAAAAATGTTGCTTGAAAGAAAGATCTCTCCAATTCAAAACTAAACTTCTCTTTGTGTTTTCTTTTCCTTTTGATAAGTTCAACTTATTCTTGCAAATTGAAAAGTCGTCTTCTCACCTCAAACTGATAATAGTTATCTACATTAGTATTTGATATGAATACCAAACTAGGATTAGAGGTTTATGAACTGGTGTATGTTCAGGTGAAACTTGAAAGAGGCGAAATAAAGTGATTAGTATGGAATGGTGGAAAGGTAAAACAACTCATAGTGACGTAACTAATCCGGATCTTCAAAATTTATTTCCCGACTTCATTTTTGCCCCTAAACCTTTATAGGGTTTGTGATGGTTCTTGAATGTTTTATGGGTGACAATATGGGTTGTAATTCTCTCATTATGTCTGAGTGATGCTGGAGGATCTGAGCGTCAGATAACACGTTGTTGGCATTAAAGTACCATGAATTGGAGGATTGACGCAAGAGAAGTGGTAAAGGTGGTCATTGACGTCGTCAGGGATCGGACGCCATCGACAAGAGATGTCTTCGGAATCAAGAGTCGGGGTTCAGCTTCGGTAATCTCGTTGGATCTGGCTTCAGACTATAGTCGGGGTTTGGCTTTGGACTATAGAGTTAGGGGTTCGGCTTTGGAAATCTCGTCTGGCTTCGAATTATAGAGTCAGGGGTTCGGCTTCGGTAATCTGGTTGGATCTGGCTTCAGACTATCTACTTAGGATTTGTGCCGGCTTCACGTCTTCGAAAGTTCAGATAATTTTTATCAACAGTCTTATTTTTAGATTTTTGATTTGTTTCGTCTTTTATGGTAGTATTTTAATTATTAGAAGGTTGTTATTCATTAGAATTTGTTACCGTAAATATAGGCAGATTATTAGGAAGTTGTTTTCTATTGAAAGTTATGGAATTCTATTAGTGTTGATAAAGAAATCTTTTAGCTATAAAACTCGGCTTGTGAATTTACACATTAGAGAGATTTCTCTGTGTTCAAACTAATTTTCTTGCTTCTTTTGCCAGTAAATTTCTTGTTACCCTAGCCCGCAGGATAATCGCTATTCTGCTCGGCATCAGTTGGTATCAAAGCTCAACATCTTCTTGGATTAGATTTCATCAGCTTCAATGGCTGGTAGTCGTGGTCGTGACCGTCGATGGCAGGTTCCAATTGAGGAAGTCCCGCACCGTGATCGTAACGTCCAGACGTGATGATTGAGGATTGACATAAACAAGTTGCAGAGTTAACCCAGGGTTTAGCAGCGCAAAATCTGGGTCGTCGTGGACAGGTTCCAATAGAGGAAGCCCCGCACCTTGATCACGATGAAGAATCTTATGATTCTAAATCGAGTTGTTATAATCCTTACCACCATAGGGGGCAGCTATGGGAAAGACGTGATCGTGACAACCGTCGTAGTGATCTAGGACTTTAAAGTGGAGTTACCGGAATTTTTTGGTACGCTACAAGCAGAGGGATTCATTGATTGAATGAATGAAGTAGAACGCATCTTTGAATAAAAGAAGGTTTCAGATAACACTAAAGTAAAATTGGTTGCAATCAAATTGAAAGGCAGAGCATCCGCTTGGTGGGAACAGATGAGGTGTTCACGAGAGAGACAAGAAAAAACTAAAATCACAAAGTGGGGGAAGATGAAGAAAAAAATAAGTCACATTCTTACTTTCGGCTACACTCGGTCTCTGTTCAAGAGATGGCATCTATTGAGACAAGGAACTAGATCTGTGGATGATTACACCGAAGAGTTTTATCAATTGATAGCATGAATGATCTATCGGAAACAGAGGAACAATTGGTGGCAAGGTATTTGAGAAGATTAAGACAGCAGTTGCAAGATGCCCTCAATCTTCATTCACTATGGACTGTTTCAAAGGCATACCAACGAGCACGTGATGCCAAGCAGCAACAAAACAGATAACTGGTGATGAGGAGCAATGCAAACAGTAGACCAACACTCCCGCAACAACCTTGTTTTGCACCACAACAACCGCAAAGTAATCCCAATCCTACTTCTTGATGTTTTAGATGTGGCGAACAAGAGCATAGAGTGAATGAGTGTTGGAAACCTGCCAGCCAAAAGGGTAAGAATCTTTTTATTGAAGAAGATATGATCGATGAGACAAAGGAGTTAGGAGAGCCCGTATTTGATGAATATGATGAATAGGAGACGTTATATGGTGATGGGTAAGAGACTTTAGTCATTCGTAAGAATCTATTAACCCCTAAGGGTAATTCAGGAGATGATTGATTGAGAACCAATATCTTTCATACAACTTGCACAATGACAGAAAAGGTTTGCAAGATGATCATTGATAGTGGCAGCTGTGAAAATATAGTATCAGAAGAGATTGTCCAGAAATTACAGTTAAAAATAGATCGGCATCCCAAACCATATAAGTTGTCATGGTTGAATAAAGACAATGAGATAACAGTTGACAGAAAATGCTTAGTGACATTTTAAATCGGTAAAAAATACTTTGATAACACTTGGTGCGATCTGGTGACAATGGACATATGCCATGTGTTGTTGGGCCGACCTTGGAAATTTGACCGAAGTGTCATTTATGATGGTCGGAAGAATACGTACTCCCTTAGTATAAAAGAGAAGAAGGTTGTGTTGGCCCCTCAGTGGAAAGAAAGTAGTTCGGCTCGGGTAGTCGAAAACACGAACCTCTTATTCATGTCTAGATTCCTAACGGAGGCAGATCATGAAGGTGTAATGTATGCTCTACTCCCTTATGGGAATAGCTCGACAGGATGTTCAGAAGTTGCTATCGGAGTTTGCTGATCTGCTGCCCGAAGAGCTTCCACCTGGACTGCCACTGATGAGGGACATTCAGCACCAAATAGATTGTTCCAGGGTTGAGTTACCGAACAGGTTGGCATACAGACTCAGGTCCCAAAGAGTCCGAAGAGCTACAGAGACAGGTAGTGGAGTTAATAGAAAAGGACTACATCCGTGAAAGTATAAGGCCATGTGTGGTACCAGCAATGTTAGTGCCGAAAAAGGATGGATCTTGGCGAATGTGTATTGACAGCAGAGCAATCAACAAGATTATAGTAAAATACAGAATTCCTATACCTCGCCTGGACGATATGCTAGATAAATTGTCCGGAGCAAAATTTTTCTCAAAAACTGATCTGAAGAGCGGTTACCATCAAATAAGAGTAAGACCTAGAGATGAATAGAAGACGGCGTTCAAAACTCAGCTTGAGTTATATGAGTGGATGGTTACTCCCTTCGGCCTTTCAAATGCTCCTAGGTACATTTATGAGGTTCATGTTTGCGACCTTTCATGGGGAAGTATGTGGTAGTCTACTTCGATGATATTTTGATTTACAGTCCGAGCTTGCAGTCACACCAAGAACACCTCCGAGCTGTTTTTGATTTATTAAGAAAGGAACGTTTGTTTATCAATCAGAAGAAGAGTTCCAACTTTACGACTTCGATAACTTTTCTTGACTTTGTTGTTTCTACCAAAGGTGTTCATGTCGATCAGTCGAAGATAGACGCAGTATTAGCGTGGCCTACACCGAAGACCCTGCATGATGTTAGAAGTTTCCATGGTATGGCTTCTTTCTATCTCTGATTCATCAAGAGCTTCAGCACATTAATTGCTCCCTATCACAAAGTACTTAAAAGGTCAAGTATTTAGTTAGAGCTTCAACACATTAATTGCTCCTATCACAAAGTGCTTAAAAGGAAAAGTATTTAGTTGGTCCGAGGAGACCGACATTAGTTTTCAACGGGTTAAGAAGAAGATGACCGAAGCACCCGTATTAACACTTCCTGACTTTGAGAAAATGTTTGAAGTTAATTGTGATGCATCGGGAGTCGGTATTGGTGGTGTTCTCAGTCAAAAGGGTCGGCCAGTAGCTTTCTTTAGCGAAAAGTTATCAAGATCGAAGAACTACTCTACTTATGATTTGGAATTTTATGTCATTGTTCAATCTTTGAAGCATTGGCGACACTATCTAATACAGAGAGAGTTCATCCTCATTACAGATCATGAGGCCTTGAAGTACATTAATAGTTAGTATAAGTTGAACCGAAGACATGCTAAATGGGTGACGTACTTACAGGAATTCAACTTCACCTTACGGCATCAAGTAGGAAGTTTGAATCGTGCTGCCGACGCGTTAAGTGGAAGAGCGTCTCTCCTTAGCACTATGCGTAATAAAGTTGTAGGGTTCGAAGTCTTTACTGATATGTACGAAGAGGATCCTTCTTTCGGCAAGATAATTCAGGAAGTACGTTAAGATCAGCGACATGACTTTGTTTTTCATAAAGGGTTTATTTTGGGGACTTCAGTTATGCATTCCAGATTGCTCGCTTCGGTAGTAGGTAGTAAGTGAACTCCACAACGAGGGACACTCTAGATGAGATAAGACATTGGCCCTGGCATGTGGGTTGAGTTAAATAACTTTGTTGCGTGTTGATAAAGAAATCTTTTAGCTATAAAACATGGCATGTGGGTTGAGTTAAAGATAACTTTTGTTTTGATAAATATAATTTACACATTAGAGAGATTTCTATGTGTTCAAGATAATTTTCTTGCTTCTTATACCTGTAAATTTCATTGTTACCCTAGCACGCAGGATAATCGTTATTCTGTCCGGCGTCACCGAGCCTAGATTTTTCCACTTCTCTTTTTCGCATAATGTTCCTATGGCTCATTTTATTATTCAAGATTGGAAGCTTTTGCACGGAACTATAATTTTACTTGGAGTATGAATGATTGGGAGGGTGAGGATTTACTTCTCCGTTAGACCTTCTCAGCTTTGTTTCCTTTTCAACTTTTCAAGATAGGAAATTGTGGTCTTTGGACTCTTCAAGTGGTTTTAACAAACTTTTTTTTCTTTCCGAAAATAATTTATTTTGGCAGCCAATCTCCTATTAAGTTCCCCTTAGCTTCTCGTAATGGAAAGGTCAAGGTTCCCTCAAAACTTAGATTTTGCTTGGTATTCAGTAGTTAACATCATAATACTAATGATTTGTTGTGGAGGGGAAGACTATAAAATTTCGTCGCCAAACTTGTATGTTATGTGCAATTAGAGTTCTGAGTCTCATGAGCATTTCTTCCTTAATTTCTCAGCTGCCAGAGGTTTGTGCAATTATTTGTTTGGCATTGTGGACAAGGCTTGGGACAGCCCATTGTCTATGGAGAGTTTTCTTCAAATCAATTATAGGGGGTTTGGAAGTTCTGACTTCTGAGGTTGGAAAGATCTTATTGGGATGTGCTTCATTTGCTCTTTTGTGTCGCATTTGGACAGGGTAATGCTGGAGTGTTTAATGATTGTTATCTTTCTCTTCCTTTACTTTGGGATGGAGTTTCTTTACCTTCTTTGCTTTGGAATTTAGGGGATTATGTTTTGGACATCCGCCAAGTATTTCAAGGATAATTCCTTGTCCTCCATCAAATTTTTCCTACTTCTAAATAGAATTTCTACTCTTACCCACCCCCCACCCCCCACCCCCAAATAAAAAAACAAAATATTCTGATCATTGCAACTTACTACATTAAAATGAAGTATAAAGTTTTCCAAACAAATGGTGGAGACAATGAATCACCTTCATGTGAGGCAGAAGGCTTTTCCCAGCTGCTTTTGCAAGCCGAATAAATGATGTACAAATCTGCAATCTTGCATGCCGAGCTGTGCTTGTTGAAGGGTCCTGCCAAAATTGGAGTGCTTGATAAATGCACATCTAAATATGATTCATTGACAGCTAACAGAAATCATACAGACAATGATTATGCAACATACCTTTACAACAGAGGGCAGTGAGGTTAGGAGCTCAAATAACTTATTGATTACACTGCCAAGAGCATCCGAGTGGTACTTCAAAAAGGGACCCAGTGCATCTAAATGGTGCCCGAGTAGTTCCACAAGTGCCGGTTCAGTCCATTTCAGAGAAAGAAGTAGTTGAAATAGACCTTAAGTTCATAGTAATCAGAATTTTCAGCATATGATGATAACCTTCAATTCTTTATAATGTATGAGGAACAAGTCATTGGAAAACCTTCAAAAGTTCTGCCCAATGAAAGTTGAATTTCAGAATCAATCCCTTCATATTCGTTCGCTCCATCATAAACTGCACTCACAACATTCTCTAAAGCTAACTGCATACTTTCCAGTACAGCCAAATTCTGCACCATCAAATTGTAAATCATGTCGATAAGTGTTAAGATCAACACATCTTCTTTATTATCATTATTACTATTTTTGGTAATTAAGTTCAATACAAATATGAATTAAATCTCAAAACTGAGAATTCTTTGATATGGAAAAAGTAATCAGTAAACTCCAAAGAGGAAATGCAAGAGAAAGTGTCTGCAATCAAACCTGAGTTGGCGTTGGAGCAATCAATAGGCTCTTAATGATCATTATGATTCTCTCGGACACCTTAGTAGCAGCTAGAATAGGCTTGCTAAAGGTGATAAAACGAATCAACTCCAGCTGAATTGAGGGTATATGCATCAGTAAAAAGAAAGACTAAAAATATAAGACATAAATCAGCAGTTTTCATCCTAATTAAAGTCTTAGATAAGGCTTCATAGACTTAACTTCATTGAAAATAACAAGGTTCTTGTTCGTGAGATTGCCTTCACTAATAGACTAAGGTGTAACAAGTAATGTCAGCGTCTGTTATTTAAATTAGGAATTTGTCAAGGGGATGATGATTTCTTCACTATTCCTATGAAAGTATTTTAAAGTCATCAAGTCAGCATGAATAGTTCAAAAGTAAACTTTCTGTTGCCTACACCAATCCTTCGGTTCCTTTCATTTTTCCTTTTATATACATATATTGTATTAATAGCTGTTGTCTATAAGCTCAAAATTCTTCCTCCTTTCGGAACTGATTCCATCTACTAAATCAAAATTAAATCTTCTTGAAGATTTCCAGAATGTTCAATTTCCAGCTGGCAAGTGTTCATTTTGCCAAGTTATAATGAGCTACAATAATGGCAGAACTTGACCCAAAAGGCTAAAATGTATACACATGCTGGCCACCTAGCCTTTGTACAAGAAATCGAGAAAGCAGAAAGAATCTTGACTCTTAGAACATTTGTAAACTCTTTCAACTCAAACCGTCAGCAATCTGACTATAAGAAACCATTCAGTTTCCTTTCTTACTTCAGATAAAAGAAGTCCTAAAACAAGAAATAAGAAGCGGACATAACGTATAAGGCCTTAAACAGCCCGCCAATCAGCTACACCTCCAAAAGCCTCCATTTTTTAGACCCAAAGCGAGACAAGAGACCACACCTTATCCTACAGAAAAGTAAGACAAAAACATCTAATCTCTATTCTTAAGATTCTGGCATTCCGCTTGGCCAAACCCCCCAAAGGATTATGTAACACACATAGCACCGCATTCTGCCCACCTATCTTTTCTTTTCTTTGAAAAATCTCCTTTCCTAATGTCCACCAAAACCCCAAAATCAAAAAAAAACATACTATTAGAAGCCAAATGACTACAACATAATCTTACAAGCTCCTAGATGGTCACCATATCGGCTGCTATGTATTAAATCAAAGCATGGGCCTTGCAAGCATCCCTTCAATGTCTTTCATGTAGGTAAATCATAATCTAAAAGCAGACAATAAAGCATTTGGGTTTCCTAAAAGATATATTCAAAAACTAAAGCAGAAGGGAAAAAAAGATAGAGAAGGAAACCTATACATTTCTCGGGGAACTATTGACAGAAAAAGAGTATAAAGTTATTGAAAGAAGAGGAATAGCCATGCAAGACATACCAGCCTAGAACGATACTGACTGAAATCCCCCTTGCCCTCAAAATCATCATTCCATAATTCCATTGCCCCAAAAGAATGGGCTGTTCCAGGATGTACTTTTTCTTTCTTGAGAAGGCGCTGAAAAGATATTTCCAGCATAGCACTACAAATGTCATCATTCAGAAAAGTTAAAATCATTCTCTTTCCATCATCAGCCTGTCCAGAAGCAGAGCTTAGATTGTTAACTGAACTGTCTACAGCTTGCATGTGCAACAATCTTTGGCTTGGACAATAAATCTCTCAACAGTGCCTACCATAGAAGTGAACAGGATATATCTATAAGAACCTTACAAAGTACACATCATTTAATTGAATTCCTTAGAAGAATTCTGCAAAAGATATATATCACATACCAGCCAAAAGAGTAGAGATTGATAGTGAAGCGCTAGCTTAAAATGTTGAAAATATCCCAGCATCTGAAAAGATATTTATGGAGTTACATTACACTTTCATATGGTTGGAGAAGAGAATCACTACAATAAAGGAGGACCAAGAATCTTCCGTAGGGGAAAAATAATCCTAGTGAGAACTTGTACAAAAACCACATGTGAGACTGAAAGGTGATCTATTTTAAGGAGCAGTGTTGAAAGCTTGATATGCATTGTTTAGCCAACTTGGAGAATTAGCCTAAGCTTTTCTCCTTTGACATATGCTATTCTAACAGACATAAACACTTACTAGGAACTTAAGCAACCGTATTAGAGGTTTAAAAAAGAAAAGCAACGAAAAAGGTTAATTATGACAGTAGTCAACTTGCCCCATCTTTTTTCACTTTCACTTCTCATTATTTATCAATAAAAAGTATTTATCCACATGGGAGAGAAAATTGCATTAAGGGCTGCCACTGAAAGATTGATATAGATTGTTTGATGAATTAAGTAGAACTTTATGGGAATGTGGTAGTTTAACATGCCAGGCTGCATGACATTAAGAACGGCTACTAGAAGCTCTTAGGTTAGAGTTTCTACTTTAAATTAGTTAATCAACTTACAACAAAACTGTGGGAGAATCAAAAACATAGCTAAACAGAAAAAGTAAAATTTTGAGTGCGGCAGTCAAATAATGAAAAGATTGAGCAAGTTCATAGACACCATTACACCAATAATACTTCTTTAAATTTAAGAGCAAGCAAAACTACCCGCAAGTCTAGTACAGCTTCAAATTTATTGAAAGATGAGATAAGAACTCAGTGAAAGCAAATGAACTAGAAACGCAATTTACATGGGAACAAAACATGTTACATGCTGCAAAGATTTTTATTTCATTCAAAAGATCTTTTCGAAGTTCAAACAGAGGCTCCAAATTTGAGGTATTATAGATTGAATTCATGCTAAGTCCTTAGGATACTCCTTTGATGTAGAATTGGAAGGGAGAAACTTCACAATAAATTCCAAATGAACCGAGATCTCTAATTCACCTTTTGGTTGTCAATTACACTGTAGATTAATTAAAAGTACCACCTCCATCCTGTTTTAGATGTTCCCCTTTTTTGTGTGGCATACAGACTTTTAAATTGTGCTAAAAACATATTTATATATTTTAAGTACAATTGAATATATTAAGATACAAAAATATATTAAAAATAGAATATCTAAATCTGTTTTCAAGATGTCTTAAATCCGTGAAAACGCACCAACAAGGGGAAAACTAAAAGAAGGGAGAAAAATATAAGCATTGTGCAAGTCATGGCATCAGGTGAAGGGAAGTCTTTAAGAATTTGGATAGCTAGTCTTGGTATGTTCAACTTATGCACATACGTAATTCGGCTTGAAGAGATCAGGTCTAGTATAATATAATAGCAAGTTGGCAGTTTGTTCCAGGAAAAAAAAGCAAGTTGGATATATGTAGATAGCTTATTTTGATCCATAGGTGTATTTCTATCACCTATGGACTTCCACTGCCTGACAAGAAACTACATTCATAAATCATAAAAAGAACAACTTTACAACTAATTTCTTGAACATTAATTATATTGGAGTCTGGAGAATACTATGAGTAAGATTATGTGAACTGACACGAGGCTAGCTACACTAGTCTACAAATAGGAAAAATGATGACAAGCAGTCCAAATATCCTTGTATAATATGTTTCTTAGTTAATTAGATGCAAAGCTGTTTCATCACAGTGAATCAAAATTTGCCTAGGATACAGAAGACCAATCAATTACCTGCTGAAGATAGAAAGAGAGTCTTGAGCTATCACCACTGATACATTGCAAGTTTAAGGAACCCAAAGACACCATACTCTCACATATATATTCTGCAAACTCCAAATCAGTCTTACTGATAACACCACCACCAGACCGAGATCTGTACAAGAAGTCGCTAGATACATTCAACATCACCTGAAAGATAATACTCATTGCGGAGTCAAATTCAGAGGATGCGTCAATAGGTCGCTTCCTGCAAACCAAGGACTCAGTCATAGTGAGAGTGTAATATCCAGACTTCACATATCATTTTCCAAATGACAAAAGATTATCACTCAAAAGGATCTATGTTTCATACCTTGAGGAGACGAGCTTGAAAAACTCACATGCATGGAGACGAAAGTCGGGTGATGAGAGTAAGATGCTACAACTGTTACAAAGATAGAGCGAGAGCGCGGGAGAGAGAGAGAGAGAGTTGAATACTCTATGAAAAAATCTCAAATCAGAATGCATAAATTAAAAGAAAACCGTACCCATGAATTATGCCATATTTTAAAAGATCAGGTATAGGAGCCCACTCAGCATATGCATTGACAGCATTCAGAGTAGCTGTTACTGTGGCTGCATGCTGTTTTGCAATGTCCAGTTGTTGCTTACCTGCTTCACTTAAAGCAGCTCCAAAATGCCTCTCTAGTAGCTGTGTCACGGAAATAGGAATCACAAGTATGCTGAAACATGTATCTCATGTGAATAGTCATGACCAATACTTACAGTGTACAACAATGGCAAGATTTCTGGCAATGACTCAGTAAGCCCACGTAACAATAGCCTACGCCAGTCACCTGAGTTTAAAAAATCGGAAATATGTGATATCGAAAGCAATGGACAAACAAAAGAATTAAATAATTTAGTATAACATACAAGATAAAACAGAAAAACAAAGCAAAAGTTCACAAACATTTACCATACCAATATTCTTTAACATGTTTTAATTTATATATTTAATGTCGCCAGTGGCGCAGGTATGAAGAAACTACTATTACAAGGAAGTGTAGTTTCTGAAGATATGAAAAGAAAACAAGAAGAAAAAAAAAATTAATAACTCATGGACGCTTAAATAGACCTTCCAAGTCTTCATTATGGACTGTAATATCTTCAGGAAGCCACCTTAGTATCATCGAGACCAGCTCAGCCTAAAAAATGTTAAAAAGCAGTCTGACTACCTTAACGTAACAGTGAAATAAAAGCCACAAACAGAAATAGATATTTACTTGTATAGGACCACTGTTGGAAAGAGAAATTAGTGATTGAAAAAGTTCCTGCCACAGACTTAGACCTTCTCTCCTGACTATCTGTAAAAGAGTAAACCAATAACTACCTAAGCTGCAAACGAGTCATCACCAACTTGAATAATTCAACACTATGCAAAAACCTCAGCAATGAGAGCAGCCGTCTGACTTTTTAAAGCCCATTCTTCACTAGGGTTTGCAATTTCAGACGTTAAATCAACCGCAGCATTTGCGAAGTCCCTTCTTTCTGTAGGGTTTAATTCATCCCACCGCAACCGCACTAAATGCTGCATACAGTAAATAGATATGACGGTCAGGACTTGAAAATTGCAGAGATTCTATGATCTTGCCCTATTATACATAGATATAAAAGATTTTATTGTTTTCAAAAGTTAAATGAATCACATCATTTTAAATTTGAAAATATCTCAAATTGAATTTAATAAGTCAAAATTGATCTTATATAGGAACGGAGGGAGTAGATACTGGAATTACTCCGGAGCTGCATATGGTATGAAAGTTTTACATTTAAAATGTACACGCTTATAGTTGAAGGGGATTACACTACCACCACAATAGTAATATTAGAGTTGATACTTAAAACTTGCGTAAGTGGATATTTTAACTACAATTGCTACGTAGATACGGCAAGTAGGAACCACAAGCTACATTTTTCAACAGTCACTATAGTAACAATCACCATAGCAACAAGATCCTCAAAGTAAGATTGAGCCAAAAACTTTTACTGATTGATAGCAATGATAAGGAAAATTATAATATCTACAAAAAGTAAAAATAAAAATTATAAAAAAAGGGGAGAATGAGCAAGAAACATAATGCAGACCTGCAACATTTTTAAAGCATGCAGCCGAATTTCAGAAGACCAATCTCTTTTAACTAAAAGAAATGAAGTATTTGCCAAGACACGCACATCCCCAGCTTTCACCTGCAAAATAGTGAAAACCATTAAAATTCAGCAACATGGTGTAATTTCTATCACAAACTAACATCAAACATCTCATTGCTACAAGTTTTGACGCTGACAGCTAAAATGTTGAAAGTTGTTTATATAGTTTATTTGAGGATTCAAGGATAAGCACTCTATATATTTGGGTATTTTCTTTTAAAGGTTCCTGGTTTTTGGTGGTGAAATGGATATTAGAATTCTTTGGAGGTGTAGCTTCTTTGTGACCTTTTGGGTAATTGGACATGAGGAATGCTGGGATGCTCAGCCAACAGTATATTCCACGTTTGGGCTCCCACTATGAGAGCTTTTAAAGGGGTTATTCAAATGGAATAGAAGGCAATTTCATAATAAATTTATTTCTTTCAATATCTTTCTTTAGTTCTTTTCCACTTTAAAGGACACTCTCCACTATAATTGTATTTCAGTAGTTTTGTCAGGAAATTTCTATTATATGGAAAAAAAAAAAAGAGAACATGTCAGCTCAAAATTTGTGAGGTGGAATTTCCATAAATTTGATCAACCCATCCTGTCACATAAATGGGGTTAAGATATCATATTCAAATAAAAAAGACGCATACTAGAAAACTGCATAACCAATTTATTGTAATTTCTTAATAGTTATCAATATGCAAAAGCACAATCCTTGCAAAAATATGATAAATCCTTGCAAAAATATGATAAATACTTGAAGAAAATTTATCATTTTCTCCAATTCAAACAAGTTTTCTCTCTCATCCAACCTTCCCCTCTATCTGCCCCATAAAACATCTCTGAATTTAAAAAAAAAGAATAGGTTTTAAAAGAGAGCGGGGGTAAAGAGTAAAAAGTAAGATACTATAAATGGAAACATCCTAAAGAAGGTCGCCATATATCAATTTATAATTCAGCAATCAACTAACAAGCCATAACCAGAGTATCAACTGTATATGCTTAAAGTAGAAAGTGTTACCAAATTATCAAATATCAAATTAAATATTGGTTATGCGCTAAGCATAGAGGTAAACAATAATAACATTCCAAGATAGATTAGATGACCAATTGACAAATTCTTAATGCTAGCACAAGACCCCATTCAATTTCAAATGTTTACATGGTTAGAGCAAAGCCATATTGATGCACAAAAAGTTCGTAACTGATGCAATTCTCTTTTCGCACAAACAATAATTTATAGTACTTTTAAGTACCAAGTTTAAGCTAATTTATCAAAAAAATGCTAATCCAATGTGCTTGCAAGGACAACCTACCCATGGAAGACCTCTAAATGTAATAGGACCAAAACAAAGAAAAATGTACAAGTTAAACTTGATATGGATTTGGTTTTAACTATAAGTTTTATCATGTTTCCATCTTGAGATAGAAAGGAAAAAAGTAAATTACCCTACACAAGCTCACAACAAATGCTGAATCTGTTATTACTGTGCAACTTATTAATAATTTAAATTATAACTCACCAAATGTAGCTTCAGAATATCAAATTCAATTCTTTATTGAGGCAGTGTTTATAGCTAGGAAGCAGGGATTTTTCGTTACCTCGACGAACTGCCGTATCCCTGCATTGGATACTCAAAATCTCTGGGACTCTTGGTGATTCTCTCCTCCTTTATAACGTATTTGTTTTGAAGTATCTATGATTATTTTTGTTATTTTTAGGACTTCAAAACATTTAAGCTATATTGTTTGTAGGATGTTTTTTGTTCTCTTGTAGTATCTTATTTTGTTGAATGTTTTATCACATATATATATATATATATAAATAACTAGACACATAATTATTTAAATATATAATAAATTAATAATAAAACATATGTTGAATCCCCTCACACCCGAATCCCCATATTTTGAGATTTGGCGAATATTTGTATCCCCGTATGATGCACCTATATCCCCACACCCGTAGCCGCTCTTCTTAGGTGTTTAGTAAAAGGGCAGCCAATGCACCCCACAACTTATTTAGACTGCGTTCTTAACATAATCACTTATAAGTGCAAAGCAACTTAGCAAGAAATCAATTGTTTTTCATTACATACATGTGGAAGCACGTATATGATAGAGATAACTCAAACTTAATTATAGAAAACTGAAAATATATATATAAATATATTAAAAAAAATTATAAAAAAACTGATAATTATCACGGATGAGGAAATTCAAATAGACTAAAGTCTGTAAAGATAAATATCAAGGTAATTAAGCTTAGTCAGAGCAGAATTAAGATTACACCATAGTATCTGAAGTATAAGCTTTTAGTGACTTTGTTGGAGAGATCACCAAAACTCTTAACATTCAACTTTCAGGCAGTGTCATATGTTTTGTTCTGTTGCAGATAACAGGTAAAGGCATTTATGATTATTAAAAATTGCCCATAATGCAGTATCTCCAGATTGAGTCTATAATCTATTTTACTCGGACATTCATTAATCAAAAATAAATGATTTAAAAAAAATCCATTGCTTAAAAATATTTTATAATCTTCAAAATCTTACTCCCTCAACGAGTCCCATTTCTCAATTAATTAGTTCCAAAAAAAGAGCCTCCTCTCTTTGATGGTAGTACAAAATGAGACAATGTCCTCAAGTTTACCAACACAATTCCATTATAATGGCATCACTACTAAAATAAACACTGTGGTAAACAAAGGAACAAAAATATATCATTAACGTCTGTGAATTTTGCAAATGGGACTCTTTGGAACAGGAGGGACTATAAAATTTGGATACATCTTCATACATTACTGATTATAAATTTCCTGAATAATGAGTACCCCATACTTATCAGATTAAAAGGAAAATCAAATATTAAATTTAACAAAAGGTGGCATTCCAAGTAGAATCATATTTAAAGTAGCAAATGGAAGAGGTCCAAAGACTAAAATAAAGCTTAAAATGTACTGGCAATGTCAAATTGCATTATTATCTCAGAAATATAGCAACCCATTTAAATTCAACTAAATTGGGATTATTTGGTAGGAACAAAAAACAGAATAAAATTCAGCAATCATAAATACAGACACCCATTCAAATTCAACTAAATTGGGTGTATTTGGTAAGAAAACAGCACAAAAATCAGCAAGAAACATAGTAATAATTATATAAATTCAAAATAGGATGACCAAAAAAACACAAAAGGTGGGGATTAGAGATGAAGAGAGATCATACGGATTCTAAGAAAGAAATAGCTGATTTGCGAGTATCTGGAGAAGATTTCCAGTCAAGAACAGCGAGAATGGCATGAGCCACATTACTTGCTTTATTGCTGCCATCTTCCATAACTTCAACTTGACGCCAGTATTATTGAGAGTTTAACTGTTACCAGTAAAGATTTGCTTATGTGGGTAATAAGAGAGGTGAGATAGGGGAGAAGAGGAGAGAGGCTGTAGAGTGTATAGCTGTGGTGAGAGAGAGGGAGAAAATTAGGGAAGAAGAGAAGAAGAGGAAAGAAGGAAGAAATTTGGGAGCAATTGCTTTTCTTTTTTGGGCAAGGTAATGTTTAGAAATTAGAGGGGTAAAAACAATTTGTCTCTGTCTCAAATATTGGGACATATTTATTAAATTTAATAGTCTCTCCGTCCAAGGAACTTTTTGAGCATATTAAAAAATGATAAAATTATTCATATTTAAATTCTTATTTAATTATATAATTTTTTATACATGACTACTTATATTTTATAAATATTTATGTATAAATAATGTAAATATGACAATTAATACTAAGGGTATTATAGGTAAATTATTATAAAAATTAAATTATTTAAGCTAAATAGATATTTAATTTGGGACTACTTAAAATAGTAATATAGACTTTTATCCTGTAACGAAAGGAGTTTTTTTTGTTTTAAATCGTATGATTATTATTGATTTTTTATCGTCAATTTAAAATATTTTTAGATTTAATTTTAGTTTTAGTCAATACAAAAATAAATATAGTAAACTATCTATATTATTTATTGTAAATTTTATTATTTTATAATTTTAAATGAGTTATCTATATTTAAAATTTTAAAATATCTTAAATTAATTTTAAAAATTCAATAATAATTCTCTTGAAACGAAAGAGTACTACATAAAATAAAATTGTTGGAGAGTAAAGTAACTAATTCGGCTGAGGCATCTTTTTTTTAAAAAAACAAATATTTGGTCTGCATTAAGAATTTACATTAAGAATAAATTCTTTGACTCGTCCCAAAGGAAGCATATATGTATGTATATATATATAAAGCATCTAAATCATATCTTTTAAACAATATACATCTCTTAAATAACATGTTTTTATTAGAATTACATCGTTTTAATGATTCTTTTAAAAATAAATAATGTCGTAGGTGCATTTTTGCAAATAAAAAAAAGAAATTGGATTACTCTCTTTTAATATTATTTTATTTTTTAAAAGAATCATCAAAACGACGTAATTTTAATAAAGGTATATTATTTAAGAGAGGTATGTTATTTAAAAAATATGTTTTAGATCCACCTATGCATGCACCGAAAGTTAAATTAGAATGTTATGTTTTTAGGATTAAGTTTAAATGACGTTGGACAAATTTTATCCTAGACTAGGATATTAAATTAAGTTTCATATATCTAAAAATGTAATGGATTTAATGTAATCTTAAAAATGTCATATAGATTAAATTGGTTAGTAGGAATCCGGTAACCATGAAGTGGTAAGTTGGTCAATTGATTAATACAGTGTTAACAGAGAGAGAGAGATCATCTCCCGACATACGTGTCAATATTGTATTGATTAATTGACCAAAGTTAACTGCATGTTAATCACTCCCGATTAATCCCGATTAATAGTATCCTTACTCATTACATTTATTTGCTTTGCTTTTCCTTTAATTTGCTAGGCTAGTTTGAAAAAACGTTTGGTCAACAATCAAATATCTACATGCGATCTTGTATGTTGGATGTGGTTATGGTGAAATTGGAATCAATTTCACCGTACTAAGTTCATATAATTTTATAATTTATTGTTGCATTGGTTATAGAAAATATTGAGCAAAACTAATGATTTGGCCACCGAAATTGGCACGTTTTATTGAATACTCGATTGAACTTTTAATTTTTCAAATTAACTCACTGAACTAATTTTTATTTTCAAATTGGGTCATTCAGTTAAAAAAAGTTGACAGACGTTAATTTTTTATCTATGTGGCGCTGACGTTGCAAAAAAATAAAAAATATTGCTTATGTGGCAAAAAAAATCAAAAACAGATTTTAAAATAAAAAAATTAACATTTTAAAAATAACAAAAACATAATAAAATAAAACAAAAACAAAAAAATCAAAATATATTTTCTTCTTCAACTAAAAAGATTTAACCATCTTGATTATTTGGCAAAAAATAGAATTTTTTTAAAAAACAGAATTTTTTTAAAAACGGATTTTTTTAAAAACAGAATTTTTAAAAAAAATAATTTTTTTTTAAAAATAGAAATTTTTTTTTAAAATAGATTTTTTTAAAAATCAGAATTTTTTTAAAAACAGAATTTTTTTAAAAATAGAATTCTATTTTTTTTAAAATCTGTTTTTAAAAAAGTTCCGTTTTTTTAAAAATTTTGTTTTAAAAAAAATATATTTTTTTATAGAATTCTGCTTTTTTAAAAATTCTAGTTTTTTAAAAATTCTATTTTTAAAAAAAAGCATTTTTCAAAAAAATTATGTTTTTAGAAAAATTCTATTTTTTTTAAAAAAATCTCTATTTTTAAAAAAAATCTGTTTTAAAAAAATTATGTTTTAAAAAAAGTCTATTTTTTTAAAAAATTCTATTTTTAAATAAATTTTGTTTTTTGCCAAATAATCAAGATGGTTAAATCTTTTTAGTAGAAGAAGAAAAGATATTTTGATTTTTTTTGTTTTATTTTATTATGTTTTTGTTATTTTTAAAATATTAATTATTTTTATTTTTAAAATCTAATTTTGATTTTTATGCCACATAAGCAATATTTTTATTTTTTTTGCCACGTCAGCGCCACGTAGATAAAAAATTAACGTCTGTCAACTTTTTTTTAATGGAATAACCCAATTTGAAAATAAAAATTAGTTCAGTGAGTTAATTTAAAAAATTAAAAATTCAATCGGGTATTCAATAAAACGTGTCAACTTCGGTGGTCAAATCATTATTTTTGCAGAAAATATTGTATTAACTAATGTAATAAAAAGTTGTAAACTTTATCAATTCAATAATTTCTATAATTAATACAACAAGAAGTATAAAACTTATGGAAATTGTTAGCATTGAGTTCATTTTTGAGTAAGTTGGTCAATTAGCCAATAGAGTACTAACACGCATGTAAGGCTCTATGTGTGTCAGCATTTTGTTAGCTAATTGACCAACTTACCAAAAAATGAATTTCATACTAACCGGATCCAAAACTTATTATCAACTTCACCCTAATTGGATCTACTACCATAGAAAGAAGTTTCTCTCATGCTTAAAGGAGTCCTTTTTATCACCTTATGTCATACTTCTGGCGAATAAAATGTTATGTCAATTTGTTAGAATCGTAGTTTAGTAGAGTCAAAATTGTTGTTGAAGACATTACACGGGTGATCCATCCCTGTCCTTAAGGTCTTTATCTCCCCCACCATGATCAGTTTACTAAGAGTTACAAACGATATACCTCCAGGATATATGTCAAGTCTTGGTGAATAATCTGTGATAGCAATTCACAGAAAATTTCAATTGAACACTACTTTGTAGTAGTTATTTATTTGTAAGAAGAATGGAGAAGATAGAAGAAAAGTTCACTTGTGCAAATCTTCTATGTAACTTCTCTATATATCATATGCATATCTCTTATGTGTGTGTGTGTGTGTGTGTGTGTGTATATATATATATATATATATATATATATATATATATATATATATATATATATATATATATATACAAACACACATATATAAGTTACATTATAACTATTCAATTATATATTTAACTATACTTATTATTACTAATTATGTAAGTTACATATTAATAATAATTAGGAGTTAAATAGAATTTGAATAGTCTCACTATTTTTCTTTTGTTCCAAAATAAAATAAACTTCTATTAAATGAAACTAAAGAAAATAGTTTTATTAAACAACCTTCTATCAATCCCCCACTTATTTGAAAAAACTATTTTCATCAAAACAACTTTCTATCAAACAACTCCAAGGTATGTGTGCATAAAAGAGGGTGTGACGAACATTGAACCTTCCCTTAATGTAAACAACTCAAAGTCACATCGAAGTTGAAGGTGTCCGTAGATTGAACCTCTACTTCTATATAATATGACCAGAATTGTCACACACACACAAAGTCCTCCTACCACGGTGAGTATTCTCAATTGCTTTGCGCTAATATGGTCATGCGCAATACCATGTTTCATGAACCTCTAAGAGAGTAAACCACAACCCTCTATAAGAAGCGACTCCACTTCTAGTTCATATAGGCAAAGTGATTCACGTGTGTTTCTGTTGCTAAGAACACAACAACTTTGTTAAGAGTATAACTCAACCTCGGTCGTGCAACAGACGTTACTATCTTAAACTACATATGGAACCACGTCGATAGTAACACAGTCAGCAACTATGACTTATTTTTTCACTGAACCTATAAACTAGGGGTAACCTAGGAATATGTTGGGTTTCCATCACCCCTGACTCAAAGTGGTTTAAGTTCTATATCACAAACAGTTAAACTTACTAAGATCTCGTCAAAGTCTTAGTAAAAAGATAAGTCAAGTCGTCACTTGACTTTCTCGTAGATAAATATTATAATACCTTCTTGTATCAATTATCTAACAAAAATTATGTCTATGATCAACATGTTCAGACTTACCATTAAAGGTAATCTCATATACTCTATACAAAATAATTTCATCATCACATCATAATGAACTAAGCAATGGAAGTGGCCACAATTTGATGTTTCAACAACAAATTTTGATTCCATTTGCTTTCTCCATCATATAAAGCAATATTATTACTTGCTACTCCAAGTAAATTATTACCTCACTAAGGGTAATAATATATCCACCTACTTGTAAAAATATAATTATATATTCACCTACTTGTGAATATTTTCATACTTATTCAAGATCACAACCAATTATGAATCCAAGATTAATAATTTGTACTACATAAAAATATTTACTAACACAATATTGTGAAATAGGAGGCTTTAGACTAGGCTACAATCAATGTTTTAATAAACACCCTAATCCATTAATCTTCCCTCATAAAATAATAACATTAGATTCATATTGTGAAATGAGAAATACTCATTTGTTTCTTACTCATCTAAGTAAACAAAACTCAAGATTGAGTGAAAATTCACCTACTTGTAAATTTATAATTTTCCTCACTAAAATATAAGTGACACTTATGTGATCTATTAAAACATTGAGAGATCTAAATAAAACCAATGTAAATCATTAGTATACTAAGTTTAAAACTGTATGTAATATCTGATCTCGTGCATTGCATATCAAACACAAGGCTCCCACTAGCGAATGTATACTTCAGCTTTACAATAGCTATATCAGAATTAACTTTCAGTGTACCACTACTATTAATGAACTATTAAATTCTTCAATCTCAAGGTATATCAAACTTAGTTTAGTATAGCCTCTCAATACAATTTAATTGGTTTAGTTGGAATCCTCACTATGTTTTTACATGATAATAAGATAACATCTATTTTATAAGTCTTTCAACATAAAGACAAAAATAAATATTTCTTAAACTAGTTTACGTTAACAATACTATGTAAAATGATCAACATATCATTAATATACACAAAAACTATCACATTATAGTTTATACAATTATATTGTTAGTGTAAGACCCCGAATTTTATGAAATAAAATTATTCAATTTTCTTATAATTACTATTCAGTAAATGATTTAAATGATAAAAGGTTAAAGTTAAGGGTGATATATATAAATATTTTAAATAAGCAAGTGGTTATAAAATACTCATTGTTGTCGGGAAATATTCGTTTGGTCGGGGAATATTCTTATTGTCGGAGAATATTCGTACGACGGCGCAGCCATTTATGGGCCCCATAACAGAATATTTGTCGGATGAAGATAACGACAAGTTTGAGTTTTTATAAATAACGACGTAGTTTTTACCGTTAACACTGTTGGAATACCTGGTGGTTAAAATACAGTAATACACATCGTTGCACAGTAGCACACGGTATTGCACAGTATTTTTGAATTATTGATTCTTATATAAGAAGGCACTACTCAATAATTGTTACAGTAATTACTGTTCAATAGTTTATTTTTTTGATTCAATAATTGTTACGTTGATATTTTATATTATTGTTGTTTCAATAATTGTCATTGCACAATATCTCCATTATTAGATCAATAATTCATATTATTTGAATAATATTATTAGATATCATTATTGGCAATATCTAAGGAAATTTTGTCTAAGAAAGGAGTTTGGTCACCTAATTGCGCGCCAATAAGGAGAAATCTTTATCGGAAAGCTCCCTCTTTCTTGGGAACGACCTGGTTGTCATAATTGTGATTATGTAATATTATTTATGAATAATTAATTATTGATTTATATGATAAGAACATATTTATTTTATGTGGATATAAATGATGGATAGGGAAATATTTATTTTGTGTGGATATAAATAAAGGAATTAATGCTGAGGTATTTTATCAGTATTTTGTCGGAATGGAGGAATTCTTAGAAAAGTGTCAATTGTTAAAAATTGATATTTTATCTTACATTATAAATGAATAATGTGGTTATATAATAATATAATAATGGTGATATTTTCATACTAAATTCACGGTGCATGAATCAAATGAGAGAAATCTAGAAATCAAAAGAAGAATAAAATATGGGATTTTCAGAAAAATTAGTTTATTACTTGATTTTGTAAAATTCCATAACTCTTTGTGTATAATGAGTTAGGAGATGAGCCTTATATCAAAAGAAAGTCCCTGGATGTAAGGTAAACACAAAAATTTGAATCACCTAAATATTCTTTATGGATTTTTCGTGGTGACTGCTTGAGTGAAACTGATACGAGGGACTTATAGTCCGAAAATCAAATCAGTATTCTTAAAGCTCTATTGCGTGAGTTATAATTTTAATCCGACCATTGGATAGTTGTGATTTTTGGAATATGTTATACATATATAAGTTGAGTATATGTCCATAAATTTTGAACCGTTAAAAATTAACGTATGATTTGTTATGAATTTTAAGAGGTGTTGAAAATCGTCCGTATGTGGATTTCAGGTCATTTTTCGTTTGGAATTTGGAAAAAACTTAAACTTCCAAAGTTGTAGGGAATTTAATTTTCTATGGAATGGACATAAAATTAATATTTTTTCTGATAAAAGGGCTATTTATTATGAATTATTGAAGATGCGAAAATTAATATTTTTATTAAAAACATGGGTGGGCCCCACTTTTGTATATTTTGGAAAAGTTCTGAATTGGTGGGCCCCACTTGTGGTGGCTGATTATTTGGGCAAAGATGGTGGGCTTAGAATTTTTGTAATAAAATATTAATTTATTAAATTTTAGTCTACAATCGCGTTCTAGCATTTTTCTATAAAATAGGGTACTTAGTTAGAATTGAAAATCACACCAGAAACAAGTTTTCTTTCTCTCTCTCTATATTATCGAACGTATTTTGTGAGTATTTAGATACTTTGAGAGTTGCTATTCAGTGCAAGTTTCTTTCGGCATTGCATCCGAAATTCCAGCCAGAAGTACTATTCTTTTGAGGTAAGAGATAGTAAGGGATGTTATTTTCTTCGTAAATAATATTATTTTCTTCAATATCATTATACCGAAATATTGACATGAATTTTATTGTGAAATTTTACCTTTTCGTGTCGGGGTTACTATTCACGTATACGACACTATTCACGTATACGACACTATTCATGTATATGGCACTATTTATGTATATGACATTATTTACGTATACGGTACTATGTATGAATACGAAGTACTATTCACGAGTTACTATTCACTGAGTTACTATTTACGAGTTACTATTCACGAGTTACTATTTCTTTGAGATATTAATATCGTTGGTCTGTAGTGCAAAGATGATCTGTTGTTGAATATCTTTGGCATGTAGTGCAAAGATGACCTGCTGTTGAATATCTTTGGCCAGTAGTGCAAAGATGAACTGTTGACGAATATCTTTGGTCCGTAGTGCAAAGATGAATTTATTAGTATGATTATGAACAAGAACTGTGATTTGGTATAACCATGATCTTTGATGTTTCAGGTAAAGACAGGTGATGAAAATTATCTTCATCCTAGATGAGAATAGGAATTTAGAATCATAATTATGATTATGAGTTATTCATATGATTGTGGACCAGAACTGTTGATTGATGTTACAGGGATAAAATATTGTTAGTGGACTTTTAACATGGAGAAGATATACTTTATGGTCTATTTGACTCTTCTAATGGATTGCTCGTTCCACTGCAACTATGGTTGAAAAGTTTTATAATATACCATATGTTCTAAATCTCTGATTCATTACTAACGAAGGCTATTGATAATTTAATTATCTTTAGTCATGACATTCTTTACTGGGCTAGTTGTGCTCACCCTTTTGCTTCACAATTCCTTTCAGGTAATAAGAGTGTAGCTGGGTCGAGCGGGGGTAACAGGGGAATAGAACGGTAGTCTTTAGCTGTGGAGGTTCTCCCTAAACAATATGTAAATAATTTTATTGAGAACTTTAGAATAGTGTGTTGTATTTTATACATCATTTAGTAGTTATATTTGGTGAATCAAATAGGGTGAGGCGAACTCAACGTTAGAAGGGTGTTTTGCCACTATCATACAAGATGTCTAATGACATGCGACTTCGTTTTATCATAAGATAGGGTTGTGCACTGAGTATATCTACGAGCGCTACCTATATATATAATCTTGGAGTTTGGATGAAATATAATTCTCAATTATAGACAATGGAAATAATTATATGTCAAGAGAAGACTCACCATTAGAAAGGATATGATAACAATATTCTCATTTTTCTTTGGGGTCTATTGGGTTAACCAAGGATAATTCTGTAGTCTTATGATATCTATTATAACTTAAATGCATGACCTCCCATGTACGAAGGTTTCGTTGAGCATTTTCCGAAGATTTTAATTTCTAAAACAGTTATTGACTGTACCTTTATGTAAGGTGTCATTGTGACGTGCTATTCAAGGTTGGGATGAGAGTCATAGTTGATATATATTTATATCAAAACTCACAGCATATGTGTTGTTGTATTTTGCACGACAATTGTAATAATTGTGAGACCCCGAATTTTATGAATAAAGATTTAATTTTTTCGAAATATTTTTTTGATATTAAGGAGTAAATTTGATATAATGTTATAGTTGGTGTTAATATTTATAAATTTTGCAAAATAAGCAAGTGGTTATAAAATATTCATGTTGTCGGAGAATATTCGTTTGGTTGTGGAATATTCTTTCTGTCGGGGAATATTCGTACGACGACGCAACCATTTGTGGGCCCCATAACAAAAAATGGTCGGATGAAAAAAACGACAAGTTTGAGTTTTTATAAATAACGGCGTAATTATTACCGTTAACACTGTTGGAATACCCGGTGGTTAAAACACAGTAATATGCGGTGTTGCACAGTAGCACACAGTAATGCACCAATTATTGATTCTTACGTATGAAGGCACTACTCAATAAATGTTAAAGTAATTACTGTTCAATATTTTATTTTATTGATTCAATAATTGTTGTGTTGATATTTTATATTATTGTTGTTTTAATAATTGTCACTGCACAGTATTTTCCATTATCAGATTAATAATTCATATTATTTGAATAATATTATTAGATAACATTATTGGAAATGTCTAGAAAGTTCTGTCTAAGGAGAGATTTGGTCACCTAATTGCGCGCCAATAAGGAGAAATCCTTATCGGAAAGCACCCTCTTTTCTGGGAACAGCCTGGTTTTCAGTATTGTGATTCTGTAATATTATTTGTGAATAATTAATTATTGATTTATATGATAAGGAAAATAATTAATTTATGTGGATATAAATGGAGGAATTTTTAGAAAAGTGACAATTGTTGGAAATTGATATTTTATCTTTTCTGATAAAATAATTTATTATATTAATAATAATATAATAATGGTGATATTTTTACAATGAAAGTGGGATATATGAATAAATGAGGAGGAAGAGTATTTGTATTAATAAAAATATTTAAAACATGTTTTTCATATTTGTGGACCCCATTTCTTGACTAAAATTTGATTATAGCCTGTAAAATCGTTCGTATATGGATTTCGGTCAATTTTTGTTTGAAATTTAGAAAAACTTAAACTTACAAAGTTGTAGAGAATTGAATTTCCTATGGAAGGACATAAGACTCGAATTTTTCTGCTTTGGTGTTCTAAGCATTTTCCTATAAATAGGGTGCTTATGTTAGAATTGAAAAGCACACCAGAAACTGAAATCTTTTCTCTTTATATTATCGAGCGTATTTTTGTGAGTATTTTGATACTTTGAGTGTTGCTATACGGTGCAAGTTTCTTTCAGCGTTATATCTGATATTCCAGCCAAAAGTACTATTTTTTCGAGATAAGGGGTATTATTTATTTCACATTCTGAAGAGATATTAATTTTCGTATTCGTATGAATATTATTTTCGTTCAATATTCATAAAGGGTATTATCTTCGTTCAATATTCGTAGGAATATTATCTTCGTTAAATATTCGTTGGAATATTATTTTCATTTAACAGTTGTAAGAGATATTATTTTTAATATTCGCTAAATAATATTTTCTTCCATACTCTATAGTATGTAAGTAATATTATTTCGTTTCAGATTTCGAATTCTATATTCGTTTTGTTAAACTTTTGCTTCTATACTCCATGAAATTAGTAGAATATCCTTGATATTTGCGCTTCATCCAGTATCTTTTCATGGAAATATTATTCTGAGCATTCTTGATAAGTTTTAACTTTTTCATGCCGAGGTACTATTCACGGGATTACTATTCCCGAAGTTACTATTTACAGGGTTACTATTCCCGAAGTTATTATTCACGGGGTACTATTTACTCGGTTACTATTCACCCGGGGTACTATTCATGATAAAAATTGATTCGTTTTCGGTCCAAATCATTTTTGGTACAATATTATTCTTGCATTTTACTCTACAAAACAGTATCATGTTGACAATTTGGACGTTATTGATTTCTGGATAAATTAAATTATAAATCTTTAAAAATTTATCCTTGAACTTGTTTTATTGATTTGTTATCATCCTCATGATTATATTATGTTGAAAGTCATCTGTGGCCTGTAGTGCATAGATGGACTTGATATGATTATGGCCGGGATTATTCGGTATAATCATGACCGTAATTGTGACGCCCCCAAAATAGGTATACATCACCCATCTTGGGTCGCCAAATACAAGGTACTGAATACAAATACAAACTTAAATAAACAAAATGAGCTGTGAGTTTTAATACAAATATTGTTTTCTAGACATTATTCAAACTCAAAATAAGTCATCAATACATTTATTATCACACTATTTTATATAATAGTGAGGACTACTAATACAACCATCTGGACCGTCAATCCATTCCCTGACTAATCCCAGCAATATTCTCATTTCCTGAAGAGAACATTGAAAGAAAGGGTGAGCTCAACTAGCTCAGTAAGAAATATTATGACTAAGATAATGCAGAATAAATTATCATTAGCCTTCAACAATGTCAAACTGATAGAATATAATAGACAACAAGTTTAACTGCAGCGGAACAAGCAATCCATTAGAAGAGTCAAGTAGAGTATAAAATCTACTATCTTCTATGATTTAAAAAGTTTTTAATCAACTTTATCACTGAGACTCAGCTTAATAAATAAAATCGAATCATCCCTGCACCACGACCAAGGATATTCATGTAATCATCAATGGTCATGACTATACGGAATAATCCCTGGTCATAATCATACCAACAACTGTCCACCAATGAATTACAGGCCAATGAGGACTTTTACCACATCATTTGTCACATTACGATCATGATTATACCGAATAATCCTGGTCATAATCATACCAAATCCATCTATGCACGTAAGCCAAAGATAACTTTCAACATAACATAAGCATGAGGATGATGACAATTCAATAAAACAAGTTCAAGAATAAATTTTAAAGATTTATAAGTTAATTTATCTTGAACTCAATAACGTCCAAATTGTCAACATGATACTGCTTTGTGGAGTAAAATTCAAGAATGCTCAGAAGAATATTTCCATGAAAAGATACTGGATGAAGCGCAAATATCAAGGATATTCCACTAATTTCATAGAGTATAGAAGCCAAAACTTTAACCAACTGAGTATAATAGAATATATGAAACTGCAAATAGATTTTCGCCCGCCATGCGGTAATCCACGTCGACAGATCATTTCCACAATTTAATAAGGAATGAATACGAAGAATCATTCACCGTGCATGTGGTAATTCACATAGACAGGTTATTCCAATAGAATAATAAAGAATGGAATAACAGAAGAATTCACCATGCATGCGATAGACCGCACAGACAGGTTATTCCAACAGAATAATAAAGAATGGAACCAGGTCATGTGTAATCTGCACAGACATGATATTCCAACAGAATAATAAAGAATGAAACCAGGTCATTCGTAATCCGCATAGACAGGATATTCTAACAGAATAATAAAGAATGGAACCAGGTCATGCGTAATCCGCACTGACATGATATTCAAACAGAATAATAAAGAATGGAATATCACCAGAATTCACTAGACATGCGATAGACCGCACAGACAAGATATTCCAACAGAATAATAAAGAATGGAACTAGGTCATGCGTAATCCACACTGACAGGATATTCCAACAGAATAATAAAAAATAAAATATCAACAGAATTCACCAGGCATGCGATAGACCGCACAGACAGGTTATTCCAACAAAATAATAAAGAATGGAATAACAGAAGAATTTCACCAGGTATGTGGTACTTCGCATAGACAGGTTATTCCAACATAATAATAAAGAATGAAATAACAGAAGAATTTTACCATGTATGCGGTACTTCGCATAGATAGGTTATTCCAACATAATAATAAAGAATGGAATAACAACCCTTACGAGTATCGAAAGAAAATAACTTTCTTCACGAATACGAAAGAATAATACCCCTTACGAGTACAACAAATAATATTCCTTACCTTAGAAAAACTAAATGCTGGAGTAGTGAAGTAGCATAATACTTTTCTTCTTTTTCTCAATAGTTTCTCTCTCTAGAGTTTCAGTGAATTCGTAAGAAATAATGAAGGAATGAGCTTCTATTTATAGGAGAATGGACTGAATAGTAACTAATTCATGAACTGGTCCAGATTGATTTACTTTTAAACGGACGGTCCATATTGATTTACTATTAAAACATAAAGCAACAGTCCATACTGATTTACTATTAAAACTTTAAACCAGCGATCCATATTGATTTACTATTATAACTTTCCACCAGCGGTCCATATTGATTTACTATTATATATTCAACCAACGATCTATATTGATTTACTATTATAACTTCTACCAACTGTCTGAAAAATTATCACATCTCCTCATGGAATAATATCGTACCCAAAAATAATTTGGACCGAAAAGAAATATATTTTTCGGGTGAATAGTATCCCATGAATAGTACTTCGGGAATAGTACCCCGTGAATAGTACCCCGACACAAAAAGTGTCCCAAATACCTGAGTGAACAATACTAGAGTGAATAGTAACCAGGTGAATAGTAACCCGTGGATAGTATTCCGACATAAAAAGTGTCCCAAATACCCGAATAAATAATATTAGAGTGAATAGTAATCGGGTGAATAATAACTCGTGAATAGTACTCCGGCACGAAAAGTGCCCTGAATACCCGATTGGTCAATATAACCTCCAAAAATCAATTATTATCGAAATATATGTCGATTTCCACTAACACTAATAATCCCAACACAATAAAACTATCAATTTCATCTTTAATCAACACGAACTTATTCATCATTAATATTTTAACTCACAATATTTAATAACCAGGTCGTTCCCAGGAAAAAGGGGGCTTTCCAATAAGGATTTCTCCTTATTGGCGCGCAATTAGGTGACCAAACCTCTCTTTGACAGAACTTCTAGACATTGTCAATATTACAAATAATAATATGAATAACTTTGCCGTCTCAATTATTGATTTAATAATATAACATATTATACAGATGATACTGTGACAATAATTGAATCAATAATATGAGAGATATGATGCAACAATTACTGTATCAATAATTGAGTATAACTGAGTGACATATCACGTAAGGATCAATAATCAATACCGTGTGCTACTATGTAACCACGCGTATTACTGTACTTTTACTACCGAGTAGTTCAACAGTGTAAACGGTAACACTTTCGCCGTTATTTTTATAAAAAGATAATTCTGTCATTTTCTAACTATGACAATACTTCCATTGTGGGTCCCACCAATGATTGTGCTGTCGTACGGATATTCTCCGATAAAAAGAATATTCTCCGACCAAACGAATATTTTATAACAATTTGCATACTTTGCAAAATTATAAATATTACCCACAACTATAACATTATATCAAATCCACACCATAATATTTTAAAAAAATATTTCGAGAAATTTAAATCTTTATTCATAAAATTTGGGGTCTCATAGTAATGTTACAAATGATGTGGTAAACGTCCTCATTGGCCCGTAATGCATTGATGGACAGGTTTTGGTACCATTATGGCCATGGATTCTCTTCGGCCAAGGGTGAAAAGATGAATTATTTTATTGCATGATCATGACCATTGATGAATACACGAATATCCTTGGCCCGTAGTGCATGGATAATTTGTAGTCGTGATACTAAAGAATATCATTGCCCGTAGTGCAAGGGTGATTCGATGATGTAGATTATTTATTAAGCTGAGTCTCAGCAATAAAAGTGATTAAAAACCATTTAAATCATAGAAGATAGTAGATTTTATGCTCTACTTGACTCTTCTAATGGATTACTTGTTCCGCTGCATTTAAACTTGATGTTTGTTATATTTTATAAGTTTAACACTGTTGAAGGCTAACAATAAATTATTCTGCATTATCTTAGTCATAATATTTCTTACTGGGCTAGTTGAGCTCACCCTTTTACTTTCATTGTTCTCTTTAGGAAATGAGAACATAGCCGGAACTAGTCGGAGAACAGAGTGACGGTACAGATGATAGCATTAGTAGTCCTCACAATTATATGAAATAGTGTGATAATAAATTTATTGAGGACTCCATTTAAGTTGAATACTGTCTAGAAGACAATATTCTTATGAAAACTCTCAGTTTATGTTTTGTCATATTTTACACGACAATTGTATTATTAAGTTGTATTTGAATTTTGTACCATGTATCTGGCGACTCAAGATGGGTGATGTATACCTATTTTGGGGGCGTCACAGTTGGTATCAAAGCTTAGGGATATGAGCCCTGGCTAAGATGTGAGACTAGAACTAGGAGGGGAGAGACGGGGAATTCTTTCGCTAGTATGACCTACCTAAGTTTATTTGGTATTTAATTGGTCAGTCAGAGTATAGGGTTATTATGTTGCATGTCAATTTCTTTAATTAACCCTTGTTTTGTGACAGTATTTGAGAATGACAGCTGAAAATGTTAATAATAGAGTAAATGAGACTGTGGAGACACCTCTAATCGCCAACCAGGATAATGTGATGTCAGGTGAATAACGAATTAGAGATATTTATGTGATGAATTAAGAATTAATAGTTGTATCCGAGATAGTCGGAGAGGTAGCAGCTGAGAGTGAGGAAGAAGAGGGAGAAGAGGAACCTAAGGAGAATTTATAAGAAGAATTTTATGATCGAAATTTAGAATTACAAAATTGTATTCATGAGTTAGAAGAGCAAGCTGAAAAACAACTAGGCGGTCGTGGAGCAAAGATATGCAACAATTCAAAATTATGTTACCCGATGTGCGATGCTTGAACAGAAGCACTCTTTGGCAGAGTATAAGATATTAGAGCTGGAATATGAGAATTCTATGATCAAAGTTTTGATGAAAGAAGAAGCGACCGAAAGAATGAGAATAGAGGATGCATGGGTAAAAGCCACACGACGCGTTGATATTTTAGAAAAAAGACGTCCGATCCAATAAGGCCAAAATAGATGAAATGGATTTTGCTTTTTGGACAAAAATTGGGAGAATCCAACATCGAGTTCGGAATTACCCTGTACAGAGCGGTCAACCCCAATTCGATATGGATCGGAGAGTAATGATTCAAATCATGGATCAAGAATGCAACTGAAGCAATTGAGGGTGGAATGTACTCTATAGCAAAGTTAAGTCCAATTGGGACGATGATACCAAAGGCTATCCCAGACAAGTCAAAATCAGTAATTCAAGAGAGAGCGTTTGTTGTAACCTCCTAGAAAGCAAGGAACCCGAATGAGGTCATCATGGGTAAGCTTATCATAAACTCTAGCGAAGTCTATACCTTATTCGATATCGATTCTACCCATTCTTTTATTTCTCCTACTTGCGCTCAACGTTTAAATTTGACCCCAATACAAAACCCATTTCTAAAAGCCTCAAATATTTCTTCACCCAAAATGAACGTAACATGCGCCAAAGACGCTGGCTCGAGTTATTGAAGATTATGACCATACCATTCAATATCATCGTAGAAGAGCAAACGTGGTAGCTGACGCGTTGAGTAGAAGATCGTATACAGTTACTAGTGCGACATTGTTAACATAAAGGCCCATTTCGTACGACTTACTCTAGAGACCCACGTGATGATGTTAAATATACGATTAGAACCAACTTTAATCGATAAAGTTAAAGCCGCTTAGGCTACAGACTCAGAACTGATGAATATGAAGAAGAAGGTTCAAGAGGGCGTTATTCTAAAGGCAAGAATTGACGAAGAGAGGAAATCTCAACCCTTAATTTAATTATTCTATTTGAAATCCTCGATCGAGTAGGAACCGTGGCCTATAGACTCGTTTTAACGCCAAGTATGTCGCGTGTTCATAACGTTTTTCACGTATCGATGTTATGTAAATATGTGGACGACCCGAACCATAATATTGATTTAAAATCAGACGAGATAGCGGAAGATTTAACGTATGAAAAGGTACCTATTAAAATCTTGGATAAGAAGAAACATATTCTACGCTCAAAGGTTATACCTCAAGAGTTAGAATCTGAAGAGGTATCCTCACCTCTTCGGCATACCAGGTACGTACGCAAATTTTGAGGGCCGAAATTTTATAAGGAGGGGAGATTGTGAGACCCCAAATTTTATGAATAAAGATTTAATTTTCTCGAAATATTTTTTTGTTATTAAGGAGTAAATTTGATATAATGTTATAGTTGGGGGTAATATTTATGAATTTTGCAAAATAAGTAAGTGGTTATAAAATATTCATGTTGTCAGGGAATATTCGTTTGGTTGTGGAATATTCTTTCTGTCTGGGAATATTCGTACGACGGCGAAAACATTTGTGGGTACCATAACGGAAAAACGGTCGGATGAAGAAAACGACAAGTTTGACTTTTTATAAATAACGACGTAATTGTTACCGTTAACACTGTTGGAATACCCGGTGGTTAAAACACAGTAGTACGCGGTGTTGCACAGTAGCACACAGTATTGCATCAATTATTGATTCTTACGTAAGAAGGCACTACTTAATAATTGTTATAGTAATTACTGTTCAATATTTTATTTTATTGATTCAATAATTGCTGTGTTGATATTTTATATTATTGTATTTTAATAATTAGTCACTACACAGTATTTCTCATTATCAGATCAATAATTAATATTATTTGAATAATATTATTAGATAACATTATTGGCAATGTCTAGAAAGTTCTGTCTAAGGAGAGGTTTGGTCACCTAATTGCGCGCCAATAAGGAGAAATTCCTTATCGAAAAGCCCCTCTTTCATGGGAACAGCCTGGTTGTCAGTATTGTGATTCTGTAATATTATTTGTGAATAATTAATTAGTTGATTTATATGATAAGAAAATATTTAATTTATGTGGATATAAATGGAGGAATTTTTAGAAAAGTGACAATTGTTGAAAATTGATATTTTATCTTTTTTGATAAAATAATTTATTATATTATAATAATATAATAATCGTGATATTTTTATAATGAATGTAGGATATATGAATAAATGAGGAGGAAGAGTATTTTTGTTACTAAAAATATTTAAAACATGTTTTTCATATTTGTGGACCCTATTTCTTGACTGAAATTTGATTATAGCCTATAAATTCGTCTATATGTGGATTTCGGTCAATTTCTGTTTGGAATTTGGAAAAACTTAAACTTACAAAGTTGTAGAGAATTGAATTTCCTATGGAAGGACATAAGATTCAAATTTTCTGATAAAAGAGCTATTTATTATAAATTATCGAAGTTCCGGAATAATTAATTTTTGAAGTTTTAAATATTTTTTTAAGAAAAACGTTTTTAATAAGTTGGTGGGCCCCACTAGTTTGTAAAATGAGCTAAAATCAGTTATTCAAAGTTGGCGTAGGAAATTTATTAAAAAATAATAATATTTTATTAAAACTTTCTGCTTTGGTGTTCTAAGCATTTTCCTATAAATAGGGTGCTTAGGTTAGAATTAAAATCACAGCAGAAACTGAAATCGTCTCTCTCTATATTATCGAGCGTATTCTTGTGAGTATTTTGATACTTTGAATGTTGCTATACGGTGCAAGTTCCTTTCAGCGTTATATATGATATTCCAGTCCAGAAGTACTATTCTTTCGAGGTAAGGGGTATTATTTATTTCACATTCTGAAGAGATATTATTTTTCGTATTCGTATGAATATTATTTTCGTTCAATATTCATAAAAAATATTATCTTCGTTCAATATTCGTAGGAATATTATCTTCGTTAAATATTCGTTGGAATATTATTTTCGTTCAACAGTTGTAAGGGATGTTATTTTTAATATTCGCTTGAAAAAATATTTTCTTCCATACTCTGTAGTATGTAAGTAATATTATTTTATTTCAGATTTCGAATTCTATACTCGTTATGTTAAAGTTTTAGCTTCTATACTCCATGAAATTAGTAGAATATCCGTGATATTTGCGCTTGATCTAGTATCTTTTCATGAAAAATATTATTCTGAGCATTCTTGATAAGTTTTAACTTTTTCATGTCGGGGTACTATTCACGAGGTTACTATTCCCAAAGTTACTATTCACGGGGTTACTATTCCTGACGTTACTATTTATGGGATACTATTTACTCGATTACTATTCACCCGGGGTACTATTCATGATAAAAATTGATTCATTTTCGGTCCAAATCATTTTTGGTACACTATTATTCTTAAATTTTACTCCACAAAATAGTATCATGTTGATAATTTAGACATTATTGATTTCTGGATAAATTAAATTATAAATCTTTAAAAGTTTATCCTTGAACTTGTTTTATTGAATTGTCATCATCCTCATGATTATATTATGTTGAAAGTCATCTGTGGCCTGTAGTGCATAGATGGACTTGGTATGATTATGACCAGGGATTATTCGGTATAATTATGATCGTAATGTTACAAATGATGTGGATAAACAACGTCATTGGCCCGTAGTATATTGATGAAATGTTTTTGGTATGATTATGACCATGGATTCTCTTCGGCCAAGGGTGCAAAAATGAATTATTTTATGGCATGATCATGACCATTGATGAATACACGAATATCCTTGGCCTGTAGTGCATGGATAATTTGTGGTCATGATACTAAAGAATATCCTTGGCCGTAGTGCAGGGGTGATTCGATGATGTGAATTATTTATTAAGTTGAGTCTCAGTGATAAAAGTGATAAAATAGAAGATAGTAGATTTTATGCTCTACTTAACTCTTCTAATGGATTGCTTGTTCCGCTGCAGTTAAACTTGATGTTTGTTATATTTTATCAGTTTAACACTGTTGAAGGCTAACGATAAATTATTCTGCATTATCTTAGTCATAATATTTCTTACTGGGCTAGTTGTGCTCACCCTTTTGCTTTCATTGTTCTCTTCAGGAAATGAGAACGTAGCCGGGACTAGTCGGGGAATGGAGTGACGGTCCAGATGATAGCATTAGTAGTCCTCACTATTCTATGAAATAGTGTGATAATAAATATATTGAGGACTCCATTTGAGTTGAATACTGTCTAGAAGACAATATTTGTATTAAAACTCTCAGTTTATATTTTGTCGTATTTTATACGACAATTGTATTATTAGTTATATTTAAATTTTGTTCCATGTATTTGGCGACTCAAGATAGGTGATGTATACCTATTTTGGGGACGTCACAATAATAAAGTTGTAGTTATTTTTTGTACCATGTATTTGGCGACTCAGAATGGGTTGGGTGGATTGGACCTATTTTGGGGGCGTCACAGTTAGTGTAAACATATAAAAGATTCTATATCCGATTGAATCTCAAGGTTAATATGCACATATTATCACCTAATATGTATCCACTTGAATATTTATAACTTAGTTTCAATCTCACTATTGAACTAAATCACAATAAATATTTTGGATCATATTTAGGCTAATAAAATAGGTATTTTATTTACCAAATTATTATATTGATTTCCTTCACCAAATCAATATTGCTCTTTCTAGGTTCAGTTTATAACTTTGTTGAACCTTAGATAATTAATTAAGTGAAATAAGTTCACGCTTCAATATTATTCAAAAGTTTGTAGTTTCAAAGACTTTCATTTCACAGAACTACACAATCAAATTGAATTTCGCAACAAGAAATTCGTAAGCCTTACTATTTCTTACATAAATAAATTTATGCTCCAAATAGTTCAAAGACCAAAATAAAAATCTTAAAGAATCACCCCCACACTTTTAAATAATTGATATCTCATTGAAAAATTTCACTTCACAATATTATGCTCACTACTTAAAATAAATTTTAGATTAATTTACATTTTATGTGACAATAATGCTATAAATATTACTTCCACGTGAGAATATTAAGGAACACTTCTCAAAATAAAAAATAAGTTCTTGTACATTTTATGTATTAGTTATTCATATAAAGATTACTTCAACTTAATAATCTTTTAGAATACCCCCACATAAGAAAACAAGTTCTCATTTTCTGAATTACATAAAATCTCAAATCTAAAAAATTATTTAATATAAGCACTTAAAATTATACATGTATAATTTTCAAGTATACCAACACGTAACACTTGACTCTATGTAAATAGTATAAAATTCATTATATATAAATTATAGCACAACTCACATATTGCACAAATTTATTTGTATATAAATAATAAAATATAAAATTTTTTATTTACTTTCTAAGAAATTAATTTATCACAAACAAAATTAATTTATATAGAAAACAAATAAAATTTACACACATGATGAATTAGTATATCCTCAAGTATTTTCTTGTCCCAACTTGGATAGAAAATATCATAAACAATATATCCTTTGACATTTACAAAATAGAATTCAAGACAATTCTCATACTAATATGAAATACGTGAACTTCACTGTATTTATAAAAATTCAAAAAATAAAATGTTTATCTCAATTAGAATATACAAAATTCATATGATCACATTAAAATTTACTACTTCTTGGACAATAAGTACACATAAAAAGAAATCAACATATACCAATTATGATTATCCCAAAAATACTACGAATATCATTTCTAAGTGTTTTCAAAATTATATTGTATATAAGATTTACTCAACCAAATCTACTTCTACATATCTCTTCTAACTATTAGTTGATAATTAATTTATTATCCACAAATAAAGTAATTTATCTCAAAATTCATGCATACAAATACCAAGTAATATTACACTAAATATTACCTCAAATTTATATGCACAATTTTGTTCAAGAAGAACATAAATTTACCTTATTCTCAAAATAAATTAATTTACAACTAATTTATTATACATAGAGACAAGTAAACTTCTCAAATTTTACTACAACTTTCTCATAATAAATTAATCTCAATTAGTGTATAAGAAAATAATTGTCTCAAATTTCATACATACATATACACATCAAATATTTCATATACTCATAAAATATTATAAACAAAATATATATGTAAAAAAATTAAATTTATTTCATCATGAACAAAATTTTAATTACTTTTCTTATCCCACAAAACTAATTAATTAATTTATTACAACAAAATGTAGGTAAAATAATATTCAAATATACAATATCATCTACACATGATATAATACATAAAACATATAGTTTCTAGTATATACACATACAAAATGACACAATTATCATTTATAAAAATAAAAGCTAATGTTAAAAAATACACCTTTTGGAATTCAATCCGAAGAACACCACAATCTCTTTAAAAAAAATTTAGGCATCAAAATTTGGTGTTTTTCCATGATAACTCTTCATCTTCTCCACATCAATTTACAAACTTGTAAATTGCAAATCTTTTCACTTTCATTTTTCTCCACAATCCATCTTCTAACAAGAATTATCAATAAAAATAATCAGCTTAATATCTCAATATATTACTAATTATCATAAAAATTCCATTGATAAAATAGATACAAGAAAAATGGCACTTATCTTTGAAAACATGTGTTGTCTTCCATCTCACCAAAATCATGACTCTAATAAAGATAAATTAAAGACCTTAAGATTGTTAGAATCGTAGTTTAGTAGAGTCAAAATTGTTGTTGAAAACATGACACGGGTGATCCCTATCCTTAAGATATTTATCGTCCCCACCATGATCGGTTTGCTAAGAGTTACAAATGATATATCTCTAGGATATATGTCAAGCCTTGGTGAATAATTCGTGGTAGCAATTCACGGAAAATTCTAATTGAACACTACTTTGTAGTAGTTATTTGTTTGTAAGAAGAATGGAAAAGATAGAAGAAAAGTTCACTTGTGCAAATCTTCCATGTAACTTCTATATATATATATCATATGCATATCTCTTATATATCTAATATATATCTATATATACACAAACACACACACATATATATATATATATATATATAAGTTACATTATAACTATTTAATTATATATTTAATTATACTTATTAGTACTAATTATGTAAGTTACATATTAGTAATAATTAAGAGTTAAATAGAATTTGAATAGTCTCACTATTTTTTTTTGTTCCAAAATAAAATAAACTTCTATTAAATGAAACTAAAGAAAATAGTTTTATCAAACAACCTTCTATCACAATTAATAGTAAACCTAAAGAAAAAGCTTAGAGACCATCCATAAAGAGAGCAATCATGTGACGCCCCCAAAATATGTATACATCACCCATTTTTAGTCTCTAAATACATGGTACAGAAACAAATACAACTTCATTAATACAATTGTTGTGCAAAATACGACAACACATATACTGTGAGTTTAAATGCAAATACTATCTAATAGACAGTATACAAACTCAAAAGGAGTCCTTATTACAATTATTGATACACTATTTTACAAAAATAGTGAAGATTGCTAAAACAACTTTCTAGAATCATCACTCCATACCCCAGCTAGTTCTTGCTAAATTCTCACTTCTTGAGAAGAAAAATGGAACAAAAAGGAAAAGGGTGAGCTCAACTAGCCCAATAAAAAATATTATGACTAAGATAATATACAAAAATTTATCATTTGTCTTCAATAGGGAAAAATCTGATAGAATATAATAGACAACAAGTTTTAGATCAACAACAGCAACGGAAACAACAATCCATTAGAAGAGTCAAGTAGAGAATGAATTCTACTATCTTCTAAGATTTAAAAGTCCATCATCAATATTTTATTCCTGTAACATCAATCAATATACATCTTGAATTAATTATTTATCTTTGCACTATAGGCCAAATATATTCATTTGTCTCACCAGTTGGTCATGTTCATCTGAACACCTGTTCATCTTTGTACTACGGGCCAAAGATATTCATCAGTTAATCATTCATCTTTGCATTACAGGCCAAAGATATTGAGTAATATCATCATTTAGGACTGACGATGATGAAAAATATCTTAAAGAAAACGAATCCAGTGAGATAAAAGATCAAAGATTAGAGATTCGTACTTTAGTTTATCCAAGTTCAAAAATACCTTATAATAATTAATTGTGGAGCAAAATTCAAGAATAAAGATCAAAATACGGATACAATCAAAGATAGTAACCACAATAGACAACTTGGATAAAGAAAGAAAAATTTATTTTTTCGTGAATAGTGTCGTATTCGTGAATAGTGCCGTATACGTGAATAGTATTGTATATGTGAATAGTAACCCTGACATAAAAAAAGGTAGAAATTCCACAATAAAATCCATACCAATATTTCGGTATAATGATATTGAAAGAATAACATCATTATGAAGAAAATAACATATCTTACCTCAAAAGAATAGTACTTCCGGCTAAAATATCAGGTATAAGGCTAAAAGAAACTTGCACTGAATAACAACTCACAAAGTATCTAAATACTCACAAAATACGCTCGATAATATATATATATAGAAAAATTGTTTCTGGTGTGATTTTCAATTCTAACTAAACACCCTATTTATAGGAAAATGCTCAGAACGCCATAGTAGACTAGCCTGCTACCTGATGACATTATCTGCTACTATTCATGACCACAACTTTTGAATAAAAATTCAGCACATTTCTCACCAACCAAAAGTGGGGCCCATCCATATTTTAAATAAAAATATTTATTTCTAAAACTTTAATAATTCATAATAAATAGCCATTTTATCAGAAAAATACGAATTTTATGTCCATTCCATAGGAAATTGAATTCTCTACAACTTTTTAGAAGAAAGTTTTTCCAAATTCCAAACAGAAAATGCCCTGAAATCCACATACGGACGATTTTTAATACCTCCATTCCGATAAAATACTGATAAAATACTTCAACATTAATTCCTTCATTTATAACCGCAATAAATATATCCATCAATTATATGCACATAAAATATATATTTCTTTATCATATAAATCAATAATTAATTATTCACAAATAATATTACAGAATCACAATAATGACAACCAGGTCGTTCCCAGGAAAGAGGGGGCTTTCCGATAAGGATTTCTCCTTATTGGCGTGCAATTAGGTGACCAAACCCCTTTCCTAGACAGAACTTCCTTAGACATTGCCAATAATGCTATCTGACAATATTATTCAAATAATATGAATTATTGATCTGATAATGGAGATACCGTGCAGTGACAATTATTGGAACAACAATAATATAAATATCAACGTAGCAATTATTGAATCAATAAAATAAAATATTGAACAATAATTACTGTAATAATTATTGAGTAATGCCTTCTTACGTAAGAATCAATAATTCAAAAATACTGTGCAATACCGTGTGCTACTGTGCAACCACGCGTATGAAGGATTTTCGACACAAAAATGCACAACAGAAATAGAACAATTTAAAGCAATTTCGAAACCCTAAATAGGATCCATGCGGAAAATAATTAATTCAGTGGTTAGAAATTATACCGATTAAGAAAGCTAGAAACGATGCGGTCGAATCTCCAACACAATTCAAACGAACTGTGTCTCTACGGTATCCACACGAAATGCTCCGCTGCGAACCGTCGTACGATTTGCAGTAAAAGGAACTGTGGTACTAGCCACCAAGGATGAGGGATTTTGAAACTATTTCTCTCTAAGAGCGGCTAGGGTTTTAGTTAATGAATAAAATCCCTAAATGGCTTCTACATATCATATATATAGCGATTAAAAAGAATTAATCAAAACCTAGTTTAATAAAATCTGAATATATATATATATATATATCTTAATTAAGTCTTACTTAATTAATATACCTATATATATAAATTATCCTATTAATTTAAATTTATAATTTAAATACTATCAATCATATTGACATATTTAAATCTTTACAATTTAAATTAATTCCCTTTTAATTACGTTCTATGTGTGTGACCTTATAGGTTATTATTACGTTGACAATAATTTTAAATCATATTATAAAATTATAAACAATGAACAACATTTAGTAATGCATCACTGCTACCCAAGTAATAATAAGATCGATGATTCGATGCAACCTTTTTGTGATCAATGTTTCAATGTAATTTAATCCTTTTAACCTTGACATCCTAGATTAAACTCGAGTCATGGAATGTGTCAGATTCTTCATAATTTAATCTGCATTTTCTTGATCAATGAGTAGACTATATGAAAAAAATCACTATTTGAGCATGGCTATGCATTTCATAGTCATACTCAATCAAGAGGCCTATGGATATCACCCTAATATATAGGAGGTTTAAATTCCATCTACATTACTCATATTCCTCACACGATTCATGATGTACCCAATAATCACCTTTATAGCCCACCCTATTAAATGTGACATTTGATGATATCAAAGTATATAAATTCTCGTGTAGTAATATAGTGATTTCAAGTCAAAGGACCATTACATCATTGTCACTATGAGAATCGCTAATGACACTTTGCATAATGTTCCACGTAGAATTCTCATGGTGGGTCTGTCCAGTACATCGTTCTCTAACATGTACCCATGCATTGACTTAATATCTCATATATTTATGACCAATGAGATTTGGTCATCAGTCAATCCATATACTGGTCTCAATGCATCATTATTGTCCCATCAACAATGATACTCGACTAGGGACATTTAAGAACAATGATACTAATTGTAATTATATAATCTCATGTTCAAGTCACATACTTGAAACTTTATAATTAATTTGTATCACTATTCTAAGGATTTTTATTATGTTAACATTTATATAACACAGTAAATAAAACCATAATAAAATCATTCATTTATTCAATCAAATATAATATCAAAACATTAAGCAATTATATCAAATAATTGGCCTCTAGGACATAAACTCTAACATTCTCCCACTTGCACTAGAGCTAATCACTCATGTATCTAATACCCATGGAACTAGTGTCACCTTCGTGCTTCTGCTGCGATAAAACCTTGGTTAGTGGATCTGTAACATTATCATCTATTGGCACTCTTCTATATGTACATCTCCTCTATAAATGATTTCACGAATGAGATGGTACCGCCTAAGTATATGCTTGGATCATTGGTGAGATCTGGGTTCCTTAGCCTGTGCAATGGCTCCATTATTATCACAATATAGCTTAACCGAATCAACAATGGTTGGAATAACACCAAGTTCGTGACTAACTTTTTAATCCATACAGCCTCCTTGGCCGCACTAGAAGCAGCAATATACTCAGCCTCTGTTGTAGAATCGGCTACTGTCTCTTGCTTCAAACTCTTCCAGCTAACAACACCACCATTAAGACAAAACAAAAAACATGACTCAGAACTTATAGTCATCATTGTCAATCTGGAATCTAGCATCTGTGTAACCCTTTACTGCCAGTTCGTCTTCACCTCCATATACCAAGAATGAATCCTTAGTCCTTTTTAGGTACTTGAGGATATTCTTGACTGCTGTCCTAGTGACCTTTACCTGGATTCGACTAGTATCTGCTCAGTCATGCTCAAAGCATATGAGACATCAGACGAGTACATATCATTGTATACATGATAGATCGAATTGCCGAAGTATAAGGGATCTTTCTCATACGCTCCTCATCATCTTGTGATTTAGGACATTGGGCCTTAGAGATCTTTACACCATGAGTCATGGGTAAGTGTCCTTTTTTTGCCTCTTGCATACTGAACCGTTTCAGCACTTTATCAATATATGTACTCTGACTTAGGCCAAGCATTTTTCTTGATCTATCTCGATAGATCCTGATACCTAAAATATAGGCAACATCGCCCAAACCTTTCATAGAAGAAACATTTTCCTAACCATGTTTTTAAAGCCTGTAAGAAAGGAATGTCATTCCCAATAATTAATAAGTCATCAACATATAATACTAGGAATACAATGTGACTCCCACTAACCTTCTTATATACACAAGGTTCATCTGCATTTTTTATAAAGCCAAACTCTTTGACCGCTTCATCAAATTGAAGATTCTAACTCCGAGAGGCTTGCTTCAATCCATAAATAGATCGCTGCAGCTTACATACCTTTCCAGCATCCTTTGGAGTGACAAAACCCTCAGGTTGTGTCATATACACATCCTCAAGGAGATTTTCGTTAAGGAAAGCAGTTTTGACATCTATCTGCCAGATTTCGTAATCATAAAAAGTTGCAATAGCAAGTAAGATCCTGATGGATTTTGTAAGACCCCAACTTTTATGAATAAAGAATAATTTTCTCGAAATATATTTTTGAATATTATGGTATGAATTTGATATAATGTTATAGTTGTGGGTAATATTTACAAAATTTACAAAATTTACAAAGTAAGCAAGTGGTTATATAATATTTGATTGGTCGGGGAATATTCGTTTTAATAGGAAATATTCGTACGACGACATAATCATTGGTGGACCCCACAACAGAAGTATTGTCGTAGTTAGAAAATGACAGAATTATCTTTTTATAAAAATAACGACGAAAGTGTTACCGTTAAACTGTTGAACTATCCGGTAGTAAAAGTACAGTAATACGCGTGGTTGCATAGTAGCGCACGGTATTGATTATTGATGCTTACGTGAGAAGTCACTCAGTTATACTCAATTATTGCTACAATAATTACTGCATCATATCTCTCATATTATTGATTTAATTATTATCACAGTATCATCTTCATAATATTTATTATTATTAAATTAATAATTGAGACGACAAAGTTATTCATATTATTATTTGCAATATTGACAATGTCTAGAAGTTCTGTCAAGGAGAGGTTTGGTCACCTAATTGCGCGCCAATAAGGAGAAATCCTTATCGGAAAGGCCCCCTCTTTCCTGGGAACGATCTGGTTGTTAAATATTGTGAATTATAATATTAATGATGAATAAGTTCGTATTGATTAAAGATGAAATGGATAGTTCCATTGTGTTGAAATTATTAGTGTTAGTGAAAATCGACATTTATTTCGATAATAATTGATGTCTGGAGGTTATGTTGACCAATTGGGTAATTAACTAGATAAATGAGCAATTAATTGCTATTAATTCACATGATTATAAATATTTGTTCACATGTGTGTACTATTGATTCACATTCTTGTACTATTAGGGGAGGTGGTGCAAGATTGATAATACTTACATGACTAAGTTAAAAATAGAGGTATAGTTGAAGGTACTATACTGTAATTAGTTTTTTCACATGATTATACTATTAAGTCACATGAATGAACTAATAATTCACATTATTTACTATTAGGGGAGGTGGTGCAAGTTTGATAATACTAGCAGGACTAAATTAAAATTGAAGAAAAAGAGGAAGGTATTATATTGTAATATTTTGAGCCCCAAAACGTGAAATTATCGAAACTATATTTTCTATAAGTAGAAGCTCATTCTTCCGTCATTTCTCACAAATTCACTAAAGCTATAGAGCAATTATTATAGAGAGAAATTATAGAGAGAAAGAAGAAGAGAAATCTGCTACCTCACTATTATAATATCCAGTCATTCTTCTAAGGTAAGGGATATTATTCTTTCGTATTCATGAAGAGAGTTATTTTTTTTCAATACTCGTAAGGGTTGTTATTCAATTCTTTATTATTATATTGGAATAACCTGTCTATGTGAAGTACTGCATACATGGTGAAATTCATCTGTTATCCCATTCTTTATTATTTTGTTAGAATAACCTGTCTGTGCGGTCTATCACATGCCTGATGAATTCTGTTGTTATTCCATTCTTTATCATTCTGTTGGAATATCCTGTCTGTGCGAATTACGCATGACCTAGTTCCATTCCTTATTATTCTGTTGGAATATCCTGTCTGTGCGGATTACGCATGACCTGGTTCTATTCTTTATTATTCTGTCAGAATATCCTGTCTGTGCGGGTTACGCATGACCTGGTTCTATTCTTTATTATTCTGTTGGAATAATCTGTCTGTGCGGATTACGTACGCCTGGTGAATTCTTCTGTTATTCCATTATTTATTATTCTGTTGGAATAGCATGTCTATGTGGATTACCGTATGCATGGTGAATTATCATTCGTATTCATTCCTTATTAACTTATGGAAATGATCTGTCTACGTGGATTATAGCATGGCGGGCAAAAATTCATTTGCGGTTTCATATATTCTATTATACTCAGTTGGTTAAATTTTTAGCTTCTATACTACATGAAATTAGTGGAATATCCTTGATATTTGCGCTTCATCTAGTATCTTTTCATGAAAATATTCTTCTGAGTATTCTTGAATTTTACTTCACAAAGAAGTATCATGTTGACAATTTGGACGTTATTGATTTCTGGATAAATTAAAATTATAAATCTTTAAAATTTATCCTTGAACTTGTTTTATTGAATTATCATGTCATTATCATCATCCTCGTGCTTATATTGTGATTAAAGTCATCTTTGGCTTACGTGCATAGATGGACTTGGTATGATTATGACCAGGGATTATTCGGTGTAATCATGACCATAATGTGATGAATGATGTGGTAAAAATCCTCATGGGCCTGTAGTTCATTGATGGACAGTTGTTGGTATGATTATGACCCGGGATAATTCGGTATATTCATGACCATTGATGATTACATGAATATCCTTGGCCGTGATGCAGGGATGATTCAATTTTATTTATTAAGCTAAGTCTCAGTGATAAAGTTGATGAAAAACTTTTAAAATCATAGAAGATAGTAGATTTTATGCTCTACTTGACTCTTCTAATGGATTGCTTGTTCTGCTACATTTAAACTTGTTGTCTATTATATTCTATCAGTTTAACATTGTTGAAGGCTAATGATAATTTATTCTGCATTATCTTAGTCATAATATTTCTTACTGGGCTAGTTGAGCTCACCCTTTTTTTCACTGTTCTCTTCAGGAAATGAGAACGTAGCCGGGACTAGTCGGGGAATGGAGTGACGGTCCAGATGATAGCATTAGTAGTCCTCACTATTCTATTAAATAGTGTGAAAATAAATATAATGCTGACTCTATTGAGTGTGGATATTGTCTAGATGACAATATTCTTATTAAAACTCTTAGATTATATTTTGTCATATTTTACATGACTGTTGTATAATTAAGTTGTATTTGAATATTGTACTATGTATTTGGCGACTCAAGATGGGTGATGTATACCTATTTTGGGGGCGTTACAAATTTAACCATTGCCACTGGAGAGAAGGTTTCATCATAGTCAACTCCTTGAATTTGTTTGAATCCTTTTGCTACCAGTCGGCCTGTATAAGTTTGTACATTACCATCCATATCGGTTTTCTTCTTGAAAACCCACTTGTATCCGATTGGTTTTACCCCTTCGGGTGGATCAACCAAAGTCCATACTTGGTTAGTATACATGGAATCCATCTCAGATTTCATGGCTTCAAGCCATTTCTCAAAATCTGGTCCATTCGTAGCTTCTTTGTAGGAAGCAGACTAATCCTGATCTATGAGCATCACATCGCCATTTTGAGTCACAAGATATCCATAATATCTCTTAGGCTCTTGGTGTGTCCTACTAGATCTACGAATGCCTTGTGTAATTTGAGCATGTTCACTTTTCACAATATCGTGTGGTTCCTGCTCACGTTCCAACTCAAGTTCAATGATATTTTGTGGTTCTCGAATTTCTTCGAGTTCTACTTTCCTCCCACTGTTTCCTTTAGAGACAAATTCTCTTTCTAGAAAAATACCAGTTTGAGCAACAAACACTTTGTTCTCAGAAGGTTTGTAGAAATAATACCCTTTTGTTTCCTTTGGGTATCCCACAAAATTACATTTGTAAGATTTGGGTTCGAGCTTGTCAGAATCCAGACGTTTAACAAACGCCTCGCAACCCCAAATCTTTATGAACGACATACTAGGACGTTTCCCAGTCCACATCTCATATGGTGTCTTCTGAACCGTCTTTGTAGGAACACGGTTAAGTGTGAATGCAGCTGTCTCTAGGGCATGACCCCAGAAGATTATTGGAAGATCCGCATGACTCATCATTGATCGTACCATGTCCAACAAGGTGCAATTCCTCCTCTCAGTTACACCATTCCATTGTTGTGTTCCAGGTGGAGTAAGCTGTAATATAATACCACACTCCTTTAGAAGGTCATCGAAGTCTTGGCTTAAGTATTCACCTCCTCGATCGGATCGAAGGGCTTTTATGCTTTTGCCAATTGGTTTTGAACTTCATTTTTGAATTCCTTGAACTTTTTTAAAGGATTCGGATTTGTGTCTCATAAGATACACATATCCATATCTATTGAAGTCGTCAGTAAATGTAATGATGTAATAAAATCTACCTCTTGCTAACGAACTCACAGGTCCACATACATCACTATGTATAAGTCCCAATATATCGCTAGCCCGTTCACTGTGTCCAGTGAAAGGGGCTTTAGTCATCTTACCTAATAAACAAGACTCCATTTATATGGCCCAAACGACAATGCCGGAGATATGTCGGATTTGAATCATTTGATTTAAATCATTTTGTATTTATGTTATAGATAGGCATTTCTAAATCAAGAATATAAAGACCGTTAAACAATTGTGCAACACCATAGCAAATATGGGAGCGGGTCCTGCCTTTTTCATGTTGTTCTCGGCAGTTCTTAACATGCTCAACAACTCAGTAAGGGGTTTCTCAATTTCATTCATAAGATAATTCATAACAAATTGAGAGTAGCTGCTGTTCAAGGATTGCAAAACAAGATCAGTTTGGGCTTCCGGAGTGATTGGAAAACCCAACCTATCAAGGTACTCTATATACCCAATCATTTTCAGTACATGTGAACCAACTGGATCACGTTCACCCATCTTGTAGTGATACAACGCCTTGCTTGTATCATACCTCTCCTTTCGAGCATGCCGTTCGAATAATTTCTTGAGATGCTCAATCATTTCATAAGTATCCATCAACTCATGTTACTTTTGAAGCTCAGCGTTCATGGTTGTTAGCATGAGACAACTCAAGTCCAGAGCATCATCTTGATGCTTCTTGTAAGCATTATGCTCCGCACGTGGTGCAGTGATAGCTGGTGCTGCATGAATGGGCCCATCAAGGACATATAGCTTGCGCTCTTGATTGAGGACAATCCTCAAGTTCCTGTGCCAGTCAAGGAAATTAATTCCACTCAGCTTGTCCTTCTCAAGGACTGATCGTAGTGAAAGACTACTTGTGTTGTTGTTGTTTGCCATTGATATCTACAATTTATAAGTACCAAAATAATAAGTCAAATTGCAGAGTTGATATTATGTAATTAATTATAGTACATTCAAAATATACCTTCCATTATTTTACTCAAATTAATAGCCCTCACCATTAATTCGGAAAGCATTTTCTATTAAATCTTTCTAGTGAGCCAAGATCCATATTTTATTATGACTTAAGTTAGCTTTGGCTAATCTCTTAAAGCATAATTATTTAGGTAAACAACCCTTTTGTCAATTATATTATATATAACTCTTGGATTTTTTGGTAAACAACAATTGTTTCTAGTCCATCTAATGGTACCTACCAAACTCTATGCCTCTAAGTCCAGAATCTTATTGAGATAACTTAGTTAAGTCGGGCCCAATGATTTTAATAATTTGGATATCACAATTATCCTATCGCATCTTACCTAGATAGATAGGGTACTTTGCTTTGGCAAACCTACATCTATTGATTAAGGTCTTGATGAGTGTTATTCATTGGAAGACATCTGATTTAGACTTAATAATTTAATGAGGGATTTTATTAATAAATTTAGATCTCACCAATTTTAATCTTATTAAACATGCACATTATTTATCATATCATACACAAACATAAATAACATGCAAAATAAAATGTGTCACGGTTATGGCCCAATCCACTGTCAATCTTTTCAAGTTAATGAAAGATTAAAGGTCAATCTTAGGTGGTAAAAGATCTCAAAATAGTAGCTTCCTTGGATCCTCCTTATGCAAGTTCCTCCTCTTCATCATCATTTTTCCATCGTGTTCTCCATCTTGTCATCTTCATCGATTATAGATTATTACATGACATAAAGAAACCTCAGGTTACATTCGAGGGGACTTAGATGATAAGAGAATATTACATTAGAATTTACAGAAAGGCACGACATGTAAGTCGTATTTCAAAACTAAAAACCGCTAACCTATGGGTCAAAAGGCCATAACTGTGCACCATGCATATCAAAATAAGCACATAACAGTTTATGTGAAGCCCCCAAAATAGGTATACATCACCCATTCTGAGTCACCAAATACATGGTACAGAAACAAATATACTTCAGTAATACAATTGTCGTGCAAAATACGACAACACATATATTGTGAGTTTGAATACAAATATTGTATAATAGACAGTATATAAACTCAAAAGGAGTCCTAATTACAATTATTGATATATTATTTTACAAAATAGTGAGGACTACTAAAACAACTATCTCGAATCATCACTCATACCTCAGCTAGTTCCTGCTAAATTCTCTCCTCCTGAGAAGAACAATGGAACAAAAAGGAAAAGGGTGAGCTCAACTACCCCAGTAAAGAATATTATGACCAAGATAATATATAACAAATTATCATTAGTCTTCAACATGGGAAAAATCTGATAAAATATGATAGACAACAAGTTTTAGATCAACAACTGCAGCGAAAACAACAATCCATTAGAAGAGTCAAGTAGAGAATGAATTCTACTATCTTCTAAGATTTAAAAGTCCATCATCAATATTTTATCCCTGTAATATCAATCAATATACATCTTGAATCAAATATTCATCTTTGCACTACATGCCAAAGATATTCATTTGTATCACCAGTTGGTCATGTTCATCTCAACACCTGTTCATCTTTGCACTACGGGCCAAAGATATTCATTAGTAATCATTCATCTTTGCACTACAGGCCAAAGATATTCAGTAATATCACCATTTAGGACTGAGGATGATGAAAAATATCTTGAAGAAAATGAATCCAGTGAGTTAAAATAACAAATATTAGGGATTCGTATTACAGTTTATCCAAGTTCAATAATACTCCAAAATAATCCAATTGTGAAGCAGAATTCAAAAATAAAGATCAAAACATGGATACAATCAAAGATAGTAATCATAATAGACATCTTGGACAAAAAGAAGAAAATTTCATTTTTTCGGTGAATAGTGCCGTATACGTGAATAGTAACCCGACACAAAAAGATAGAAATTCCACAATAAAATCCATACCAATATTTCAATATAATGATATTGAAAGAATAACATCATTAGGAAGAAAATAACATCCCTTATCATCAAAATAACAGTATTTCTGATCAGAATATCGGGTGTAAAGCCGAAGGAACTTGCACTGAATAGCAACTCTCAAAGTATCTAAATACTCACAAAATACGCTCGATAATATAGAGAGAAAGAAAACTTGTTTTTGGTGTAATTTTCAATTCTAACTAAGCACCCTATTTATAGAAAAATGTTAGAACGCCAAATGAGACTAAAATAATAAAATAATATTATTTCTAAAATCAATTTTACGCATCCTTTGTTGATCAAGCTAGCATACCAATTCTGAAAAATTTTCAGCAGCCCACATGTTTTAAAAATCAAAAGTGGGTCCCACCCTTACTTTTAATAAAAATATTAAATCTCTGAAACTTCAATAATTCATAATAATTAGCCCTTTTATCAGAAATATTCAAATCCTATGTGCTTTCCATAGGAAATTTAATTCTCTATAACTTTGTAGAAGAAAGTTTTTCCAAATTCCAATCAGAAAATACCCAAAATCCACATGCAGACGATTTTTAACACTTCTATTTCGACAAAATACTGATAAAATATCTCATTATTTATTCCTTCATTTATTTTCACATAAAATAAATATATCTATCATTTATATCCACATAAAATAAATATTTCCTTGTCATATAAATCAATAACTAATTATTCACAAATAATATTACAGAATCACAATTATGACGACCAGGTCGTTTCCAGGAAAGAGGGAGCTTTTCGATAAATATTTCTCCTTATTAGTGCGCAATTAGGTGACCAAACCCCTTTCTTAGACAGAACTTCCTTAGACATTGCCAATAATGCTATCTAACAATATTATTCAAATAATATGAATTATTGATCTGATAATGGAGATACTGTGAAATGACAATTATTGAAACAACAATAATACTCCCTCTTATTCATATTAAGTGTCGTTTTGGAGAGTTTCATTTTATTCAATATAAGTGTCGTTTTGGAATTCCTATGCAATATTGCACTATTTTTTCCTAATTTACCCCTCTATTTAATATGCTTAGTAAATGCAATTCCATGGACCATTGTGGAGAGAGAAATAATTAATTAGAGATACAAAAGACATTTTATGTTATTTCTTAATAAGTGTGCTTAACTCTAAAAAGACACTTAATATGAATAGGAGGGAGTATAAAATATCAACACAACAATTATTGAACCAATAAAATAAAATATTGAACAATAATTACTGTAACAATTATTGAGTAGTGACTTCTTACGTAAGAATCAATAATTCAAAAATACTGTGCAATACCGTGTGCTACTGTGCAACCACATGTATTACTGTATTTTAACCACCAGGTATTCCAACAGTGTTAACGGTAACCATTACGCCTGTTATTTATAAAAACTCAAACTTGTCATTTTCTTCATCCGACAATTATCCGTTATGGGGTCCACAAATGGCTGTGCCGTCGTACGAATATTCCCCGACAGAAAGAATATTCCACGACCAAACGAATATTCCCCGACACAATGAATATTTTATAACAACTTGCTTATTTTGCAAAATTTGCACATTTCACCCATAACTAAAGTATTATATTAAATTAACACTTTATTATTCACAATAATAGATAGAGGGAATTTGATTTTATTTATTAAAAAGATGGGGTCTTACAGTTTATATATAATTAAAGAAAACTATATCTAACATATTGGGGTCACGACCATCGTGCGCTACGACGGGAGGGGGGGGGGGTCTAAGGGGGGGGGTCTCCCCCCTGTATTGTAGAATTTTTCCATATGAAACTCTGAAATAATTCCAGAATCATATCAAATCCGCCATAACACACACAATAACAGTACACCCAGAACATATCATATATGTCCAAGTTCGATTAATCATATTAATACGAATCTTCATGCTTCTAATCCAATTAGAATAGAAGATGTATTGTTATTCCACCTTCGATTATGATTAATAGAGCATTATATACATACATATATATTACAGATATAAATAAAAATACCAGAATATGCGTAAAGCAGAATATCATATATTCAATTTCAGATCGGTAAACATGTATCATCATATATCATATATATCGAATACAATTAAAACACATAATCTGAATTAATGGTTTTTGCAAGTAGCTTTGATACCACTGAAGGGTTTCGACACAGAAACACACAGCGAAAATAGAACAACTTAAAGCAATTTTGAAATCCTAAACATGATCAATGCTAGACCTGGAAAACGGGCCGGGCTGACCCAAATGGGTCGGGCTGTTGACTGGCCGGGCCAAAATGTCCCAGGTTCTGGTGGGCTAAAAATAAGTGTCCCGTGGCCCGGGTTGGGCCGGCCCGGCCCGGCCTGGCCCGCGGGCTTTTTCTTTTTCCTTTTTAAAAAAAAACCAGTTCAGACCTCAATATTAATAAACATATAAAGAATAATTGGTTGAACTTAATACATTCCTCACTGCAAATGTTGAAAAAGAAAGATTAAAAAGAAAGATTAAAGATAACAAAGCTAAAGAAAAAGACACTGTTGCTTTCTCTAAATGACATTCCTTACTGCATGACATTCCTTAGTCCTCATTACATCTGCTCTGTAAAATAAGCTCCAAATTCATGCTTGCAATCCCATCTTCTCCATTCAAGAATGGCATGACATCTTGTGCAAAAGCCAGAAAGATTCATAAATGTGTATACAGTAGTTGCATTGCATAAATGGACAATAGTTGCCTTCATTGTATACAATATATTTCTCCTCTAAAAATTAGTATATATTTACACATTTTTTCTTGAATTCTGATAATGAATACTTAGAACAAGCTACATGCTACTTTCCTACTTCAACAATTCTTCCCTTTAACAAGTTCTTCCAAGCTCTTCAAATTATTTCATCAAAATCAGAAGCTGTCGTTACTAAACTTGAAGCCAAATATAAAAGTTGAAGCCAAATATAAAAGTTACATGAAAGTTCCCAAAAAAACTTAATTAAGAAAAGATTAAGAATAATAGAAATAAAAATGAACTTAAGTAAATAAACTTAATTAGGAAAAATATAATACATTATTCCAATTCATAGATGTAGATAACAATAATAAAATATGAACTTAAGTAAATAACCCCAATGGAAAAATAAGATAGATACTATGAACCCTAAGCTATAATTTTGCTTAGTAAAAAAAAAGAAAAAAAGATATTGAACTTAGAAATAACAGAAATTCTACCATGATTGAAACTAAAAAATCCACTAAATCCAAGTAGAGAACAACCCATAAATACGCATAGAAGTAAGAAAAGATTCAATATTTGGCAATTAAAACCTACTCCAAAATGAGGAGAGAGATATAAATGGCTGCAACTATGAACAGATCGAAAGGAAACCCCCAAAATCCCACTTTCAGATCAAAATACTGTAACGCTCGAGAAAATTGGATTTTTAGGAGAATTAAATTTTTATTTGATTATGTGAGTTAAATAAATTTACTTGAATATTTATGGGAGTAAGTTAATTGAAGGTTATTATATGACCTATATATGTCAGAATTTCGTAGTATTTTGGCTACGTGATAGAATTTAAGTGTTTTAATTTCCAAGACAAAAATAAAAGCTTTCCGAGAAATTTTCTAAAAAAACACTATTCATGTATTTTAGCTTGAGAATTATTTTTGAACTTCCGAAAAATATGTAACGATAGAATATCGAGGTGAGATAGAATATCCAATAATATTTCAGTTATGGCAAATGCAGTTTTTCGTCTGCGGACTTAAAACCTAACGGTTAGGGAAAGTGATTTCCGAGAAGGAAATGAAATGCGTATAATGAATTAAATCAGTGATCGTATAATACGAAGGTATTGTATGATGTAATGAACACGAGTATGATACGAAGTATTATACGAGTATGTATGAACGATGGTATATCGTATAGTATGAATTAGTATACGAGATAGAATACGAGATTAATACATAAATTATACGTTATAAGGCTTTAAGCAAATGGATTGTACTTGTAGGATATGTTAAGAATTATACAAGCCAAGTATAGAAATGGTTAAGCCCAATGGTAGAAATGGTTAAGGTCCAAAGTGATTTAGTGAACAAGCCTATGTGTTTGTTAAATGAAAGCCCAAAGTATGAGATAAGCTAAAAGCCCAAAGTGAGAATCCAATGGGCTAGGGTGACCCATGAAGCAACTCTTGATATTATGGTTTATCTTGGTGATCAAGGATTTGGTGTGATGACCAAGTAATTTGTGTAGTGAGCAAGAGACTTAAAGGCTAAGTAAAGTATTTGGTGGCTAAGCAAAGGATAAGTTAGTTAATGATCAATTAAGGTGCTTATGCTTGGGGGCTAAGTAAATGTGATGAGCAAGCAAGAGATAAGTTAGGTGATTAACAAGTAATTAAAGTAATGAGCAAGTAAAGTATAAGCTAGGTGATTAGCAAGTATACTTGATAGCTAAGTGTGGAGGTCAAGAAAACTTGATGGTTAAGCTTGGAATAGTAAGGAGGTGATTAAGGAGGTGGAATGACTTATTGACCATTAAGCCCTTACTTTGAGATTTCTATAAATAGAAGCTTGGTTAACTCATTTGAGAGTTTATAAATACTAACCAACATATATTGAGAGAGAGAAAGAGCTAGAAACAAGTGATCAATCTACTTCAAAGTAAACTATATACGTTTAGTCAAGAACGCAAAGAACGACAAAGGTAATAGTTCGTAATCATTAATCTTCATCTTTTTCGATTTCTTTCTCGTAGAGAATCGTAGATTGGTGGAGCATAATTAGTGAGGAGGAATAAGGATGACTATTAGTAATGAAAACATTGACAAGTCATGATCAAATAGAAATCGTAAAGATTTACGTAAATTCAAACCGTAGAAATCATTGAATGTTAGTATGGTTGTTGATGGACGAATTGAAAACCATCATAGATAAGGTATGTGCATCTTCATTGGTTAGGATGTAGATAATGAATCAATGGAGTGTTCCATTTGATTTGGCTTATAGAACACAAGTAACGAAGTTATGGCGAATTTTGCGAAAATAGACGTTAAACGTCAAAAACGTAAAAATCTCGGATTAAAGGTCAAAAGTTGACGTGTGACTTGAAAACGTTGGTTTCCAATGTAAACACGTGAGATAAGGTAATTAAGAGTCGTTGGCGCAAGAATCGTCGAATTTTGACTTATAACGAAGAAAACAAGTATTGAACGGTCGAAAACATTAAACGAACGCTCAAAAATGAACTCAAAGGTGAATTTTGAGTTAACAGATTTGGAAGTGTAAAATTCTTATATGAACACGTAAAGGATGTAATTTGTGACTTGTAGGATTTCGAATAGGTCAATTCGGTTGTAAAACGAACAAATTATGAAGCTGATAGTTTCATTAGGAAACCAAACTGTTTTGGCCAACTGGTGCACAGAGTCGGCGCCGCAGCACCAACTCAGTGTATTTTTGCCACGCCGTAGCGCCAGGTATGGCTGAGGGAAAATAAAAACATCTGGAGACTCGCGTCGCAGCGCGAGAATTAGTGTATGGACTCGCGCTGCAGCGCCGAGTCCGGGTAAAACCTTTGGAGAGTGACGCCGCAGCGCCATTAGAGTACTAAGGATGTCGCGCCGCAGCGCCGGTAGTGTAAAGATGTTAACCAAGTTAGGTTTTTATTTCATTTGAATGTAGACCTAAGGTAAGACAATGAATGTAATTAATGTACATAATCAAGCTAACCTTAAATCACTTATAAGGTGATAATGTTAGACGATTTAGTAAGGTTTAATGAGAATTAAACAAATAACGCAAGAGGGTAATAAGTAAACCGTGAATGATGTTCACCTTTGTACTTCACCAATGATGATTGGGGGTTGATTAATAACGTAAGAATGTTAATAAGCCGTAACGAAGCATAGAAAGTCGATTTGACTTTATTAATGAAATAAGTATGATTAAGTATACAAGATGAAAGATAGTTAATTGATGATGAATTAATTAACTTAAAGTAGCATCTTCGATGATGACAATAACGTTGAGAGTTATAACTAAAAGTTTGTTGAATATTACGTGAAAGTGAACGGTATGCAATAAGTATACTTGACCAATGATGATCGAATTTCAATTAATAATGTAAGAACGTTAGTGAGCTGTGAGGAAGGATGATTAATTCGAAACGATTGGTATTAATGAAGTAAATCCACTTACAACATAGAAGAGAAAGAAGTTGGTAAGAAAGTTATAAACGACAAGCCGGAACCAATAGTAAACAATCTAATAAATGATTAGATTGAGAAAAAGGGTAAGATTCATTAGGAACCATGTGTGTTCGTTCATGACCTAATGTGGTATGTTATGTGGTTATATGTTGTAGAGAATGTAAAGACTCAAAGGGAAGGTAATTATACTATAGAAGACGCTTGAAGGAAAGTCTTTCTTATCGCTTGCCTAACCTTCGTGTTAGCTAAGTTTTCTGTGATGCATGTTATACAATGCATGAATGGTATTAAAGAAAGAGTCTATGCCTGATTTAACTCGGCTAGACAAGTATTGAGTAATTGATTGATTTATTTATAAGTCTTTCAATATAGAACTGTTAATGTTATCCTATGCCAAGTATTTGGTACAGATGTAAAGATAAGTTTGTCTATGAATAAACAAAAAGTATTTTCATAGATTATTCGATGGGCACGCGAGGTTGCCAAAACTTAAACGTAAATACGTTTAATGGAAGAGTGTTGATCAATATAGGGTACTATAGGCTGATCACCTAGACGTACTCGTAAGTAAAGCTGGATGGATGGCCTTAGTGCCGGAAGTCCTTTTCAAGTATAAAAACGAAAAGAGTATGTTCATGGTCTATTGACCGGTTCAGAATTCCTAAGTTATTATATATATACTTTGGAATTGTTATTATGACATGAGAAGTACTAGTCAAATGTTTCATAGTGCTTCGTATTTAATTGTTCAATTATGGAAGTAAAGCATGTAATTGGTAATGTGATATTCATATGATTCTTTGTTAAGACTAGTTGAGCCAGTTATGCTCATTCTTCCTTGAACCATATGTTTACAGCTAAAGCTGAACAAATTAAGAGTTCTAAGAGAGATAAAGGCAAGGCTAAGATGGACAGTTAATCGTCCTATAATAGACTAGTGTATTTGTATGTAATATACTTATGAAGAACAAAGATTGTATTCAGTTTATGAACCTGGGAAAGGATTTATTACAAATGTAATACAAAGATAGTAATTACACTCATTTTGTTGTCATCTCAATGGAATGATTGTATGGATTGTAGTATCGTGGAACACCATCTATCGGGTTGGAAGATACCCGAATTTGGGGGCATCACAGGTTGGTATCAAAGCATTAGGTTATAAAGCTTAAGGGGGAATAACCTTAGGCTAATAACCTCGTTAGGAAAGGAAAAGTCCAAAGGAAGTAAACTCAAGCTTTACTTAAGTCGAATGAGTTAATAAGGTATTAAGGAAACTCTGTACCGAAAGATTTAAAAGATAGAAGTTAACCCTAAATAAACTAAATATGATTTGTGCTTATGCTAATGTGTATTATGTATTAATCAACATGTTATGTGTTATTGAAGGAAGTCGATCGATAGCTTGATGTATAGCGACATACACGTGGTGAGAGAAGAGTCCGTGAACAGAGTAGAGACTGTACCTATGCCAGTGGCGGAGGTACCATTAGTGATTTTAGAGGAGTCGGAGTCAGTGGAGTACTTTTCTAAGGAGGACTACTCCGAGGGAGATATGGATTTGACATCATACCTTGATATGATGGTCTATGAGGAGAAGGAAATCGAGGTAGCCTTGGTTAATACTAGGGTACCTACACTAGAGTCAACATCTCCAGATGTAATAAGAGAATTGTATCTGGCAGTGCTTGATAGAAATGTGCAACTGAGTACAGTTGTGTAGAACCAAAATGAAGAGATTGATTATCTCCATGAAGCTAAGATGTCAATAGAAGTAGATTTTGAGTCAGAACACGATAAACATGTACTTATGACAGAGCAGGCTAGGGACTATATGGAAGAGGCTGATGAGCTTCATAAAAAACTGGTTGAAAAAGACCAGAAGATAGCCCGGATGTCTTACATCCATGAGAGTGCTCATAGGGATTTCAAAAGTTATGTGTTATTCCATTGAGTTGGGATAGACTCAACATACTATTAGTCAGAATACTGTAGCGATGAATTGTGAATGAGGAACTCAAGGATGCTGTTTTGCATTATTAGAAGTCTAGAGTTATAGATATGTGTGTAGTGACGTAAAACCCTCTTTAGCATAAAAAGGGTAGTCTTTTTGTAAATCCCAACTTTTGTGATGTTCAATTGTGGGATAGAAATGTAATAGCTTTTAGCTATATAAGTAAATTATAAATAGTTTCAAACTATGAAGAAGCATATTAATATAATGAAGTTTTTATTTAATGTGCTTTGATGTGGCATGAGTTATTTTTGTGGAATGATAACCAAGGGGGGTAAGAATAACCCTATACAAAAGTTTGTTAATTTATTAACGGCTGCATTTAACAAAACTGGGAGTAGAGCTCCCACGGGACCTAGGGTAGCCAGAACGACTACCCTTAAAGAATTTAAAAGCGTAGGTCCGCCGAAGTTCAAAGGGACGACGGACCCATTATAGAAACCCATACATGGGTAAAAGAAATAGAGAAGACGTTTGTTATTATAAACGTAGCTGAGGCGCAGAAGACTTCTTTTGCGACCTATATGAAGAAGGGATGAGACAACTTTTGGGTGGGAGGCTCACCAGGGTGGGGCTAGAATAGATGCGATAATGTGGAAACAATTCAAGAAGGTTGTCTTCGAGAATTATTTCCCTACAAGTATGCAGGGGAAGATAGAGATTAAGTTCTTATAACTAAGCAAGGGGACATGACAGTTCCCTAATACACGGCCAAATGTAATGAATTGGTAAGGTTTGCTCCACACTAATCAGACACTAAGGAGAGGAAGGCTTGTAAGTTTGAGCAGGGCCTGAAACCCTGGCTCTATAGTAGGATTTCACTATTTCAGAGTACTTCCCATGGGACCATTCTGGAGAAAGCATTTATAACGGAAGGTGGTAGTGAGGCATAGACCCAATACCACAAAGAGAGAAAGAATAAGAGCAAGGGAGAGAGAGGAACTAAGGCAGAGAATGCCAGTGGTAGTGGCGATATGCCGAAAAGAAAGAATTTTAACTCTGAGAATACTGGAGTAGGACAAGGGGATCCTAAGCATAAGATGGAAGCAGGTAAGATATGTAGAAAGAATCCTTTAGGAGTCCATCTAAAGGGAAATTGGGTTGTTATAACTGTGGACAGGAGGGTCATATATCACCCAATTGTCCTAATTCTAAGAAAAATTATGATTGTTTTGTATATAGGTCGTTGGACCGCATGGTAAGAAATTGCCAAAAGAAGGGGTCGGAGGAGAGTAAAGGTGTTAGTAGTGGTAAATTAGCCATCACTAGACCACCATCGTCGGGTAGACCTATGGCCCGTACTTTTAATAGGATTGTCCAAGATGCGGTTGCATCAGCGGATGTAGTAACATGTATCATTCCAGTTGATACAATGAATGCTTATATGCAGTTTGATTGGAGTGTTACTTGATCTTTTATAGCATGTGAATTTGCTAAGTGATTAAGTTCATTCCCGAAAAGGATTATAAATACCTTTAAATGTTAAGGTAGAGAATGAGAAAATAACTTTCGTTGATGATATTCGTGGAAATTGTTTCATGAATAAAAGAGTAAGTAAGTATCGGTAGATAAGTACCGATAAAGTTGAGAGAATGTGAAGTAATTCTCGGTATGAATAAGTTGATTAACCATAGAACCTTAACAAATGGTCTAAGGAAAAGTATGAATCTTCAGTTTTCTAAGAAATCCAAGGTAGTAAGTTACGGTAATAAATCACTGGAACTTTTTGTTGTCTAATTAAGACATAATCTAGAAGGATGTTGAAATAAGTTTAGGTTGTGGTACAATCGTAACCTTTGATGGTTGACATATGGGAATTAGGCTAAAAAATTCCTTCAGAGAGTGAAGGTATATACGAAACTGGTAACCGATCTAACTCACTGTGATAGCAGTGTAGATGAGACGGGAACTTGTTTGTTGGTTGTTTGTGGGAAACCACTCAGAGTACCATATGGACTACTAGCAGAGAAGTGATGTGTACTGAATCCTAGAGAAGTAGCAAGAAGAAGATAAGAATGTATATCATCAAAGATGATGAACGTATTAAGTAAGACATCAGTATCATTTGCATAATATCTCTCATATTATTAATTCAATTATTGTCACAGTATCATTTGCCTAATATATTAAATTATTAAATCAATAATTGAGACGATAAAGTTATTCATATTATTATTTGCAATATTGACAATGTCTAGAAGTTCTGTCAAGGAGAGGTTTGGTCACCTAATTGCGCACCAATAAGGAGAAATCCTTATCGAAAAGCCCCCTCTTTCCTGGGAACGACCTGGTTGTTAAATATTGTGAGTTATAATATTAATGAAGAATAAGTTGTGTTGATTAAAAATGAATTTTGATAGTTCCATTGTGTTGGGATTATTAGTGTTAGTGGAAATCGACATCTATTCCGATGATAATTGATGTCTAGGGGTTATATTGATAAATTGGGTAATTTATCGGATAAATGAGCAATTAATTGCTAGGAATTCATATGCTTATATAACTATTTGTTCACATGTGTGTACTATTAAATCACATTATTTATTATTAGGGGAGTTGGTGCAGGATTGATAATACTTGCATGACTAAGTTAAAAATGGAGGTATAGATGGAGGTACTATACTGTAATTCGTATTTTTCACATGATTATACTATTGATTCACATTATCTACTATTAGGGGAGGTGGTGCAAGTTTGATAATACTTGCAGGACTAAGTTAAAAATGAAAGAAAAGTTGGAGGTATTGTACTGTAATTTTTCGAGCCCCAAAACGTGCAATTATCGAAACTATATTTTCCTATAAATAAAGCTCATTCTTCCTCCATTTCTCACCAATTCACAAAAGCTTTAGAGCGATTATTATAGAGAGAAATTATAGAGAGAAAGAAGAAGAGAAGTCTGTTACCTCACTATTCTAGTATTCATTTTTTCCAAGGTAGGGAGTATTATTTCTTTTTTATCCATGAAGAGAACTTATGTTATTCCATTCTTTATTATTCTGTTGGAATAACCTGTATACGCGGGCTACCCTATACTTGGTGAAATTCTTCTGTTATTCCATTTTTTATTATTCTGTTGGAATATCTTGTCTGTACGTTTTATGCCGGACCTGGTTCTGTCTTTACTATTCTGTTGGAATATCCTGTCTGTGCATTTACGCCAGACCTGGTTCCATTATTTATTATTCTGTTGAAAATAACCTGTCTGTGCAGTCTATCGCACGCATGGTGAATCCTCCTGTTATTCCATTCTTTATTATTCTGTTGGAATAACCTGTCTATGGGGATTACCACATGAATGGTGAATGATCCTGTGTATTCATTCCTTATTAAATTGTGGAAATGATCTGTATACATGATATCCTCATATGTTTTGAGTATTAGTAAGTGTTATGATGAGTTATGTTGGTTATTATATGAAAACATGAAAGTTTCTTAGAAATCACAAAGAGTTGAAAATCAGATTTTGGTGAAAACGGAACATAAAATTCAATTAACCATATCTCCTATTATATTTTGAATTTTTGAGTGAGGTCAAGTTCTAGAGTTAGATCTATGAGTTTTGTAACTTATCCAAGTGGAATCACTGTAAAAGGTGTTGTAGATTTTCTTGTGGACTGACTTTAGCAAAGGAGTCAAAAGCTGCAAAAGAGAAAAATGCTACTGCCCAGAAATTTAAAAGGGTTGTTTCGTCCACTTAATTTATTTGAATAATTCTGGTCTTTTTGGACATGAAAGTATATGGTATAAAGTACCTCCTGTCCAAAACTTAGCTCATTCTGACTTAAAATGAACAAGTTATGACCATATCAATATTTAGGTTTTTTCGACGAAAAATGCTATAACCGGAGTTCTATAACTCTGATGACCATGAAATTTAAACTGGAAGCTCACGTTAACATGTGTAAGATCCTTGTTAGTTCCCAGAGGGAACAATAGATCTAGAAGGGGGGTTGAATAGATCCTTTTTATTTCAAATACTTTTCTGGTTTATGATGTATTGTTCATATTATAGTATATGACAAACATAAGAATCTTTTCAAGCACAGCAGAATAAGTAAAAGATTCCCATTCATTGATATATTCATAATTATACGTACAATGTTCATTGGGTTAGTTTAGTTGTAAGCAGTTAAAACATACATAACAGTTATAGTAGTTATAGACATAATGTAAATGACATAATATAAAAGACACAAGAGGTTTTAAGTGGTTCAGAGACTCAAGCTCCTAATCCACTCTTCTGCTTTTAACTAGCAGGATTTCCACTAAGGAAGGGCAGCACCCTGAATCTCTACGATTCCTTCAAGGCCAGTAGCCTTGGGATTTCAGTTCACTAAGAACTCTTCAAGGCCAACAGCCTTGGGACTCTTCTAGTTCCCTAGGAACTCTTTAAGCCCAGCAGGCTTGGAACTTCGTTTAGTCCCTCTGGACAAGGACCCTTTGGCCCTGCTTTGTTTAGTCCCTCCGGACAAGGACCCTTTGGCCCTGTTTCATTTAGTCCCTCTGGACAAGGACCCCTCAGACCCTGGCTTCGTTGAGTTGATTGTTTGTTGTTGTTGGAGTCAGTGCTGAGCTGCTAAGATGTCTTCATGCTCTGAACATCTTCTATCCCTAGCAGCTTGGCTTGATTATCCTTTAAGAGCAGTTGAGTGTTGCATGATGTTCAGCTTCTTAGGTTGCTCAACTACTCCAGATGACCCCTTGATGAACTGCCTTGAAGATCATTCTCCTTGGTACTTGATGGATGCACATGAGAGGCTTCTAAGATGACTGTAACCTCTTCTGCAAGGTACTTAAAAGCTTTCTCATGCTTGACACCAAGATGGCTTTTGTGATCTCCCTTCTTGCTACTCGATGCCTTCCCATGATGGACTTGCTAAGTTGACCGTAAGCTCTTCTCTATTGTACTTAGAGTCTTCCCATGATGGACATAGTAGTAGAGCTCTCACTTCTACATAGTAGAACTCACACTTCTACTTCTTGCTTGATCTGACTTTTGAGTGTTCTTGGTGGAGCCTCTGGACTCACTATCACTTGATTCGATCAGTCCACCTTCTCTCCAAAACTCATAACTCCAATAGCCTTTGATCTTTGAAACTCTTCTACATTTATACATCTTCCCAATTCTTCCGTTGGAAAGTAGCCGTTGGAAGCTATTCAAATGTCTTAGCAGATCTCGAGTTACTTGAGGTAGACTGCTTGATATGACATGTCATACTTTTTCTGACACTGCAGTCTACTGTTTCACCTGCCCTGTCAGATGTATCACTTTACTGTCTTGGGCAGGTTGAAGACTTTATCTCTTCTGATTTCTAGATCAGAGGTTTTCCTTTTTCATTGATGCTCTTAATAAGCACTTGTTCGAATATTACTCTTCAGATTGAACCGTTGCCAATGCTTCAGTCTTCAGGTATTCAAACTCTACGATTCTGATGAATATCTTCAAGGACCTGATCATAGTGTCTTGTCGAGTGTTGCTCGTTGGTTGGTAGAGTTAACACTACGATCTGGAAGAGTGTTGATTGGATCTTCAATGTAGAATGTGACGCCCCCAAAATTAGGTATACATCACCCATCTTGAGTCGCCAGATACATGGTACAGAATTCAAATACAACTTACTAATACAACTGTCGTGTACAATACGACAAAACATAACTGTGAGTTTGAATACAATTATTGTCTACTAGAGATCATACAAACTCAAAAGGAGTCCTCAATACAATTATTGTCACACTATTTAACAGAATAGTGAGGACTACTAATGCTATCCTCTGGACCATTACTTCGTTCCCCGACTCGTCCCAGCTATATTCTCATTTCCTGAAGAGAACAGTGAAAGAAAGGGTGAGCTCAACTAGCCCAGTAAGAAATATTATGACTAAGATAATGCAGAATAAATTATCATTAGCCTTCAACAATGTTAAACTGATAAAATACAATAAACATCAAGTTTAACTGCAGCGGAACCAGCAATCCATTAAAAGAGTCAAGTAGAAAATAAAATCTACTATCTTTTATGATTTAAAAGGTTTTTCATCATCGTTATAGCTGAGACTCAGCTTAACAAATATTCCACATCATCGAATCACCCTTGCACTACGGCCAAGGATATTCTTTAGTATCACGACCACAATTATTCATGCACTACGGGCCAAGAATATTTGTGTATTCATTAATGGTCATGATCATGCCAACAACTGTCCATCAATGCACTACGGCAAATGAGACTTTTACCACATCACTTGTAACATTACGGTCATGATTACACCGAAAAATCCCTGGTCATAATCATACCAAGTCCATCCATGCTCTACAGGCCACAGATGACTTTAAAAAAAAAATAAACATGAGGATGATGACAATGATATAAGAGTTCAATAAAACAAGTTCAAGAATTATTTTATCCAGAAATTATTAACATCCAAATTTTTAACACGATACTGTTTTGTGGTGTAAAATTCAAGAATGATCAGAAGAATATTTTCATGAAAGGATACTGGATGAAGCGCAAATATCAAGGATATTCTACTAATTTCATGGAGTATAGAAGTCAAAACTTTAACCAACTGAGTATAATAAAGAATGGAATAACAAAAGAAATCACCATGCATGCGGAACTTCGCATAGACAGGTTATTCCAACAGAATACTAAATAACGGAACCAGGTCAGGTGAAATTCACACCGACAGGATGTTCCAACAGAATAATAAAGAATGGAACCAGGTCCGGTGTAAAACACACAGACAGGATATTCCAACAGAATAATAAATAATGGAACCAGGTCCGGTGTAAAACACACAGACAGGATATTCCGACAGAAATATAAAGACAGGATAATAAATGGATGTCACCAAGTATAGGGTATTCCGCGTATACCGGTTATTCCAACAGAATAATAATGTATGGAATAACATAAGGATTTCACCAAGTATAGGGTGTACCGCGTATACAGGTCATGTATAGGGTATGCCACTTTTACAGGTTATTCCAACAGAGTAACAAAGAATGGAATAACATAAGTTCTCTTCAAGAAGAAAGAAGTACAACAAATAATATTCCCTACCTTAGAAGAACTGGATATAAGTGAAGTAGCAGAAAACTCTTCTTCTTTCTCTCTTATTCTCTATACTTTCTCTCTCTATAGCTTGAACGAATTCGTAAGAAATAATGAAGGAATGAGCTTTCTATTTATAGAAAAACTGAGGGTGGCTCTTGGTCTTAACGAAGGGTCAAAATGACTCTTGGTAATATTGAAGAGACAACTACTATTTGCGAAAGGGTAATTAACCCTTGGAACATCGAAGAGGCAGTTAACTCTTGGTAATATTGAAGGGACAACTACTATTTACGACGGTAATTACTATTTACGAAGGTAATTACTATTTACGAAGGTAATTACTATTTACAAAGGTAATTACTATTTACGAAGGTAATTACTATTTACAAAGGTAATTACTATTTACGAAGGTAATTACTATTTACGAAGAAGACTCTTAGATGATGACATATGGCCCCCCATAAATAATTCAACTTACCATAAACGTCTAATAATAGACTCTTTATATACATCAAAGATTGAATAAAAATTTACCAGAAATCATTTTATTTTTAATCAACACATAATTAATCTTTCAACAATTATTAATCATTATAACTTGTCGTCTCAATTATTGTTTAAATAATATAACATATTATACAGATGATACTGTGACAATAATTAATTCAATAATATAAGAGATATGATGCAGCAATTACTATAACAATAATTGAGTATAGCTGAATGACTTTTCACGTAAGCCTCAATAATCAATACCGTGTGCTACTATGCAACAACGCGTATTACTGTACTTTTACTACCGAGTAGTTCAACAGTATTAACGGTAACACCTCCGCCGTTATTTTCATAAAGTATTTTTGTCGTTTTCTCAATCCGACAATAATTCCATTGTGGGGTCCACCAATGATTGTACCGTCGTACGAATATTCCCCGACAAAAAGAATATTCCCCGACCAAACGAATATTTTATAACAACTTGCGTACTTTGCAACATTTATAAATATTACCCACAACTATAATATTATATCAAATCCACACCATAATTTTCAAAAATATAATTCGAGAAAATTAAATTTTTATTCATAAAATCTGGGGTCTCACAATCTCCCCTCCTTAAGAAATTTCGCCCTCGAAATTTACGTACGTACCTGGTATGCCGAACATGTGAGGATACCTTGACTTCACTTCAAATTCTAACTCTTGAGATATAACTTTTGAGTGTTGAATATGATCCTTCTTATCAAAGATTGTAACACGTATCTCTTCAAACGTTAAATCATCCGCTATCTCGTCCGGTTCTAAATTAATAATGTGGTTCGAATCGTCCACATATTTACGTAACATCACTACGAAAAAAAAAATGTTCTGAACACGCAACATACTTGGCGGTAAAATGAGTCTATAAGCCACAATTCCTACTTGATCAAGGATTTCAAATGGGCCAATTAAAATCGAGGGTTTAGATTTCATCTCTTCGTCAATTCTTGCTTCTAGAATAACGCCCTCTTGAACCTTCTTAATTCTTCACATTCTTCAGCTCCGAGTGTGTAGCTTGAGCGGCTTTAACTTTATCGATTAAAGTCGATTCTACTTGTATATTCGTTATCTTCACGTGAGTTCATATATTCGCACTTGTGATCGCATACGATCTTCTATACAACGCGTCAGGTACCACGTTCGCTTTTCCACGATGGTATTAAATGATATGATCGTAATCTTCAACAGCTCGAGCCAACGTCTTTGGCACGTTATACGTTCTTTTTAGGTGAAGAAAATATTTGAGGGTTTAAGACATGGGTTTTGTACTGGGGTCAATAGAAAATTTGATTTCACGCTCCAGGGTAGGCTAAGAAGTCTTCAAGAATACGTCAGAAAATTTATTAACACTAGAAATATCATTCAAAATTGTGACTCTCATCCAAGACTTGGATAACACTTCACATTGATACCTATCAACTTGTCATCGTTATTCACAACGTCTCTTACGGAAAGTCTGTCTTCGGTGCATTCCACATAAGGAAGTCAACAATGAAAGGACTGGGCTCTTTATTTATGGCTTGAAATGACAATGATTGACTTTAGTGGTTTGATTGCTTGAATTCGCATAACAGGTTTGTTAGGAATATGAAAGCTAACAACCTTACGAAAAGCATGATGAGTAGTTAACCAATCGATTCCTAAAATCGCATCAAAGACAGGTATTTTCAAAGACAAAAGATCGACAGGTAACGTGAAAGTGTCGATTTGAATCAAACAAGATTTATAAATAGTGGAGGTAACTAAGGTTTCTCTTAATGGAGTTTTAATAGATGATTCAAAGTTTAACTTCTCCGAAGTTAAGTACAAACATTGAACACAACTAGGTGAAATAAAAGAGTGAGTAGAACCGGTATCTAACACGGTATAGATTTCGCAAGAGTTTATGACTAACATACCCGTGATAATTTTATTCAGGTTCCTCGTCACGGAAAAAAAAATGCTCTCTCTCTTAAACTATCGGCTTTGGCTTACCTGGGACATCCTTTGGTGCCTCCATCCTAGCTGAATTTGTCTTCGGTGAACGACAAAATCGGGCTAGGTGACCTTCTCTTCCACAATTATAGCATGCTTTGGACAGCATCGCGCAATTTGGACTGATGTGTCCCTCCCCTCCGCATTTGAAGCATATGATAGGTGGTCTTTCTCCTTCCTTAACGACAGGTGCTGGTGCTGACGTCTTTCCATCATTGTTGAATCTTCTCTTCTTGAAATGTCCATTCTTATTGTTTTGGCCCTGATTACCACCGAAGTGGTTACCATTTTTGGCCTGTTGATTTCCTTCACGCTTGTTGTCACCGCTTCGATGACCACTCTCGCTGGTATTATAATTTTGCCGGCTGCTCTCTTTTAGTTGAGTTGACTCGTTATCGCGCTCCACTAACTGAGCCCTATTTACAACATCTGAATATAAACACAATTTATGAGAAATAAGATGTTGACGTATCTCCGGCTTCAAACCTCTTAAAAACATTCGCGCCATTCTCTCTTCATTATCCACCAAGTGGGACGCAAACCGGGATAACTCCGCAAATTTTGCCTCGTATTGCGACACGGTCATATTGTTTTGTTCCAACTTGATAAATTCCACCTCCTTCATGTGGCGAATACTTTCGGGAAAGTATTTGTCATTGAACAGCTCCTGGAACTTCTCCCAAGATATCTTCAGTACAGCAGGTTGAGTACGTTTTACCGATTCCCACCAATAATCTGCCTCTCCGCGCAACATAAAGGCGGCAAAGGGAACCTTTTGCTCCTCGGAACATCCCAAGACATCAAATATCTTGGTGATCTGCTTTATCCATGTTTCAGCTATAAGTGGTTTTGGCTCTCCCTTAAACTCTGGTGGTCCCAGCTCCTTGAACTGTTTAGCGGTAACCAACCGTGGATTGCCATTGCTTCCTCCTGCGTTATGAACAGGAGCCGCCTTCGCCTGATGTTGCATGAATTCTAAAAAGCTCCTAAACGTACCGTCGTTCGTCAATTGATCAGTGTTGGTGTTTACAAGAGGATTATCGCCATCCTGTTGCACATTGTCCTGACTATTGATCTGTGGAGAATCAACGGTTTCCTGTGCTCCATTGATAATCTCAACATTCTCAGATGTCATTTTAAGATACTGCCACAAAATAAAAGGTTACTTGACATATAACATATTATCTCTATATTCTGACCGACCAATAAAATAGCACATAAACTTAGGTAGGTCATACTAGCGAAGGAATTCCCCGTCTCTCCCCTCCTAGTACTATTCTCACATCTTAGCCAGGGATCATATCCCTAAGCTCTGATACCAACTGTGACGCCCCCAAAATTAGGTATACATCACCCATCTTGAGTCGCCAGATACATGGTACAGAATTCAAATACAACTTACTAATACCAGTGTCGTGTACAATACGACAAAATATAACTGGGAGTTTGAATACAATTATTGTCTACTAGAGATCATACAAACTCAAAAGGAGTCCTCAATACAATTATTGTCACACTATTTAACAGAATAGTGAGGACTACTAATGCTATCCTCTGGACCATTACTTCGTTCCCCGACTCGTCCCAGCTATATTCTCATTTCCTGAAGAGAACAGTGAAAGAAAGGGTGAGCTCAACTAGCCCAGTAAGTAATATTATGACTAAGATAATGCAGAATAAATTATCATTAGCCTTCAACAATGTTAAACTGATAAAATACAATAAACATCAAGTTTAACTGCAGCGGAACCAGCAATCCATTAAAAGAGTCAAGTAGAAAATAAAATATACTATCTTTTATGATTTAAAAGGTTTTTCATCATCGTTATAGCTGAGACTCAGCTTAACAAATATTCCACATCATCGAATCACCCTTGCACTACGGCCAAGGATATTCTTTAGTATCACGACCACAATTATTCATGCACTACGGGCCAAGAATATTTGTGTATTCATTAATGGTCATGATCATGCCAACAACTGTCCATCAATGCACTACGGCAAATGAGACTTTTACCACATCATTTGTAACATTACGGTCATGATTACACCGAATAATTCCTGGTCATAATCATACCAAGTCCATCTATGCACTACAGGCCACAGATGACTTTCAAAAATATAAATAAGAGGATGATGACAATGATATAAGAATTCAATAAAACAAGTTCAAGAATTATTTTATCCAGAAATTATTAACGTCCAAATTTGTCAACACGATACTGTTTTGTGGTGTAAAATTCAAGAATGATCAGAAGAAGATTTCCATGAAAGGATACTGGATGAAGCGCAAATATCAAGGATATTCCACTAATTTCATGGAGTATAGAAGTCAAAGTTTTAACCAACTGAGTATAATAAAGAATGAGATAATAAAAGAAATCACCATGCATGCGATAGACCGCACAGACAGGTTATTCCAGCAGAATAATAATAACGGAACCAGGTCAGGTGAAATTCACACCGACAGGATGTTCCAACAGAATAATAAAGAATGGAACCAGGTCCGGTGTAAAACACACAGACAGGATATTCCAACAGAATAATAAAGAATGGAACCAGGTCCGGTGTAAAACACACAGACAGGATACTCCGACAGAAATATAAAGACAGGATAGTAAATGGATGTCACCAAGTATAGAGTATTCCGCGTATACCGGTTATTCCAACAGAATAATAATGAATGGAATAACATAAGGATTTCACCAAGTATAGGGTGTACCGCGTATACAGGTCATGTATAGGGTATGCCACTTTTACAGGTTATTCCAACAGAATAATAAGCAATGGAATAACAACAGTTCTCTTCATGAATAAGAAAGAATAACACCCCTTACGAGTACAACAAATAATATTCCCTACCTTAGAAGAACTGGATATAAGTGAAGTAGCAGAATACTTTTCTTCTTTCTCTCTATAGCTTGAGCGAATTCGTAAGAAATAATGAAGGAATGAGCTTTCTATTTATAGAAAAACTGAGGGCGGCTCTTGGTCTTAACGAAGGGTCAAAATGACTCTTGGTAATATTGAAGAGACAACTACTATTTGCGAAAGGGTAATTAACCCTTGGAACACCGAAGAGGCAGTTAACTCTTGGTAATATTGAAGGGACAACTACTATTGACGAAGGTAATTACTATTGACGAAGTTAATTACTATTTACGAAGGTAATTACTATTTACGAAGGTAATTACTATTTACGAAGGTAATTACTATTTACAAAAGTAATTACTATTTACGAAGGTAATTACTATTTACGAAGGTAATTACTATTTACGAAAATAATTACTATTTACGAAAATAATTACTATTTATGAAAGAGACTCTTAGATGACGACATATGGCCCCCCATAAATAATTAAACTTATCACCAACGTCTCATAATAGACTCTTTATATACATCAAAGATTGAATAAAAATTACCAGAAATTATTTTATTTTTAATCAACACATAATTAATCTTTCAACAATTATTAATCATTATAACTTGTCGTCTCAATTATTGTTTAAATAATATAACATATTATACAGATGATACTGTGACAATAATTAAATCAATAATATAAGAGATATGATGCAGCAATTACTGTAACAATAATTGAGTATAGCTGAATGACTTTTCACGTAAGCATCAATAATCAATACCGTGTGCTACTATGCAACAACGCGTATTACTGTACTTTTACTACCGAGTAGTTCAACAGTATTAACGGTAACACCTCCGCCGTTATTTTCATAAAGTATTTTTGTCGTTTTCTCAATCCGACAATAATTCCATTGTGGGGTCCACCAATGATTGTACCGTCGTACGAATATTCCCCGACAAAAAGAATATTCCCCGACCAAACGAATATTTTATAACAACTTGCGTACTTTGCAACATTTATAAATATTACCCACAACTATAATATTATATCAAATCCACACCATAATTTTCAAAAATATAATTCGAGAAAATTAAATATTTATTCATAAAATCTGGGGTCTCACAATCTCCCCTCCTTAAGAAATTTCGCCCTCGAAATTTACGTACGTACCTGGTATGCCGAACATGTGAGGATACCTTGACTTCACTTCAAATTCTAACTCTTGAGATATAACTTTTGAGTGTTGAATATGCTCCTTCTTATCAAAGATTGTAACACGTATCTCTTCAAACGTTAAATCATCCGCTATCTCGTCCGGTTCTAAATTAATAATGTGGTTCGAATCGTCCACATATTTACGTAACATCGATACGAAAAAAAATGTTCTGAACACGCAACATACTTGGCGGTAAAATGAGTCTATAAGCCACAATTCCTACTTGATCAAGGATTTCAAATGGGCCAATTAAAATCGAGGGTTTAGATTTCATCTCTTCGTCGATTCTTGCTTCTAGAATAACGCCCTCTTGAACCTTCTTAATTCTTCACATTCTTCAGCTCCGAGTGTGTAGCTTGAGCGGCTTTAACTTTATCGATTAAAGTCGATTCTACTTGTATATTCGTTATCTTCACGTGAGTTCATATATTCGCACTTGTGATCGCATACGATCTTCTATACAACGCGTCAGGTACCACGTTCGCTTTTCCACGATGGTATTAAATGATATGATCGTAATCTTCAACAGCTCGAGCCAACGTCTTTGGCACGTTATACGTTCTTTTTAGGTGAAGAAAATATTTGAGGGTTTAAGAAATGGGTTTTGTACTGGGGTCAATACAAAATTCGATTTCACGCTCCAGGGTAGGCTAAGAAGTCTCCAAGAATACGTCAGAAAATTTATTAACACTAGAAATATCATTCAAAATTGTGACCCTCATCCAAGACTTGGATAACACTTCACATTGATACCTATCAACTTGTCATCGTTATTCACAACGTCTCTTACGGAAAGTCTGTCTTCGGTGCATTCCACATAAGGAAGTCAACAATGAAAGGACTGGGCTCTTTATTTATGGCTTGAAATGACAATGATTGACTTTAGTGGTTTGATTGCTTGAATTCGCATAACAGGTTTGTTAGGAATATGAAAGCTAACAACCTTACGAAAAGCATGATGAGTAGTTAACCAATCGATTCCTAAAATCGCATCAAAGACAGGTATTTTCAAAGACAAAAGATCGACAGGTAACGTGAAAATGTCGATTTGAATCAAACAAGATTTATAAATAGTGGAGGTAACGAAGGTTTCTCTCAATGGAGTTTTAATAGATGAATCAAAGTTTAACTTCTCCGAAGTTAAGTACAAACATTGAACACAACTAGGTGAAATAAAAGAGTGAGTAGAACCGGTATCTAACACGGTATAGATTTCGCAAGAGTTTATGACTAACATACCCGTGATAATTTTATTCAGGTTCCTCGTCATAGAAAAAAAACGCTCTCTCTCTTAAACTATCGGCTTTGGCTTACCTGGGACATCCTTTGGTGCCTCCATCCTAGCTGAACTTGTCTTCGGTGAACGACAAAATCGGGCTAGGTGACCTTCTCTTCCACAATTATAGCATGCTTTGGACGGCATCGCGCAATTTGGACTGATGTGTCCCTCCCCTCCGCATTTGAAGCATATGATAGGTGGTCTTTCTCCTTCTTTAACGACAGGTGCTGGTGCTGACGTCTTTCCATCATTGTTGAATCTTCTCTTCTTGAAATGTCCATTCTTATTATTTTGGCCCTGATTACCACCGAAGTGGTTACCATTTTTGGCCTGTTGATTTCCTTCACGCTTGTTGTCACCGCTTCGATGACCACTCTCGCTGGTATTATAATTTTGCCGGCTGCTCTCTTTTAGTTGAGTTGACTCGTTATCGCGCTCCACTAACTGAGCCCTATTTACAACATCTGAATATAAACACAATTTATGAGAAATAAGATGTTGACGTATCTCCGGCTTCAAACCTCTTAAAAACATTCGCGCCATTCTCTCTTCATTATCCACCAAGTGGGACGCAAACCGGGATAACTCCGCAAATTTTGCCTCGTATTGCGACACGGTCATATTGTTTTGTTCCAACTTGATAAATTCCACCTCCTTCATGTGGCGAATACTTTCGGGAAAGTATTTGTCGTTGAACAGCTCCTGGAACTTCTCCCAAGATATCTTCAGTACAGCAGGTTGAGTACGTTTTACCGATTCCCACCAGTAATCTGCCTCTCCGCGCAACATAAAGGCGGCAAAGGGAACCTTTTGCTCATCGGAACATCCCAAGACATCAAATATCTTGGTGATCTGCTTTATCCATGTTTCAGCTATAAGTGGTTTTGGCTCTCCCTTAAACTCTGGTGGTCCCAGCTCCTTGAACTGTTTAGCGGTAACCAACCGTGGATTGCCATTGCTTCCTCCTGCGTTATGAACAGGAGCCGCCTTCGCCTGATGTTGCATGAATTCTAAAAAGCTCCTAAACGTACCGTCGTTCGTCAATTGATCAGTGTTGGTGTTTACAAGAGGATTATCGCCATCCTGTTGCACATTGTCCTGACTATTGATCTGTGGAGAATCAACGGTTTCCTGTGCTCCATTGATAATCTCAACATTCTCAGATGTCATTTTAAGATACTGCCACAAAATAAAAGGTTACTTGACATATAACATATTATCTCTATATTCTGACCGACCAATAAAATAGCACATAAACTTAGGTAGGTCATACTAGCGAAGGAATTCCCCGTCTCTCCCCTCCTAGTACTATTCTCACATCTTAGCCAGGGATCATATCCCTAAGCTCTGATACCAACTGTGACGCCCCCAAAATTAGGTATACATCACCCATCTTGAGTCGCCAGATACATGGTACAGAATTCAAATACAACTTACTAATACCAGTGTCGTGTACAATACGACAAAATATAACTGGGAGTTTGAATACAATTATTGTCTACTAGAGATCATACAAACTCAAAAGGAGTCCTCAATACAATTATTGTCACACTATTTAACAGAATAGTGAGGACTACTAATGCTATCCTCTGGACCATTACTTCGTTCCCCGACTCGTCCCAGCTATATTCTCATTTCCTGAAGAGAACAGTGAAAGAAAGGGTGAGCTCAACTAGCCCAGTAAGAAATATTATGACTAAGATAATGCAGAATAAATTATCATTAGCCTTCAACAATGTTAAACTGATAAAATACAATAAACATCAAGTTTAACTGCAGCGGAACCAGCAATCCATTAAAAGAGTCAAGTAGAAAATAAAATCTACTATCTTTTATGATTTAAAAGGTTTTTCATCATCGTTATAGCTGAGACTCAGCTTAACAAATATTCCACATCATCGAATCACCCTTGCACTACGGCCAAGGATATTCTTTAGTATCACGACCACAATTATTCATGCACTACGGGCCAAGAATATTTGTGTATTCATTAATGGTCATGATCATGCCAACAACTGTCCATCAATGCACTACGGCAAATGAGACTTTTACCACATCATTTGTAACATTACGGTCATGATTACACCGAATAATTCCTGGTCATAATCATACCAAGTCCATCTATGCACTACAGGCCACAGATGACTTTCAAAAATATAAATAAGAGGATGATGACAATGATATAAGAATTCAATAAAACAAGTTCAAGAATTATTTTATCCAGAAATTATTAACGTCCAAATTTGTCAACACGATACTGTTTTGTGGTGTAAAATTCAAGAATGATCAGAAGAAGATTTCCATGAAAGGATACTGGATGAAGCGCAAATATCAAGGATATTCCACTAATTTCATGGAGTATAGAAGTCAAAGTTTTAACCAACTGAGTATAATAAAGAATGAGATAATAAAAGAAATCACCATGCATGCGATAGACCGCACAGACAGGTTATTCCAGCAGAATAATAATAACGGAACCAGGTCAGGTGAAATTCACACCGACAAGATGTTCCAACAGAATAATAAAGAATGGAACCAGGTCCGGTGTAAAACACACAGACAGGATATTCCAACAGAATAATAAAGAATGGAACCAGGTCCGGTGTAAAACACACAGACAGGATATTCCGACAGAAATATAAAGACAGGATAGTAAATAGATGTCACCAAGTATAGAGTATTCCGCGTATACCGGTTATTCCAACAGAATAATAATGAATGGAATAACATAAGGATTTCACCAAGTATAGGGTGTACCGCGTATACAGGTCATGTATAGGGTATGCCACTTTTACAGGTTATTCCAACAGAATAATAAGCAATGGAATAACAACAGTTCTCTTCATGAATAAGAAAGAATAACACCCCTTACGAGTACAACAAATAATATTCCCTACCTTAGAAGAACTGGATATAAGTGAAGTAGCAGAATACTTTTCTTCTTTCTCTCTATAGCTTGAGCGAATTCGTAAGAAATAATGAAGGAATGAGCTTTCTATTTATAGAAAAACTGAGGGCGGCTCTTGGTCTTAACGAAGGGTCAAAATGACTCTTGGTAATATTGAAGAGACAACTACTATTTGCGAAAGGGTAATTAACCCTTGGAACACCGAAGAGGCAGTTAACTCTTGGTAATATTGAAGGGACAACTACTATTGACGAAGGTAATTACTATTGACGAAGTTAATTACTATTTACGAAGGTAATTACTATTTACGAAGGTAATTACTATTTACGAAGGTAATTACTATTTACAAAAGTAATTACTATTTACGAAGGTAATTACTATTTACGAAGGTAATTACTATTTACGAAAATAATTACTATTTACGAAAATAATTACTATTTATGAAAGAGACTCTTAGATGACGACATATGGCCCCCCATAAATAATTAAACTTATCACCAACGTCTCATAATAGACTCTTTATATACATCAAAGATTGAATAAAAATTACCAGAAATTATTTTATTTTTAATCAACACATAATTAATCTTTCAACAATTATTAATCATTATAACTTGTCGTCTCAATTATTGTTTAAATAATATAACATATTATACAGATGATACTGTGACAATAATTAAATCAATAATATAAGAGATATGATGCAGCAATTACTGTAACAATAATTGAGTATAGCTGAATAACTTTTCACGTAAGCATCAATAATCAATACCGTGTGCTACTATGCAACAACGCGTATTACTGTACTTTTACTACCGAGTAGTTCAACAGTATTAACGGTAACACCTCCGCCGTTATTTTCATAAAGTATTTTTGTCGTTTTCTCAATCCGACAATAATTCCATTGTGGGGTCCACCAATGATTGTACCGTCGTACGAATATTCCCCGACAAAAAGAATATTCCCCGACCAAACGAATATTTTATAACAACTTGCGTACTTTGCAACATTTATAAATATTACCCACAACTATAATATTATATCAAATCCACACCATAATTTTCAAAAATATAATTCGAGAAAATTAAATATTTATTCATAAAATCTGGGGTCTCACAATCCAAACGAATATTTTATAACAACTTGCGTACTTTGCAACATTTATAAATATTACCCACAACTATAATATTATATCAAATCCACACCATAATTTTCAAAAATATAATTCGAGAAAATTAAATATTTATTCATAAAATCTGGGGTCTCACATAGAACACCCCTTCCTTGTATTATGCAGTGCTTCAATACTTCTATTTGCTTTGACAGTTCTCAGATACTGATGGCCTAATTCCTTTTCCTGGTCCCTTTCTGAATATTAAGACACTTCAGATTTGTGGTGCGTCCAACTTACTTTCTCCTTGTGATCTCCCGTTCACTTATCATCAATGATCTGACACGGCACTTAATCACTTTAGCCTTGCTTTTCAGAGGCTGACCAGTATCTCGGTTTACTTTCCACCAGTCCCTTCTTTGTTTGGCAAGCACTACGATCTAGGTTACTTCTAAGGTCGTTGTCTTCTGTTCTCTTGTCAGCAACTGCATTAGCTGACTTTTCCTTAGTCAGCTGCTGAAGTCTTCTTTGAATCATCTTGTGGAAGACTTCATCACGAATGGCCTTTCAACTTAATCTTGATGCTGATTGGATTGTTTTTTAGTTCTCCTACTAGCCTGCATGTCATTCGTTGAGTGCTCTCTGGTTCCCTTACTGTGGATTGCATCTTTGCAGTGCCAACCAGAGGCTTCATACCTTTGGATAATCTGGGAGTGCTCATTCGTTGAGAACCGTATCTGCTCTACGATCCTAACTTAGCATTGTGAGCACTTCTTTTGAAGTCGTAGTTCTGCACTCTACGATTCAGCTTCGGCTGTGCAGACACTACGATCCCAAGATCAGATTTCGACACTCTACGATTTTTGCCTTGTGCTTGTTGTCTTCATCCAATCTTGCTCGACTATGATCTCTGCATTCATTTATTGGAATCTACAATCTCAGAGTGTAGCCTACGATCCTTTTCTTGGCTTTGGCATCGCTAGACTCTATGACTCTGATTGTAGTCTACGTTTCATACTTGGCTTCGGCAGATGGTCGTTTGGCTTGTAGACAGGTTGTCTCTACGATTTTGAACATGACTTCCTCAGCACACTACGATCCCGAGGAAGCTCTTCTCGACACACTACGATCCTTCTTCGTTTCCACTGGAAGTCTACGAACTTCGAGATCTCACTATCTTGCATACTCCTATTCTGCCTCGATAACTCCCGAGTTGACTCTGACTCTCCTGGCAGACTACGACTTTTGGTGCAGTGCTCGACGATCAGACAACCATATCTATTACAACATAAGATCAACCTAACATGCTTGATCTTTCTATATTTATAGTCCTTATACATCATTTCTTTTTAAGGACTTCACAAAGCTGTTTTGCTTATGTAGGATCAACCTAACATATTTGATCAATTCATTCTAAGTCCTTGTACATATATTTCTATTATCTATCAAAGGACTTTACAACTTTTTTTCATGCTAACATACTTGCATATTTATTCATATATATCATAATCAAATCATATATTAAATAGGAATATCATTCACATGTTTATTCCTGACAATCCTGCTAAGATTTGGGAATTTTTGGAGTTAAACTTAAGGTAATTAATTTCTTAAGGAATTAATTAGAAATTTATTTTTGAAAAGAAGTAAATGATATTTAAAAATTTTGAGAAAAATATATGTTCAATATGGGACTATATTATGCTTAATCCCAGAAAAAATAATTTTTGGGACTGATTTGGTATTTGTTATGAAAATAATCTAGTTACGAGTAAATGAGACGTTATTAGTTCTTGGTTAAATTAATTCTTGAACTTGTTTTATTGAATTCTTATATCATTGTCATCATCCTCATATTTATATTTTGTTGAAAGTCATCTGTGGCCTGTAGTGTATAGATGGACTTGGTATGATTATGACCAGAGATTATTCGGTATAATCATGACCGTAATGTTTCAAATGACGTGGTAAAAGTCCTCATTGGCCCGTAGTGCATTGATGGACAGTTTTTGGTATGATTATGGCTATGGATTCTCTTCGGCCAAGGGTGCAAAGATGAATTATTTTATAGCATGATCAGGACCGTTGATAAAAACACGATTATCTTTGGCCCGTAGTACATGGATAATTTGTGGTTGTGATACTAATGAAAAAGTCCTCATTGGCCCGTAGTGCATTGATGGATAGTTTTTGGTATGATTATGGCTATGGATTCTCTTCGGCCAAGGGTGCAAAGATGAATTGTTTTATAGTATGATCAGGACCTTTGATAAAAACACGTTTATCTTTGGCCCGTAGTGTATGGATAATTTGTGGTTGTGATACTAATGAAAAAGTCTTCATTGGCCCGTAGTGCATTGATGGACAGTTTTTGGTATGATTATGGCTATGGATTCTCTTCGGCCAAGGGTGCAAAGATGAATTATTTTATGGCATGATTAGGACCATTGATGATAACACGATTATCTTTGGCCCGTAGTGCATGGATAATTCGTGGTCGTGATACTAAAGGATATCCTTGGCCTGTAGTACAGGGATGATTTGATGATGTGGATTAATTATTGAGCTGAGTCTCAACAATGAAATATTAATTCATGGATGTGATAATTATGAATATCCTTGGCCGTAGTGCATGGATAATTCATAGATGTGATATTAACGAATATCCTTGGCCGTAGTGCAGGGGTGATTTGATGATGTCGATTATTTGTTAAGCTGAGTCTCAACATTATTGGTTTTACAGTTGTATATCTTTGGCCTGTAGTGCAAAGATGAATTTATTAGTATGATTATGAGCAAGAATTGTGATTTGGTATAACCATGATTTGTGATATTTTAGGTGAAGATAGGTGATGAGAATCATCTTTGTCCTGGGTGCGAAAAGGGAATTCAGAATCACAATTATGATTATGAGTTATTCATATGATTGTGGACAAGAATTGTTGATTGATGTTACAGGGATAAAACATTATTGGTGGACTTTTAACATGGAGAAGATAATAGACCTGATGGTCTATTTTACTGTTCTAATGGATTGCTCGTTCTGCTGCAACTATGGTTGAAAAGTTTTATCATCTACCATATGTTCTAAATCTCTGATTTATTATTGATGAAAACTATTGATAATTTAATTATGTTTAGTCATGACATTCTTTACTGGGCTAGTTGTGCTCACCCTTTCTGCTTCACAATTCCTTTCAGGTAATAAGAGTGTTGCAGTAAGAGTGTTTCCAGGTCGAGCGGGGATAACAGGGGAATTGAACAGTAGTCTCTAGCTGTGAAGGTTCTCCCTAAACAGTATAGAAAAGTGTGTTGTATTCTATACATCATTTAGTAGTTGTATCTGGTGAATCAAATAGGGTGAGGCGAACCCAACTTTGGAAGGGTGTTTTGCCACTATCACACAAGATGTCTAATAACATATAAACTCGTGTTATCATAAGACAGGGTTGTGCGCATCTACTTGCTGAGTATGTCTACGGGCACTACCTATATGATCTTGGAGTTTATTTGAAATATAATATTCACTTGGAGACACTGGAGATAGTTATATGTCAAGAGAAGACTCACCATTGGAAAGAATATGATAGTAATCTTCTCGTTTTTCTTTGGGGTCTATTGGGTCAACCAAGGATAATTCTGTGGCCATATGATATCTATTATAACCTAGATGCATGGTCTCCCATGTACGAAGGTTTCCTTGAGCACTTCCCAAAGATTTTAATTTCTAAAATAGTCTTTGACTATACTTTTATGTAAAGTTCCATTGTAAGGTTGTGGTCGAGGCACCATGAGAGTTACATACATTTGTATTAAAACTCACAGTTAACTGTGATCGTATTCTATATGACAGCTCAACAATTGTATAAATGAAGTTGTATCTAAATTTTGTACTATGTATCTGGCGACTCAGAATGGGTGATGTATACCTAATTTTGGGGGCGTCACATTTGGTATCAGAGCTTAGGGATATGGTCGCTGGCGGAGATATGAGTCTAGAACTAGGAGGGGAGAGACGAGTAATATACTTCGCTAGTGTGTGACTTACCTAAGCCGAAATTTTTTTATTTGATAAATTGACAATTTGTGATATGTCAATTGAACTTTGTTTTGAAGATATATTATAGAATGATATCTGAAATATAGGAGATGAGCAATTGGAAAATCATGATACAGAGAAAATAACCGGGAAGGTACAATTCGAAAAGAAAACAAGGTATTCTCATCTCTTCGAATACCAGGTACGTATGTAAATTTCGAGGGCGAAATTCCATAAGGAGGGGAGATTGTGAGACCCCAGATTTTATGAATAAATATTTAAATTTCTCGAAATAATTTTTTATTTTTTTATATTAGGGAGTGGATTTGATATAATATTATAGTTGTGGGTAATATTTATAAATTTTGCAAAGTACGCAATTTGTTATATAATATTCGATTGGTTGGGGAATATTCGTTTTAATAGGGAATATTTGTACAACGACACAATCATTGGTGGACCCCCACAACGAAATTATTGTCAGATTGAGAAAACGACAAAAATACTTTATGAAAATAACGGCAGAAATTTTTTCGTTAACTGTTAAACACCCGATGTTAAAAGTACAGTAATACGCGTGGTTGCATAGTAGCACACAGTATTGATTATTGATGCTTCCGTGAGAAGTCACTCAATTATACTCAATTATTGCTACCGTAATGGCTGCATCATATATCTTATATTATTGATTCAATTATTGTCATAGTATCATTTGCATAATATATTATATTATTAAATCAATAATTGAGACGACAAAGTTATTCATATTATTATTTGCAATATTGACAATGTCTAGAAGTTCTGTCAAGGAGAGGTTTGGTCACCTAATTGCGCGGCAGTAAAGAGAAATCTTTATCGGAAAGCCCCCTCTTTCCTGGGAATGACTTGGTTGTTAAATATTGTGAGTTATAATATTAATGATGAATAAGTTGTGTTGATATGTGGAGACTCAACGGTCTCCAATGCTCTATTGCTATTCTCAACATTCTCGGATGTCATTTTCAGATACTGCCACAAAACAAGGATTAAATAACGTATCACATATTATCTCTATACTCTGACCGACCAATTAAATATTAAATAAACTTAGGTAGGTCATACTAGCGAAAGAATTTCCCGTTTCTCCCCTCCTAGTTCTTATCTCACATTTCAGCCATGGATCATATCCCTAAGCTTTGATACCAACTGTGACACCCCAAAATAGGTATACATCACCTATTCTGAGTCGCCAAATACATGGTACAAAATACAAATACAATCTTTAATATATAAGAAGAGAGCTGTGGGTTTCAATACAAATACTGTCTTCTAGACAATACCCACTCTCAGAATAAGTCCTCATTACATTTATTATCACACTATTTAACATAATAGTGAGGACTACTAATACTATCATCTGATCCATCACTCCGTTCCCCGACTCGTCCCAGCTATATTCTCATTTCATGAAGAGAACAGTGAAAGAAAGGGTGAGCTCAACTAGCCTAGTAAGAAATATTATGACTAAGATAATGCAGAATAAATTATCATTAGTCTTCAACAATGTTAAATTGATAAAATACAATAGACGTCAAGTTTAACTACAGCGGATCAAGCAATCCATTAAAAGAGTCAAGTAGAGAATATAATCTACTATCTTTTATGATTTAAAAGGTTTTTCATCACTATTATCGCTGAGACTCAGCTTAATAAATAATCCACATCATCCCTGCACTACGGCCAAGGATATTCATTAGTATCACGACCACAAATTATCTATGCACTACGGGCCAAGGATATTCGTGTATTCATAAATGGTCATGATCATGCTAACAACTGTCCATCAATGCACTACGGGCCAATAAAGACTTTTACCACATTATTTGTAACATTAAGGTCATGATTATACCGAATAATCCATGGTCATAATCATACCAAGTCCATCTATGCACTATAGGCCACGATGACTTTCAATAAAATATAAACATGAGGATGATGACAATGATATAAGAATTCAATAAAACAAGTTCAAGAATTAATTTATCCAGGAAACAAAAGCGTCCAAATTGTCAACATGATACTGCTTTGTAGAGTAAAATTCAAGAATGCTCAGAAGAATATATTTCTATGAAAAGATACTGGATGAAGCGCAAATATCAATAATATTCCACTAATTTCATGGATTATAGAAGTCAAAACATTAGCCAACTGAGTATAATAAGGAATGGAATAACAAAAGAAATCACCAGGCATGCGTTAGACCGCACAGGTAGGTTATTCTAACAGAATAATAATTGACGGAACCAGGTCCGGCGTAAAACGCACAAACAGGGTATTCCAACAGAATAATGAAGACGAAATCAGGTCCGGCGTAAAACGCACAGACAGGATATTCCAATAGAATAATAAAGACGGAATCAGGTCTGGCGTAAAATGCACAAACATGATATTCTAACAGAATAATAACGAATGGAATAACAGAAGAATTTCACCAAGTATAGGGTAGTCCGCGTATACAGGTTGTAAGACCCCGAAATTTTTTAAATAAAAAGGAATTTCCTTTATTTATTTTTTTGAAATAGTAAGGGTGAATTTGATTAATGTGGTTAGTTATGGGTAAAATGCGCAAATATTTTAAATAAGCAGGTGGTTATAAAATATTCATTGTTGTCGGGGAATATTCGTTTGGTCGTGGAATATTCTTGTTGTCGGGGAATATTCGTACGACGGCGCAGTCTTTTGTGGGCCCCATAACGGAAAGCGATTGGATGAAGAAAACGACAAGTATAAGTTGTTTATAAAAACGGCGTAGTTGTTACCGTTAATACTGTTGGAATATCCGGTGGTTAAAACACAGTAATACGCGTTGTTGCACAGTAGCACACGGTATTGCACCAATTATTGATTCTTACGTAAGAAGGCACTACTCAATAATGGTTACAGTAATTACTGTTCAATATTTTATTTTATTGATTCAATAATTATTGCATTGATATTTTATATTACTGTTGTTTCAATAAATTGTCATTACACATTATTTTTTCATTATCGAAACAATAATTCATATTATCTGAATAATATTATTAGATAACATTATTGGCAATGTCTAGAAAGTTCTGTCTAAGGAGAGGTTTGGTCACCTAATTGCGCGCCAGTAAGGAGAAATTCTTATTGGAAAGCCCCCTCTTTCCTGGGAACGGCCTGGTTGTCAGTACTGTGATTCTGTAATATTATTTGTGAATAATTAATTATTGATTCATATGATGAGGAAAATATTGATTTTATATGAATATAGATGGAGAAATTTTTAATGTGACAATTGTTGAAAATTAATATTTTATCTTTTTCTGATAAAATAATTCATTTAAATATATTATTATATTTTTAATAATATAATAATGGTGATATTTTTACAATGAATGTGGGATATATGAGTTTATGAGGAGAAAGAGTATTTTTGTTGCAATAAATATTAAAAACAGATTTTGTGTGTCGGTAGACCTATTTCTTGACTGAAAATTTGATTATAGCCTGTAAAATCGTCCGTTTGTGGATTTTGGTCAATTTTTATTTGGAATTTGGAAAAACTTTCTTCTGCAAAGTTGTAGAGAATTGAATTTCCTATAAAAATTCATGAGATTCGAATTTTCTGGTAAAAGGGCTATTTATTATGAATTATTGAAGTTCCGAAGCTCCGAAATAATTGATTTTTGGAAGTTTAAAATGTTTTTAATAACAAAAATGTTTTTGTCATTTATGGTGGGTTTTGCATGTGATGTTAATGACTGATTTCAGTTCTTCAAATGTTGGCGTTGGAATATTAATTAATATATTATTAATTTATTAAATTTTCTGCTTTGGTGTTCTAAGCAATTTCCTATAAACAGGGTGCTTAGGTTAGAATTGAAAATCACACCAGAAACTGAAGTTTTCTCTCTCTATATTATCGAGCGTATTCTTGTGAGTATTTTGAGTATACTTTGAGTATTGCTATACGGTGCAAGTTCATGTCATAGCCTATATCCGGTGTTTCAACTAGAAGTACTGTCTTTCGAGGTAAAGGATGTTATTTTCTTCTAAAATGATATTATTTCTTCAATATCATTATGCCGAAATATTGGTTGGAACTTTTTATCAAATTTAGAACTTTTTCATGTCGGAGTTACTATTCATGAGTTACTATTCACGAGTTACTATTCACGAGTTACTATTCACGAAGCGTGATGATGTTTTTTTTGTGAAATTTCTATCTTTTGGTGTCGAAATTACTATTCACGTATACGACACTATTCACGTATACGACACTATTCACGAATACGACACTATTCACCAAAAAATGAAATTTCTTCTTTTTGTCCAAAATATCTATTCTGGATACTAGCTTTGATTCTATCCATGTTTTGATCATTCTTGAAATTTACTTCAGTATGATTATTTATGAAGTATTTTTGAAATCAGATTGTTTAAAGTACGAATCCTTAATACTTGTTATTTTGTTTCACTGGATTCGTTTCCTTTAAAATATTTTTCATCATCCTCAGTCCTAAATGATGGTGTTACTGAATATCTTTGGCCTGTAGTGCAAAGATGAATGATTTCTTGATGAATATCTTTGGCCCGTAGTGCAAAGATGTACAGGTGTTGAGATGAACATGAACAATTGATGAATATCTTTGGCCCGTAGTGCAAAGATGAACAGGTGTTTAGATGAACATGACCAACTGATGAATATCTTTGGTCTGTAGTGCAAAGATGAATATTTGATTTGATTTGAGATATATATTGATTGATGTTACAGGGATAAAATATTGATGATGGACTTTTAAATTCATAGATGTTAGTAGATTTCATTCTCTACTTAACTCCTCTAATGAATTATTGTTTCCGCTGCAGTTGTTGATCTAAAACTTATTGTCTATTGTATTATATCAGATTTTTCCCTGTTGAAGACTAAGGATAACTTGTTATACATTATCTTAGTCATAATATTCTTTACTGGGCTAGTTGAGCTCACCCTTTTCCTTTTTGTTCCATTTTTTCTTCTCAGGAGGCGAGAATGTAGCAAGTACTAGTCGGGGTATGGAATAAAGGTTCTAGAGAGAGTTGTTTAGTAGTCCTCACAATTTTTGTAAAATAATGTATCAATAATTATGATGGGGATTTATTTGCGTGTGGATATTGTCTAGACTGCAATATCTGTATTTAAACTCACAGTTTATATGTTGTAATAATAAAGTTGTAGTTATTTCTGTACCATGTATTTGGCGACTCAGAATGGGTTGGTTGGAATGAACCTATTTTGGGGGCGTCACAGTTGGTATCAGAGCTTAGGGATATGATCTCTGGCGGAGATCGGGGAATAGAACTAGGAGGGGAGAGACGAGTAAATCCTTCGCTAGTGTGTCCTACCTAAGCTTATTTGTTAGTTGGTCACTATATAGGGATATTATGTGATATATTGATTTCCTTAATTAACCCTTGTTTTATGACAGTATTTAAGAATGTCGACTGAGAATGTTAACAGTGGAGTAAATAAGACCGTAGAGACGCCTGTACTCACCAATGAGGAGAACGTGCAACAGACTGGCAATGTACCTCCTGTGAACAACACCACTGAGCAGACGATGAACGACGGGATGTTTAGGAGCTTTTTGCAGTTCATGCAAAACCAGACGAGGGAGACTCGTGTTCAAAATACAGGAGGAAATGATAGCAATTCACGGGTGGTCACAGCCAAGCAGTTCAAAGAGTTGGGACCACCAGAATTTAAGGGAAAGCCCGATCCGATCATGGCGGAAACATGGGTCAAACAAATTACCAAGATATTCGATGTCTTGGGATGCACGGAGGAACAGAAGGTTCCATTCGCCACCTTTATGTTCCGTGGCGAGGCAGACTACTGGTGGGAGTCTGTGAAGCGTACACATCCAGCCGCACTCAGCATGTCATAGGAGACGTTTCAGAAACTTTTCAACGAAAAATACTTTCCTGAAAGTATTCGCCATATGAAGGAAGTGGAGTTTATTAGACTGGAGCAGAATAACATGACGGTGTCTCAGTACGAGGCGAAGTTTGCGGAGTTATCCAGGTTTGCACATCATTTGGTGGAGAATGAGGAACGTATGACGCGGATGTTTCTGAGAGGTTTGAAACCCGGCATACGTCAGTATCTCATTTCTCATAAATTTTCTATCTATTCAGATGTTGTCAACAGGGCTCAGTTGTTAGAGCGAGATAACGAGTACGTTCAACCGAGGGACCATAACCAGGATCATACCGAAGATAGCAGTCATCAGAATAATGATGACCAGCGGAGAAAGAAGAATATGGACAAAGGCGGTAACCACTCTGGTGGTAATCGTGACCATGAAAATAGAAGAAGTGAGTTGGGAGGAGGTTTTAAAAAGAGGAGATTTAACAACGACCATGTGAAGACGACAGTGCCAGCAGCAACTGGTTCCAAGGGAGGAGAAAGACCACTGGTCGTATGTTACAAATGCGGGAAAGAGGGACATATCAGCCAAAACTGCCCACAACAGTTCAAGCTATGCTATAATTGTGGAAAGGAAGGACATATCGCTCGAGAGTGTACGGTATCGAAACCCAGTCCAGCAGGAATGGTGACTCAAAAGGATGTCCCAGAAAAGTCAAAGTCAACGGTTCTTGGAAGAGCGTTTGTCGTGACCGGTCAAAATACGAGGAACCCGAACGAAGTTAGCACGGGTTAGTTAATTATAATTCTTGCGAAGTTTATACCTTACTAGGTACCGATTCTACCCATTCTTTTATCTCTCTTGCTTGCGCTCAACGTTTGAACTTGACTACAGAGAAATTAGACTTTGACCTATCTGTGGAGACTCAGTTAGGAGAAACTTTCATTACATCCGTTGTTTAGAAATCTTGCTTGATTCAAATTGACACTATCACATTACCTGTTAACCTTATTTCTATAGAGATATTTGCTTTTGATGTGATTTTAAGGTTAACTACTCATCATGCTAAAATTAATTACTTTTGTAAGGTTGTTAGTTTTTATATTCCTAAGCAACCTAATATTTGAACTCAAGCAATCAAACCATTGAAGTCAAACATTTTTATATCAAGCCATGAAGTCTTTCGTTTATTGAAAAATGGATGTCATGTTTTCTTAGCCCATGTCATGGACTTGAACAAAAGTACATCAGATTTGAATGATATTTCTGTTGTTAGTGAATTTTCTGACGTATTTTCTGAAGAATTTCTTGGCCTACTCCCAGAGCGTGATATTGAATTTTGTATCGACTTTGAACCCGGTACAAAACCCATTTCTAAAAATCTCATGGCTCCTATTGAACTTCAGGAGTTAAAAATTTAACTATAGAATTTGGTACCCAAGCCTTTATCTTGTGACTTCCTTTGTGGAATACACAGAAGCTAGACTCTCCGTAGGGGACAATATTCATGCGATAGTAAACTGATAGGTGTCATTGTAACGTGCTATCCAAGGTTGTGATATGAGTCACAGTTGAGAACAACCTAAGTCGGTAATCGAAATACGTAACTTTCTAGGTTTAGTTGGTTATTATCGGAGATTCGTTGAAGGATATTCTCGAATCGCTACTCCATTAATGCAGCTGACTCGTAGAGATACAAAATTTAAATGGAGCAAGGAATGTGGGAAGAGCTTCGAAGAACTCAAGAGGAGACTCATTTCGGCACATGTTCTGACCATACCGTCTTAGAAAAGCAAACGTGGTAGCTGACGTGTTGAGTAGAAGATCGTATACGAGTACGAGTACGATATTATCAAAGACTCATTTTGTATAATTTATAAATAATAGAGATGGAGATGAAAACTCTAGGTACCCACGTGATGATATACGAGTATAATCGACTTTAATCGATAAAGTTAAAGTTGTTCAAGCTACACACCGGAGCTGATGAATTTGAAGAAGGAGGTGCAAGAAGTTGTTATTTCAAAAGCGAGAATCGGTGAGGTGGGGAAAGCTCAAACCTTCGATTTATTAATCCATTTGAAATTCTCGATTGAATAGGAACTGTGGCCTATAGAATCGTTTTACCGCCAAGTATGTCGCGTGTTTATAACATTTTTTTTTATGTACCGATGTGGACGACTCGAACCATGTTATTGAGTTAGAACCGGACGAAATAGCTGAAGACTTAACGTACAAGATGTTGGATGGGAAGGAGCATGTCCTACGCACGAAGGTCATACCACAAGTTAAAGTTTTGTGGAGGAATCATGCTATAGAGGAAATGACATTGGAGTTGGAAATGGAAATGAAAGCGAGGTATCTTTACCTTTTTTGAAACACCAGTTACGTACGTCAATTTCGAGGACGAAATTTCATAAGGAGGGGAGGTTGTAAGACCCCGAAAATTTTTAAATAAAAAGGAATTTCCTTTATTTATTTTTTTGAAATAGTAAGGGTGAATTTGATTAATGTGGTTAGTTATGGGTAAAATGCGCAAATATTTTAAATAAGCAGGTGGTTATAAAATATTCATTGTTGTCGGGGAATATTCGTTTGGTCGTGGAATATTCTTGTTGTCGGGGAATATTCGTACGACGGCGCAGTCTTTTGTGGGCCCCATAACGGAAAGCGATTGGATGAAGAAAACGACAAGTATAAGTTGTTTATAAAAACGGCGTAGTTGTTACCGTTAATACTGTTGGAATACCCGGTGGTTAAAACACAGTAATACGCGTTGTTGCACAGTAACACACGGTATTGCACCAATTATTGATTCTTACGTAAGAAGGCACTACTCAATAATGGTTACAGTAATTACTGTTCAGTATTTTATTTTATTGATTCAATAATTGCTGCATTGATATTTTATATTACTGTTGTTTCAATAAATTGTCATTACACATTATTTTTTTCATTATCGAAGCAATAATTCATATTATCTGAATAATATTATTAGATAACATTATTGGCAATGTCTAGAAAGTTCTGTCTAAGGAGAGGTTTGGTCACCTAATTGCGCGCCAGTAAGGAGAAATTCTTATTGGAAAGCCCCCTCTTTTATGGGAACGACCTGGTTGCCAGTACTGTGATTCTGTAATATTATTTGTGAATAATTAATTATTGATTCATATGATGAGGAAAATATTGATTTTATATGAATATAGATGGAGAAATTTTTAATGTGACAATTGTTGAAAATTAATATTTTATCTTTTTCTGATAAAATAATTCATTTAAATATATTATTATATTTTTAATAATATAATAATGGTGATATTTTTACAATGAATGTGGGATATATGAGTTTATGAGGAGAAAGAGTATTTTTGTTGCAATAAATATTAAAAACAGATTTTGTGTGTCGGTAGACCTATTTCTTGACTGAAAATTTGATTATAGCCTGTAAAATCGTCCGTTTGAGGATTTCGGTCAATTTTTGTTTGGAATTTGGAAAAACTTTCTTCTGCAAAGTTGTAGAGAATTGAATTTCCTATAAAAATTTGAGAGATTCGAATTTTCTGGTAATTGGGCTATTTATTATGAATTATTGAAGTTCCGAAGCTCCGAAATAATTGATTTTTGGAAGTTTAAAATGTTTTTAATAACAAAAACGTTTTTGTCATTTATGGTGGGTCTTGCATGTGATGTTAATGACTGATTTCAGTTCTTCAAATGTTGGCGTTGGAATATTAATTAATATATTATTAATTTATTAAATTTTCTGCTTTGGTGTTCTAAGCAATTTTCTATAAATAGGGTGCTTAGGTTAGAATTAAAAATCACACCAGAAACTGAAGTTTTTTCTCTCTATATTATCGAGCGTATTCTTGTGAGTATTTTGAGTATACTTTGAGTATTGCTATACGGTGCAAGTTCAAGTCATAGCCTATATCCGGTGTTTCAACTAGAAGTACTGTCTTTCGAGGTAAGGATGTTATTTTCTTCTAAAATGATATTATTTCTTCAATATCATTATGCCGAAATATTGGTTGGAACTTTTTATCAAATTTGGAACTTTTTCATGTCGGAGTTACTATTCATGAGTTACTATTCACGAGTTACTATTCATGAGTTACTATTCACGAGTTACTATTCACGAGTACTATTCACGAAGCATGATGATGTTTTTTTTTGTGAAATTTCTATCTTTTGGTGTCGAAATTACTATTCACGTATACGACACTATTCACGTATACGGTACTATTCACGAATACGACACTATTCACCAAAAAATGAAATTTCTTCTTTTTGTCCAAAATATCTATTCTGGATACTAGCTTTGATTGTATCCATGTTTTGATCATTCTTGAATTTTACTTCAATATGATTATTTATGAAGTATTTTTGAACTCAGATTGTTTAAAGTACGAATCCTTAATACTTGTTATTTTGTTTCACTGGATTCGTTTCCTTTAAAATATTTTTCATCATCCTCAGTCCTAAATGATGGTGTTACTGAATATCTTTGGCCTGTAGTGCAAAGATGAATGATTTCTTGATGAATATCTTTGGCTTGTAGTGCAAAGATGTACAGGTGTTGAGATGAACATGAACAATTGATGAATATCTTTGGCCCGTAGTGCAAAGATGAACAGGTGTTTAGATGAACATGACCAACTGATGAATATCTTTGGCCTGTAGTGCAAAGATGAATATTTGATTTGATTTGAGATATATATTGATTGATGTTACATGGATAAAATATTGATGATGGACTTTTAAATTCATAGATGTTAGTAGATTTCATTCTCTACTTAACTCCTCTAATGAATTATTGTTTCCGCTGCAGTTGTTGATCTAAAACTTGTTGTCTATTATATTCTATCAGATTTTTCCCTATTGAAGACTAAGGATAATTTGTTGTACATTATCTTAGTCATAATATTCTTTACTGGGCTAGTTGAGCTCACCCTTTTCTTTTTTGTTCCATTTTTTCTTCTCAGGAGGCGAGAATGTAGCAAGTACTAGTCGGTGTATGGAATGAAGGTTCTAGAGAGAGTTGTTTAGTAGTCCTCACCATTTTTGTAAAATAGTGTATCAATAATTATGATGGGGATTTATTTGCGTGTGGATATTGTCTAGACGGCAATATCTGTATTTAAACTCACAGTTTATATGTTGTAATAATAAAGTTGTAGTTATTTCTGTACCATGTATTTGGCGACTCAGAATGGGTTGGTTGGAATGGACCTATTTTGGGGGCGTCACACAGGTTATTCCAACCGAATAATAAATAATGGAATAACAGAAGTTCTCTTCATGAATACAAAAGAATAACACCCCTTACCGTAAAAGAAAGTGGATATAAGAGTAAGGAAGTAGCAGAATACTTTTCTATAGTTTCTCTATAATTTCTCTCTCTAGAGTTTCAGTGAATTTGTAAGAAATAATGAAGGAATGAGCTTCTATTTATAGGAGAATGGAAGCGCACTGTTCATGGACGAAATAATTTTGCAGATTCACGGATCAAGGTTTCGATATCACACTAATGCAAATTTCAATCAACTAACCAATAGGATCAAAGCAAAAATTAAAATATAAGTCATATATATATAAACACATTCTAAATATATATATATATATATATATATATATATATATATATATATATAAAATATTTACCACTTGATTTTTCATCCCCCCATAACCAACATCAATCCCCCACCCTCCCAAAATCACTTTCACTACACTCTTATACATCACTATCACACTATCACTTTTCCACCATTTTCCACTCACACGCATCACACACATATCACTTTCACCTATCCTTTTCTCCCACCATATACTCATTACATATATATATATATATATATATATCTTCCATACGTATACTCTTTCTCCATCCATTTCCAAAATCATTTTTCCAACACAATGGACCCCACATATGAACCCCCCCCCCTTTTATTATAAAAAATTTTCTACTAATTATTTTGGAAAATGGGTAAATGGAGATTCATAAAATAAGCAAAACTTACACAAATACCTCATAAAAATCACATTAATAATTTTAACAACATATATCATCATTATTATAATTCACAATATTAATCGACCAGGTCGTTCCCAGGAAAGAGGGGGCTTTCCAATAAGGATTTCTCCTTATTGGCGCGTAATTAGGTGACCAAACCTCTCCTTGACAGAACTTGTAGACATCGTTAATATTGTAAATAATAATATTTATAACTTTGTCGTCTCAATTATTGATTTAATAATATATAAAATATTGACAATAATTGATTAAATAACGTGAGATATTATGCAGCAATTACTGTAGCAATAATTGAACAAAACTGAGTGACTTCTCACGTAAGCATCAATAATCAATACCGTGTGCTACTGTGCAACTACGCATATTACTGTACTTTTAACATCGGGTGTTTCAACAGTTAACAGTAAAACTTCCGTCGTTATTTTCATAAAGTATTTTTATCGTTTTCTTAATCCGACAATAATTCCGTTGTGGGGTCCACCAATGATTGTGCCGTTGTACGAATATTCCCTGTTAAAACGAATATACCCCGACTAATCGAATATTATAAAACAACTTGCGTACTTTGCAAAATTTATAAATATTACCCAAAACTATAACATTATATTAAATTCATTCCATAATATTCAAAAATGATATTTATAGAAAATTCATCTTTATTTATAAAAGTTGGGGTCTTACAACCTCCCCTTCTTATGAAATTTCGCCCTTGAAATTATGGTACGTACCTGGTATGTCGAAGAGGTAAGGATACCTTGATTTCATTTCAGATTCTAACTCCCAGGTCATTTCCTCAACATTGTGGTTTCTCCACAAAACTTTGACTTGAGGTATAACCTTAGAGCGTAGAATATGTTCCTTCTTATCCAAGATTTGTACTGGAACCTCTTCATACGTTAAATCTTCCACTATTTCGTCCAGTTCTAACTCAATAATGTGGTGCGGGTCTTTCACATATTTACGTAACATAGATATGTGAAAAACGTTATGAACACGAGACATACTTGGCGGTAAAGCAAGTCTATAGGCCACAGTTCCTACTCGATCGAGGATTAAAAATGGGCCGATGAATCGAGGATTGAGCTTTCTTCTCTTTCCAAATCTCGTAACTCCTTTCCATGGAGCAACACGTAACAACACATGATCTCCTATATCGAATTCCACGTCCTTTCGATGAAGATCAACATAACTCTTTTGTCGATCTTGTGAGGTTTTTATACGTTGTCGGATCGTTTGAATCTTTTCAGTAGTCATACGTACTAACTCCGGTCCCAACAACGTTACTTCACCCACCTCATCCCAGTATACTGGAGAACGACACTTTCTTCCATACAACGCCTCAAATTGAGCCATGCCAATACTTGCTTGATAACTGTTGTTGTAGGAAAACTCCACCAATGGTAAGAACTTGTCCCAACTTCCCTTGAAGTCAAGGACACAGAGTCTTAATAAATCTTCAAGAGTTTGAATAGTCCTTTCTGATTTTCCATCTGTCTGAGGGTGATATGCTGAACTAAATCGTAAATCCGTGCCCATAGCTTTCTGCAAACTAACCCAAAATAGTGAAGTGAATCTTGGGTCTTGATCAAAAACTATGGATACTGGAATACCATGTAGTCTTATAATCTCATTTATGTACATACGAGCAAGACATTCAAGTGTATAAGTCTCTCGTATTGGTAAGATATGAGCAGACTTGGTCAATCTATCAACAATGACCCAAATTGTATCTATGCCTTGAGAAACCTTGGGAAGATCAGTAACAAAATCCATGGTAATGTGCTCCCACTTCCATTCTGGAATTTCAAGTGGTTGTAATGGACCTTTTGATACTTGATGCTCCGCCTTGACTCGTTGACAAGTTAGACACCTTGAGATAAACAACGCCATCTCTCTCTTCATATTGCTCCACCAAAATGTATGATGAAGATCACGATACATTTTGGTACTCCCAGGATGGATTGCAAATGGTGTGTTGTGCACCTCCATCATGATTTTATACTTTAAATCAGGGTCGTTAGGAACACAAAGTCTGGAGTTGTCTCGAAGTATTCCTTCTTCATCGATTCTTGCTTTCAGCATAGCACCTTCTTGCACTTTCTTCCTCATACGCATCAGCTCCAGGTCTGTAGTTTGAGTAGCTTTAACTTTATCAATTAAAGTCAGTTCTACTAGTATATTAGCCATCATCACATGGGTCACTGGAGTCTTTAACTCTAACTCTATCCTTTGCAAGTCACACAAAATTGGCCTTTACGTTGACAATATCGCACTCGTACTTGCATATGATCTTCTACTTAATGCATCAGCTACCACGTTCACTTTTCCAGGATGGTATTGGATGGTATGATCATAATATTTCAACAGTTCAAGCCAACATCGTTTTCTCATGTTGAGTTCCTTTTGAGTGAAGAAATATTTGAGGCTTTTATGATCCGTAAAGATCTCCACTTTCTCTCCATACAAGTAATGCCTCCAAATTTTAAGTGCGAAGACAACAGCTACTAACTCTAGATCATGAGTATGATAATTCCTCTCATATTCTTTGAGTTGTCTTGAGGCATAGGCTACGACTTTCCCATGTTGCATGAGAACACATCCTAACCCTTTGCCCGAAGCATCATGCTAGATGACAAATCCCTCCGAGCCAGATGGTATTGTCAGAACAGGTGCTGAAATGAGTCTCCTCTTGAGTTCTTGAAAACTCTTCTCACATTCCTTGCTCCAACTAAATTTTGTATCTTTCCGAGTCAGCTGAGTTAGTGGAGTAGCGATTCGAGAAAATCCTTCCACGAATCTCCGATAATAACTAGCTAAACTGAGAAAGCTACGTACTTCGGTCACTGATTTAGGTTGCTCCCAGCTTTGAATAGCTTCAATCTTTCCTGGGTCAACAGATATTCCATGACTTGATACAACGTGCCCAAGGAATACTATTTCCTTAAGCCAAAACTCGCATTTCTTTAACTTGGCATAAAGCTTATATTCACGAAGCTTTTGGAGTATCAGCCTCAAGTGTTGCTCATGATCTTCACGGGTTTTAGAATATATGAGGATGTCATCAATAAAGACGACCACAAAGTGATCCAAATATTCCTTGAATACTCGGTTCATCATATCCATGAAGGCAACAGGAGCATTAGTCAATCCAAAGGACATGACTAGGAATTCATAATGCCCATACCGAGTTCTGAAAGTCGTCTTTGGAATATCATCATTTCTAATCTTCAATTGGTGATATCCGGAACGAAGATCAATCTTTGAAAAGAATTTAGTGCCTTGCAACTGGTCAAACAAGTCATCAATACGTGGCAATGGGTACCTGTTGATCGATTTCGCAACCGAAAACCTCGCGCAAGTATACGCGGTCTAACAAGTAATACAGTGATAAGAGAGTGTCGAACCCACGAGGACAAAGACTTAACAGGAAACAACTACTAAGGTAAAGTCGTTACTAATCTTATCTAAACAAAAGAAATAGATGGTTGGTTAAACAATTTCTATAGGACAATCAAATTGCGAGAAGAAATAGCTATAAGAAATGAAGATAGGATTACAACTCCCCTAATGCTTCACCTAATCTTCTAACTCTCCGTAATATAAACAAATCAAGGAATGACCAACCGAGATTAAAGTAAGCATAAGCTTCTGTCGAAGGTCAAATGCTAATCCTTGACAAGCTAGAACACAATATGTCTATTGGTGAATCTAATCTGACCAAGGTCATTATGCTCAACTCCAAGGTCACACGAGCTCCCAAACACAGAGAAGTCATCCATTAAGACCTCCAGGGTCTTTTCAACCATGTCAGAGAAGACTGACATCATACACCGCTGAAACGTAGCGGGGGCATTGCACAACCCGAAAGACATCTTCCGAAAGGCAAAAGTCCCATATGGACATGTGAATGTCGTCTTCTCCTGATCTTCCGGGGCAATAGAAATCTGATTGTACCCCGAGTATCCATCCAGTAAACAGTAGTATTCATGTCCCGCCAACCGATCGAGCATTTGATCAATGAAAGGGAGAGGAAAGTGATCCTTACAGGTTGCTTTGTTAAGTTTCCTGTAATCCATGCACACTCTCCACCCAGTCACCGTCCTGGTGGGAATAAGTTCATTATTCTCATTGGGCACAACTGTCATGCCTCCTTTCTTGGGCACACACTGGATCGGACTAACCCACGGACTATCGGAGATGGGGTAGATAATGCCCGCGTCAAGCAATTTAATGATTTCTTTCCTGACGACCTCTTTCATTATCGGATTTAGCCGCCTCTGGTGCTCTATAGAAGGTTTTGAGCCTTCCTCCAATAGGATCTTGTGCATGCAAAGAGTTGGACTGACCCCTTTTATGTCTGCAATCGACCATCCCAACGTCGTTTTGTACTTCTTTAGCACAATGAGCAACTTCTCTTCCTGACACTTGGTTAGAGAAGCAGAAATTATCACAGGTAATGAAAGAGAATTTCCCAAATATGCATACCTTAGATGGTTAGGCAACGGTTTTAGCTCAAGAGCTGGAGGCTCAATGATTGACGGCAAACCCTTGGAAGTTGATGCCTCATCATCTTTAAGAGACTCGAATTGGCGGTGCGAATGCCTTGATCTTAGCGGATCATCAAGCCACATAGCACATTCAATATGCGATGGCTCTTCCGCAGTACTCGCCCCTGTTAGTGTAGCTTCTAGAGAATCTTTAATGCACATCTCTGAGAATACCCCATTCACTGCTTCAGCAATCGTAGTGACCTGGAAGCAATCCTCAGGGGTGTTAGGATATTTCAGAGCACGGAAAACATTGAAGGTCACCTCTTGGTCTTGAACTCTCATTGTTAGCTCCCCTTTTTGGACGTCAATCAGGGTCCTTCCAGTTGCCAAAAATGGCCTTCCCAATATTATCGGGATTTTTCTATCTTCCTCAAAATCAAGAACTATGAAATCTTCCGGAAATATGAACTTGTCCACCTTCACTAGCACATCCTCCACAATTCCCTTCGGATAAGTTAAAGATCTGTCAGCCAATTGCAGGGTGATGCTAGTCGGCTTGGCTTCATTAAGACCCAATTTTTTGTAAATGGAAAGGGGCATCAAGTTTATGCTGGCCCCTAGGTCACACAGAGCCTTTCCAATGAATTGGTCCCCAATTGTGCACGGGATTGAAAAACTTCCCGGATCTTTGAGCTTAGGCGGAAGTTTATTTTGGAGGATTGCACTACTTTCTTCAGTTAAAGCCACCGTCTCATAGTCTCCCAATTTCCGCTTCTTGGACAAAATGTCCTTCATGAACTTTACGTAACTGGGCATTCCTTCCAACGCCTCTACAAATGGAATGTTTATGTGCAATCTTTTGAACACCTCTAAGAATTTGGAAAATTGCTTATCTAGTTTGTGCTTTTGCATCCGCTGGGGGAAGGGTAATTGAGGGAGAGGCCGATGTATTGCAGTGATTGGAGGAGATGGTGTTGGGGGTCTGTCTTGACCACTTGCGTCACCCCCATATTTCTCAGAAATCTCCGTTTCAGGAGTTGCCTCTTCAGTCGCCCCATTGTCGTCCACAGGAATTTCCTCACCACTTTGTACTTGAGTGGTTCTCCCACTTCTGAGGGTTACTACTTTACACTGTTCCTTGCCTTCCCGTTTAGGGTTGACATCAGTGTCACTAGGCAATGCGCCTTGTGGCCGACTGTTTAATGCAGTAGCCAACTAACCCATTTGTACTTCAAGATTCCTAATGGAGGCCTCTTGATTGTTACTTCTGGTTTTGTTCTGGGCTATGTACCTAGAAAGCAGATCTTCTAAACTTGGTTTTCTCTCCTGTTGAGGGGGAGGATGGTGAACTGATTCTGAATGCTCTGAGGTTGTGGGTTGAACTGAGTTGTAGGTTGGAATCCAGGAGGGTTAGCATAACTCTGCCTGGTAGAAGGAGGTTGTGGTTGGTTGGGGTTATTGCTGTTGTTGTTGTTATTGCTCCATGAAAAATTTGGATGATTTCGCAACCCCGGATGGTAATGAGTGGGAAGGTTTGAGTTTTGTTGCCGCCCGTAGTTAGAAACAAATTGCACCGATTCAGGGCTTATAGCACACAGATCGGTCGGGTGGCTTCCTTGACACAATTCACACTGTACCATGACACTAGGCACATTTTGAACTGCAGAAGGTCCCAAGGTATCAAGCCTTTTTGTTAGCGTCGCTACCTGAGCTGCTAGCGATGTGAACGAGTCCACTTCATAAACCCCCGCTGCTCTTCTCGGAGCTTGCCTATCATTAGGCCACTGGTAATTGTTGGCCGCCATTGTCTCCACCAGCTCATACCCCGCTGTGTGATGTTTGGACATGAATGCCCCTCCAGATGCGGCATCAATACTCGAACGAGTAGATCCGGATAATCCATTGTAAAAGGTCTGGATGGGAAGCCACTCCGGCAGACCATGGTGCGGGCATTTTCTCAGGAGATCCTTAAATCGCTCCCATGAGTTGTATAAGGATTCGGATTCAAATTGCACAAAGGACGTGATATCGTGCCTGAGACTAGCTGTTTTGGCAGGCGGAAAGAACTTCGCCATGAATTTCTGCGCCAAGTCAGCCCATGTAGTAATGGAGCCAGTCGGCAGTGAATGTAGCCAGCTCTTGGCTTTGTCCCTTAATATAAACGGGAACAGCCGGAGCCTGATGGCTTCGTCAGACACTCCGTTGCATTTGAAGGTGTCACAGATTTCCACAAAATTAATCAAGTGATCATTGGGGTCGTCATTAGGCATTCCCCCAAACTGAATGTTTGTGCACATTTGAATAGTGCCCGGCTTTATCTTGAAATTATTAGCCTGAATGGAGGGCCTTAAAATGCTCGCCTGGAGATCATCAACACGAGGCATAGCATAATCCCTCAGAGACTTCTGAAGCTCCTCAGCCATTATGACGGGCACAGGTATGTCCTCGGGTGTGTCCACAAATTTTTTTCTCAACAGTCGTCTGAAGGTCCTTTCAACCTCGGGATCAAGAGGTATTGTATTCTGCCCCTTTCGAGGTGGCATAAACAATGAAGACTACCCGAAGAGAGAGTTAAACAAATCGGTTTAAAGTAAGATTGTAATGACTTAGATTTAATAATGCAAAACAATTAATTCTTAAGTCCCCGGCAACGGCGCCAAAAACTTGTTGATCGATTTCGCAACCGAAAAACTCGCGCAAGTATATGCGGTCTAACAAGTAATACAGTGATAAGAGAGTGTCGAACCCACGAGGACAAAGACTTAACATGAAACAACTACTAAGGTAAAGTCGTTACTAATCTTATCTAAACAAAAGAAATAGATGGTTGGTTAAACAATTTCTATAGGACAATCAAATTGCGAGAAGAAATAGCTCTAAGAAATGAAGATAGGATTACAACTCCCCTAATGCTTCGCCTAATCTTCTAACTCTCCGTAATATAAACAAATCAAGGAATGGCCAACCGAGATTAAAGTAAGCATAAGCTTCTGTCGAAGGTCAAATGCTAATCCTTGACAAGCTAGAACACAATATGTCTATTGGTGAATCTAATCTGACCAAGGTCATTATGCTCAACTCCAAGGTCACACAAGGCAAGTGAGGATATGTCTATCCTACTAGCACAATAAGTCCACAATTAAATGTCAGGACAAAACAAGTGTCATTGTATTTAAAGGAAGACAGTAATATCCATTTATCAATTTCCACTACTATCAGAACCTATTTCTTTATCAAGAAATCAGACATTATAAGCAAAATACAACAACCCATTCCAAAATGCTTCATTATATAAAACGAGAGAGAAAGTCGATTAAGCTATTCAAAAAGTTACATTGCAATCCTAACAATGGAGTTAGTTCATAACTATGGGACTAACACATAGTTCTAATACACCACCCATTTCAGACAAATACAATAAATAGAAGATTTTAAATAAGAAAAACCCCTAAAGAAAGGAGTACTCTTCAGTCAAACAATCTCTTCACTTGCACGATCTGAAGAAATGGAGAGCAACGGATCTCTTTTCAACAAGCCTTTTCCTTGTTTCTTCTCTATCCTCTAGCTTTTCTTATCTCTTTTTCCTCCCTCTTTCTCTAACAGCCGCCTGCCCCCACCTTTATATCCTCTCAATTTCCTAGGTCAAACACTTCCTGTCTTCCTGGGAACCGGAGGTGGCGCCGCGGCGCGGGCCACGAAGCCTTGAGTCGCACTGCCTAAGGAACTGGGACACGGAGCTCGCGCTGCAGCGCGAGCCAGAATAGGATAAGTGGCGCCGCGGCGCGGCTTTTGTCAGCATGGGGCAGAATGTGGCGCTGCGGCGTGGCCAATGACTCTGGCATTGGCGCCGCGGCGCGGGAAAGCTAAAAATGACAATTTTGCCCCTTCAAGGCAGCACAAACACTGCGAAGCTCTGCAATGCAACGATTAAATACAAAAACACTATATTCCCAATAAAACTATATAAATAACTATGAATCCAGGCAAGTAATTAAGGCAGAAAATATCCGATTCGCAGGTTTAAATCCCACTCATCAAATACCCCCAAACTTAAGCCTTTGCTTGTCCTCGAGCAAACTATCTAACACAATAATAACAGTAGACACTAAGAATGCGAAAGGAAAATAAAAATATATACTAGCATCGCAGCTACGATTATCTATAAAAACTACCCCCAAAAGAAAGAGTCAAACACGAGGATGAACAAGGGTTCAATCTATTTCAAGCATAAGACTGTAATCGATCCAATCTGTGCACGTGTGTGAAGATCAACCGTCCTGACTAATCATAGCCCAAATAAGCTCGCATAGTTGATTGTTAAAACCAAGCACATTCCGCAACTTAAACATTCAACAAGCATTAAGAACAAGACGCAAATGCAGGGAAAGATCAAAAGGTTTTAGCAAGCCGATAGTAAAATCAGACTCGGACAGTACTTAATTACCTTAGGCTATTCAGAACTACCCATGAATGAGCTTTTGATCAGCGACTCCCAAGCCAGACGACTTTAGGGCACTAGGTGTAGAACACCCTAAAGAATCTAATAACTCGAGCAGTAAAGGCCACGTAATCAACATAAGCCAACTGAGACTTCACAACAAGAACAAAAATTTATCAGCGAGTACATTTTATGCTCCATCTCGATATCGGATCTGCGTTTATAGGCGAGTGCGTTTTACGCTCCATCTCGACCCACCACACAACTTTCGATATAAACATTTTTTTTAACGAGTGCATTTTATGCTCCATCTCGATATCGGCTCTGCGTTTATGGGCGAGTGCGTTTTACGCTCCATCTCGACCCACCGCACAACTTTCGATATAAACACCCTTAGCTAGAAACCAAGATCCAAAACTGCATAGACACCCAAGTCTTTTATTACCTTGCACAAATGAAAGTTTATAAGAGTGAACAACTAGTCAACACAATCAACACACAAACTAAATTCGAAGAATAACTATCTAACACAGATGGTCAGAGCTTGCTAGAAGGACGGATCAAAAACCGTCTAAACTTGACAATTCATAAACCCCTAGCACAAGGCAAGCTTGACACAATTCTACGAGATATATACTCATTTGGCGCTAGACATAGCCACAATCCAACAAAAATTAGCAATGATAAATATAACACCCTTGCTAAATAGCAGCTCAAAATAGGGTGAGAAGGCCATTAACATGGCACAAACATCTGAATCTGTAGAAGCCCCAAAAAGATGGCTAGAAACCACAATCATGCTAAATATCAAAATAAAACCAAAAACAGCTCAGACATCCATAATGATAAAGATAATCAACCAAAACCCGCAGTTCAAAAGACTGCACCAAAACATAATAAAGAAATAAAGCCAGACAGTAGTCCTAACATGGTAGCACTAAGATAAACAGATAAAAATTAAAAGCAACACCCCCAAACTTTAGGAGAGCAATGCCCCCATTGCTAAAACGTAAAGCAGTTGAATACACAAGAGGGCTTCCCTGGAGATCGCTTACTCCGCAGCAGTCTCAGGTTCATCTTCATCAGCGCCGTCAGCTTCGGTGGGCGGCGATGGAGGAGGGTAAGGCGGAAAGATGGGAGGATCGGGAAACTGGTATGGCGTGAAGTTAATGCCCTCGCCACAGTAATCAGTGTAGATCCCTTGCATAATATTCACCAGCTCAGCCTGGTACTGCATCGCTATCTCCTGCCTTTGAGCCACAGCAGCGATATGCCTCTGCTGCCTCTGTGCCTCGGCGTCCTGCTTCTGATGAAGTAGGGTGAGGGATGCCATGATGTTTGTCAAAAGACCCTGACTAGCCGGTCCTGACTCAGGTGCTTGAGGAGGCTCTGGTTCGACGGAAGGAGGCGGTGCTGTAGGCGGTCCGTACCCTTCGCCCCTTAAATGAGATTCTGCCCCGTCCCAAACAGTGAGGCGTTTGATCGTCAGATGGTCAATTATAGTCATGGGCGGCGAAACTGTCTCATCAAGCCCCCACTGTACCCCTACATGCTTGCACAATGTCGTGATCACAGATGGATGGGGAAGTCCCGAAACGACTGTACTCTTGATTGCCTTAATGATCGAGTCGTGGATTAGAACTCCTATATCCACGTTCAAGCCCGTGACAATGGCGAAAAGCAGAATCGCCCTGTCTTTAGTCACATCGCTTAGGTGACGGGTCGGTAGCATGGAGGCGCAAATGAAGCTGTACCATGCCTTCCCGTAGCGACTGAGCGCAGCAGCCGAGAAGCTGGTCTTCTCACCGGTATAATCATTTTTCTTCCAAGCCGTGCCGGGCTTACAGAGCCTTCTGATAACATCCTCCTGGTCATAACTGCGGAGCCCCAGCTGCATATAATCATTACCCACGTAGTCGGGTGCCTCGAATAGTGCATTGATTGTTTTATTGTCAAATGACACCGGTCTACCCCTGACTATAACCACAGTAGGACCATCAGGACTGGCGTTGGCATAGAATTCCCGAACTACAGGCACAACAGCAGATACGGGCGGTTTGGTGAAGTTTACCCACTTCCGCTCGATAATCATATTCATGAGCTCCCCGTCCTTTCTATCGGGCCGCAACCCCCGCTCAGGAAGCAAATTACGCTTGCCAAAGGAGTCTCTGTACCGCTTCCACGTTGCCTCACTGACAAACTTGGCAGGGTCACAAGCCTGTAGCGGTGCCGCGGCAGAAGACGAAGATCCACCGACACTAAGACGCTGCCTTTTTGGCGCCATGATAACAGTAGGCTTGATTCAAACTTTATCGGAACGACCCTCGAAGCACTGCCAACCTCAACCCCAAAGCAAACCCAGCAAAAAATAAACCAAGACAGCCCTAATTGGCCTACACTTTTGGTTCAGGCAATTTGTCAAACACCTTTCGTGCAATGCCCAAACAAAACCTGGACAGCCCGATGGACACGACCGATGGATACAGTGATATGGCTGATGGGTCGTAGGCGCGCAGGATGCCAAGAGGGAGACTGCAGAGATGGTTGAGAAGAACTGGAGACTTAGCCGATCAGGTTGCTTTATAAAGCAACTGGGAAAACAAAAATTCGCTAATGGCGCCGCGGCGCGAGATATTGCACATAGCTCGGCGCCGTGGCGCGAGTTTGCAGTAACTGGGCACTTCTTGTGGCGCCGCGGTGCGAGATCTCCTTTGTTGGATGGCGCCGTGGCGCGAGTTAGCAGTAGCTGAGCACTTCTTGTGGCACCGCGGCGCGAGATCTCCTTTGTTGGATGGCGCCGCGGGGCGAGTTATCAGTAGCTGAGCACTTCTTGTGGCGCCGCGGTGCGAGATCTCCCTTGTTGGATGGCGCCGCGGCGCGAGTTAGCAGTAGCTGAGCACTTCTTGTGGCGCCGCGGCGCGAGTTCTGAACTCTGAGCCCCCTTTTTTTATCTGCTATCTGCACAGACCAAAACAAGCACAACAACTACACTACACAAGCAAACATACATTGTTAAAAACACAACAAACACTATTGGCAACATGTTTAAAAACAAAACATAAAAGCTATCAGCTAAGCTAAGTGATAAAATTAACAATCACTGAATAAACTTGGAATCAGTGAAGAAACAAATAATATTTATACCGAGATGGGGGTGCCTCCCCACCAAGCGCGTGTTTTATAGTCGTCGGCTTGACTATTCATCTCGACTTAGGTCGGGTCTCCAAGTGTAATGGAGGTATGTTGACGGTCAACCTCGCCGCCCCAGTAGTGCTTTAAACGTTCCCCATTCACCTTGAATGTGGAATCGGAATTTGGATCCATAAGCTCAATTGCTCCATGGGGATAAACCTTAGCTATAGTGAAGGGGCCCGACCATCGGGACTTTAGCTTCCCGGGAAACAATTTTAGCCGGGAGTTAAACAGAAGAACTTGCTGACCCGGTTCAAAATGCCTCTCAAGGATCTTCTTGTCGTGCCACTTCTTGGTCTTTTCCTTGTACAACTTGGCGTTTTCATATGCCTGCAGACGAAATTCATCTGCTTCATTCAGTTGTAACAGCCGTTTTTCGCCGGCTGCCTCAAGATCAAAGTTAAGCTTTTGAATCTCCCAGTAAGCGTTGTGCTCCAATTCGACCGGGAGATGACAAGCTTTTCCATAAACTAGTCGGTAAGGGGACATTCCGATGGGCGTTTTATAAGCTGTGCGGTAGGCCCATAATGCATCATCAAGCTTCTTCGACCAATCCTTACGGTTTGGGTTAACGATCTTTTCCAGGATTCGTTTCACCTCTCGGTTCGAAATTTCAACTTGGCCGCTGGTCTGAGGGTGGTAAGCAGTGGCTATTTTATGAGTTACCCCATACTTGGCTAGAAGTGCTTCAAAATACTTATTGCAGAAGTGCGACCCTTCATCGCTAATTATGGCCCGAGGTGTGCCAAAACGGGTGAAAATATTCTTTTTGAGGAACTGAAGCACCACCTTCGCATCATTTGTCGGCAAGGCAACTGCTTCCACCCACTTTGAGACATAGTCAACTGCCACCAGGATGTAGAGATTGTTGAACGAGGAGGGGAATGGTCCCATAAAATCAATGCCCCAGACATCAAACAACTCTACTTCCAGAATATTTTGCAGCGGTAGTTCATGCCGCTTCGAAATAGTGCCCACCCGTTGGCATCTGTCACAATGCATCACATATGCGTGAGCATCTTTAAAAAGGGTGGGCCAATAGAATCCTGACTGTATCACTTTAGCGGCAGTTCGCTGGCCTCCGAAATGACCTCCATAATTAGATGAATGGCAATGATGCAACACGTCTTCAATTTCTTCTTCAGGCAAACATCTACGCAAGATCTGATCCGAACACTGTTTGAATAGGAAAGGCTCGTTCCAAAAATATTGCTTGGTATCTTTAAGGAATTTCTTCCTTTGTTGGAAACTCAGGCCTTGAGGGATAACTTGGCAAGCGACGTAATTTGCGAAGTCCGCATACCACGGGGCTTTGCCATGTACCAATAAGAGCTGCTCGTCTGGAAAGAATTCATTTATAGCCCTGTCGGCTTCAGTAGACGACGTTGTATTTTCCAATCACTTAAAGGGCGGGGCAACGTTGATTCTCAGTTCCCTTCTGGGCTCGATGTCGAAGGCAAATGCGGGTAGGAGCAAAAACCCACCGGAGCAACTCGCGTAGCGTCAAACTCTTGTCAATCAAATCATTATGGCCGAGTGAGGTGATGCTATACATCCCAAGTGTCAGTACCCGAAGGGATGAACGACTATGCAAAAGCACAAACCCACTACCGACTAGGGCCAACAGCTCCTTCTCAGTGGTAGTATCGTTTACTGCGCGGTAAGTCGGGCCGATCAGGGCTTGCGGCATAGTGATAGTGTGGATACCTGTCTTCCCTTCTGCGGCCTAAAAAACTGGCCCCTATAAGCAAAATCCTAGCATCGCACATACTCAAAAAGGGTATGTCAGTTAGGAGCTACCACAATAGGTGCTGTGACAAGTCTTTGTCTTTAAGATTCATGCAGAATAGCGCACAATCAAGCGGATCAAGTGGAAGGCTTGCTCGTTTTCCAGCGGGTGCACAACGTTTGGTAATGCTCGAAAAAAATATCCATGATGACCCCTCTTAAAATCACGGCTTGCCCGAGAGACAATTTCCTACCCCTTTTACGAGGTGGGCTGGAGAAGGGTGTTGATACATCTAATCGTGCCGTATCAACCTCATTACCTCCAACAGAAATTCGGGACCCAAAATAAGGATCTCTTCCACCATGAAGTGACACTCTCCGCCCAATTTGCACAAGGGTTGTTTCACGCGCGCGATGGAGCTGCAGTCAGATTTGTTAGGCAGTTATCACGACTTCCCCAACACAAGAATCGTCCATGAAGACCTCCAGGTCCTTTTCACCATGTCAAGAAACTGACAATCTACAACCCTGAACCGTACTGGGCATTGGCACAACCCGAAAAAGACATCTCCGTGTGTGCTGAAAGTTCCCATATGGACGGTTGAATGTCGTCTTCTCCTGATCTTTCTCCGGGCAGATAGAAATCGTGATTGTACCCCGATTATCAGCCAGGAAAGCAGGGTAGTATTCATGTACTCGCTCAAACCGAAGTCGGCATTGATCAATGAAAGGGAGAGGAAATGATCCTTACAGTTGCTTTTGTTCATTTCCTGTAATCCATACACACTCTCCACCCATCACCGTCCTGGTGGGAATAGTTCATTATTTCTCATTGGGCACAACTGTCAGTGGCCTGCTTTCTTGGGCACAACGGAGCGTACTAACCCACGACTATCGGAGATGGGTTAATAATGCACCTTCAAGCAATTTAAAATGATTTACTGTTCCTGACGACCTCTTTCATTATGATTTAGCCTGCCTCTTGGTGCTCTATAGAAATTTTTTTTTGAGCCTTCCTCCAATAATATCTTGTGCTGCAAAGAGTTTGATAGCCTGAACCCCTTTTATTTCTTGCACTCGACAATCCCAACGCCTTTGTACTTCGTTTAGCGCAAGAGCAACTTCTCTTCCTACACTTGGTTACGAAGCAGAAATTCTCACAGGTAATGAAAGAGAATTTCCAAATATTCACTACCTTAGATGGTTTATGCAACGTTTTTAGCTCAAGAGCTGGAGGCTCAATGATGAGCTGCAAACCCTTGGAAGTTGAGCCGGCATCATCTTTAAAGACTCGAATTGGCGGTGCGCATGGCCTTGATCTTAGCGGATCATCAAGCCACATGGCACAATTCAATTATGCGATGGCTCTCTTCCGCATACCGCCCCTGTTAGTGTACTTTCTAGAGAATCCTTTAATGCACGTCTCTGAGAATACCCATCAACATGCTTTCCATCGTAAGTGACCTGGAAAGCAATCCTCAGGGTGTTAGTATATTTCGAGCACAACATTGAATGGTCACCTCTTGGTCTTGAACTCCAGGTCTCATTGTTAGCTTCCCCTTTTTGGACGTTCAATCAGGGTCCTTCCAGTTGGCCAAAAATTCCCTTCCCAATATTATCGGGGATGTCTCTATCGTCCTCCTCAAATCAAGAACATGAAATTTGCCGTGGGAAAATATGACCTTGTCCACCTTCAACTAGCACATCCTCCACAATTCCCTTCGGATAAGAAAGATCTGTCAGCCAATTGCAGGGTGATGCAGTGCGGCTTGGCTTCATTTAAAGACCCATTTTTTGTAAATAGCAAGGGGCATCAAGTTTAGGCTGGCCCTAGGTCGACACAGAGCCTTTCTTTCCAATGAATTGGTCCACCAAGTGTGCACGGGATGGAAAAACTTCCCGGATCTTTGAGCTAGGCTGAGTTTATTTGGAGATTTGCACTACGTTCTTCATTTAAGCCCCGTCTCATAGTCTCCCAATTCCACTTTCTTGAAAATGTCCCTTCCTAGAACTTTACTAACTGGCATGTCCTTTCCACGCCTCTGCAATGAATTTTATGTGCAATCTTTTGAACACCTCTAAGAATTTGAATTGCTTATCTAGTGTCTGCTTTTGCATCCGCTGGGAAGTAGATTGAGTTCGAGGCCGATGTATTATGGCAGTGTTGGGGAGATGGTGTTGGGGGTCTGTCTTGACCACTTGCGTCACCCCCCATTAGTTTCTCAGAAATCTCCTTCAGGAGTTTGCCTCTTCAGTCGCCCAGTGTCGTCCACACTTAATTTCCTCACCACTTTGTACTTGAGTTGGTTCGCGGCCACTTCTGAGGGGTTACTACTGCTTTACACTTTCTTGCTCCCGTTTAGGGTTACATCATGTCACTAGGCAATGCGCCTGGTGGCCGACTGTTTTAAATGCATAGCCACTGACCCATTTGTTTGCAAGATTCCTAATAGGGAGGCGCTCTTGATTGTTAACTTGCTGGTTTCGTTCTGGGGCTAATGTAACCTAGAAAGCAGATCGCTAAACTGTTGTTTTCTCTCCTGTTGAGGGGGAGGATGGGTGAACTGATTCTGATGCTCTGAGGTTGTGGGTTGAACTGAGTTGTGGTTGGAATCCAGGAGGTTGAGCATAACCTGCTGGTAAAGGAGTGTTTGGTTGGTTGGGGTTATTGCTGTTGTTGGTTGTTGTTTATTACCATGAAAAATTTTTGGATATTTTGCAACACCCCGGATGGTACTGAGTGGGAAGGGTGTGTGTGAACACATTTTCTTGCCAACGCCCGTATGTTAGAAACAATTGGCACCGATTCAGGGCTTTATAGCAGCACAGATCGGTCGGGGGGCTTTCCTTGACACATCACACTGTGACCATGACACAGTCTGCACATTTTGAACTGCAGAAGGTCAAAGGTAATCAACCTTTTTGTTAGCGTCGCTACCTGACTGCTAGCGAGTGAACGAGTCCACTTCATAAACCCCCGCTGCTCTTCCTTCTCGAGCTGCGAGCATTAGGCCACTGGGAAGTGTTTGGCCAATTTGTCTCCACGAGCCTCATACCCCCTGTGTGGTGTTTGCAACGATGAATGCCCCTGGCCATATGCGCATCAATACTCATAACGAGTAGATCCGGATATCCATAATGTAAAAGTCCTGGTGGGAAGCCACTCCGCATGAGCTGTTCGTGCATTTTCTCCGCGATACTTAAATCGCTCCCATGAGTCTAATACGATTCGGATTCAAATGCACAAAGACGGATAATCGCCTGAGCCTAGCTGTTTTGGGCAAGGTCTGGGAAAGACTTTTTGCCATGAATTTCTGCGCCAAGTCAGCCCTAGTGTTGGAATGGAGCCATTCTGCAGGAATGTACCGAGCTAACTTATTCTTTGGTCCCCTTAATTAAACGGGAACAGCCGACCCTGATGGCTTTCGGCCAGACACTCCTGTGCATCTGAAGGGGGTCACCGGATTTCCACAAAAATTAATCAAGTGAATCATTGGGGTCGTCATTGTTAGGCATTCCCCAAACGAATGTTGTGCACATTGAATAGTGGCCCGAGGCTTTATCTCGAATTATTAGCATGAATGGAGGCCTTAAAATTGCTCTGCGCACTGGAAGATCATCAACACTATCATAGCATAATCCCTCATAGACTTCTGAGCCCTCAGCCATTAGACGAGCACAAAGTTGATGGGGTCTCGGGTGTGTCCCACAAATTTGTTTCTCAACAGCGTCATGAATGTCCTTTCAACCTGGATCAAGAGTATTGTATTCTGCCCTTCCGAGTGGCATAAAACATGAAGCACTACCTGAAGAAGAGTTAAACAAATTCTGTTTAATGTAGGGACTTGTAATACTTAGATTTAATAATGCAAAACAATTAATTCTTAATGTCCCGGTCAACGGCGCCAAAAAAAACTTGTTGAATACGGAGTTTCGCAACCGAAAACCTCACGCCGTCAAGTATACGCGGTATAGACATTCATACAGTGATAAGAAGTGTAGAACCCACTAGAACAAAGACTTAACAGGTAACAACGGTACTAAGGTAAAGTCTTACTAATCGATCTAAACAAAAAAAATAGATGTTGTCTTAACAATTCTATAAGGACAATCAATTGCTAAGAAAATAGCGCTAAGAAATGAAAGATAGGATTACAACTCCCCTAAGGCTTCGCCTAAATCTTCAAATCACCGTAAAGAAACAAATCAAGGAATGGCCAACCGAGATTAAAGTAACATAGCTTATGTTCGAAGGTCCAAATGCATCCTGGACAAGCTAGAAACAATATGTCTATTGTGATCTAATCTGACCCACGGTCATAGCTCAACCTCCAAGGTCACACAAGGCAAAGTGGATATGTCTATCCTACTAGCACAATAAGTCCCAACTTAAATGGCGGAACAAACAAGTGTCATTGTATTTAAAGGAAGACATATATCCAGTTACAATTCCATCACTATCAGAACCTATTTCTTCTAATCAAGAAACAGACATTATAAGCAAATACAACAACCATTCCAAAATGCATCATTATATAAAAACGGAGAGGAAAGGGATTAGAGGATTCAAAAGTACATTGCAATACAAGAAACATAAAAACATGACTTTAGTCAATCCTATTGGACTAACACATAGTGTCTAATACACCACCCATTTCAGACAATACAATAAATAGAAGGATTTAAATAAGACAACCCCTAAGAAAGGAGTACTCTTCGTCAAACAAGCTCTCACTTGCACGATCTTGAAGAAATGGAGACAACGGATCTCTTTCAGACAAGCCGTTTCCTATGCTTCTTCTCTATCCTCTAGCTTTTTCTATAAATCTCTTTTTTCGGCATTCACCAGCTCTTTCTCTAACAGCCGCCTGCCCCCACCTTATATCCTCTCATTTGCTAGTCAGACCTATCCGTTCCTGTCTGCCTAGAACTGGAGGTGGCGCCGCGGCGCGGCCAAGAAGCCTTGAGTCGCGCTGGCGGCGGCTGCCTAGGGAAAAACTGGGACAAAACAATGCTCGCTCTGCAGAACGATAGCCAGAATTATGATAAGTGGCGCCGCGGCGCAGGCTTTTTCAGCATGGTCATAATGTGCGCTGCGCGTCCGGCCAATGCTCGTGGCATGGCGCACGCGCGCGGGAAAAGCTAAAAAGGACATTTTGCCCCTTCAAGGCAGCACAACACTGACGAAGCTCGCATGCAACGATTAGAATACAAAAACACAAACATAATCCAATAAAACTATATAAATACTATGATCCAGAAAGTAATTAAGGCAGAAAATATCCGATTCGCAGGTTTAAATCCCACTCATCAGTACCTATTTTTGATGGTGACATGATTCAACTCCCGATAATCAATACAAAGTCGCATACTCCCATCTTTCTTCTTCACGAATAGAACAGGAGCACCCCAAGGAGAAGTACTTGGATGGATAAAGCCAATGTCTAACAATTCCTGCAGTTGGGTTTTTAACTCCTGAAGTTCAATAGGAGCCATTCGATATGGGGCTTTGGAAATGAGTTTTGTACCAGGTTCAAGGTCGATACAAAATTCAATTTCACGCTCTGGGGGTTTGCCAGGAAATTCTTCAGGGAATACGTTAGGAAATTTATTAACAATAGAAATATCATTCAAAACTGGCGTATTTTTATTTAGATTCGTGACATGAGCTAAGAAAGCTTGACATCCATTTTTTAATAAACGAATAGCTTTATGGCTTGAGATGACAATTATTGATTTTAATGGTTTGGTTGCTTGAATTCACATAATAGGTTGGTTAGGAATATGAAAGATAACAACCTTACGAAAACAATCAATTTTTGCATGATGAGTAGTTAACCAATCAATCCATAGAATCACATCAAATACAAGTATTTTTAATGAAATAAGATCGACAGGTAATGTAAGGGTATTGATTTGAAGCAAACAAGACTTATAAACAGTGGATGTAATGAAGGTTTCTCCCAACGGAGTTTCCACAGATAAGTCAAAGTCTAATTTCTCCGGAGTCAAATTCAATCGTTGAGCGCAAGTAAGAGAAATAAAAGAATGGGTAGAACCGGTATCAAATAAGGTATAGACTTCGCTAGAGTTTATGATAAGCTTACCCGTGATGACCTCATTCGGGTTCCTTGCTTTCTGAGAGGTCATTACAAACGCTCTCCCTTGCACTACCGGCTTTTAATTTTTTAGAACAGCCTTTGGTGCCTCCATCCTAGTTGAACTTGCCTTCGGTGAACGACAAAATTGGGCTAGGTGACCTTCTCTTCCACAATTATAACATGCTTTGGACGACATCGCACAGTTTAGACTGATGTGTCCCTCCCTTCCGTATTTGAAGCATATAATAAGTGGTCGTTCTCCTTCCTTAACAATGGGTTTTGGTGCTGACGTCTTTCCATCATTGTTGAATCTCCTCTTCTTGAAATGTCCATTCTTATTATTTTGGCCCTGATTAAAACCAAAGTGATTACCATTTCTGGCCTGTTGGTTCCCTCCATGCTTGTTGTCACCGCTTCGATGACTGCTCTCACTGGTATTATCATTTTTCTGGCTGCTCTCTTTTAATTGTGTTGACTCGTTATCGCGCTCCAATAACTGAGCCCTATTTACAACATTTGAATACAAACACAGTTTATAAGAAATAAGATATTGACGTATCTCCGATTTCAAACCTCTTAAAAATATTTGCGTCATTCTCTCCTCATTATCAACCAAATGGGACGCAAACCGGGACAACTCGGCAAACTTGGCTTCGTACTGCGATACGGTCATGTTGTTTTGCTCCAGCTTGATGAATTCTACTTCTTTCTTGTGATGAATACTTTCGGGAAAGTACTTGTCGTTGAACAATTCTTGGAACTTCTCCTAAGTCATCTTCAGTGCAGCAGGTTGAGTACGCTTTACCGATTCCCACCAGTAATCTGCCTCTTCTCGCAATATAAAGGTGACAAAGGGAACCTTTTGCTCCTCGGAGCATCCCAAGACATCAAATATATTGGTGATCTATTTTATCCATGCTTCCGCCTTAAGTGGTTTTGACTCTCCAATAAACTCCGGTGGTCCCAGCTCCTTGAACTGTTTAGCGGTGACCGTCCGAGAGTTTTCAGTGTTTCTACTTATATTTTGGACAGGTGCCGCACTCGCCTGATGTTGTATGAATTGCATAAAGCCTCTTAATATTCCATCATTCATCATTTGGTCAGTGTTGTTATTTGAATGAGGATTGTCGCTTTTCTGATGCACGTTCTTCTGATTATTGATATGTGGAGACTCAACGGTCTCCTGTGCTTCATTGCTATTCTCAACATTCTCGGATGTCATTTTCAGATACTGCCACATAACAAGGATTAAATAACATATCACATATTATCTCTATACTCTAACTGACCAATTAAATATTAAATAAACTTAGGTAGGTCATACTAGCGAAAGAATTCCCCGTCTATCCCCTCCTAGTTCTTATCTCACATTTTAGCCAGGGATCATATCCCTAAGCTTTGATACCAACTGTGACGCCCCCAAAATAGGTATACATCACCTATTCCGAGTCGCCAAATACATGATACAGAATACAAATACAATCTTTAATATACAAGAATAGAGCTGTGAGTTTTAATACAAATATTGTCTTCTAAACAATATCCACTCTCAGAATAAATCCTCATTACATTTATTGTCACACTATTTAACAGAATAATGAGGACTACTAATACTATCATCTAATCCATCACTCCGTTCCTCGACTCGTCCCAGCTATATTCTCATTTCTTGAAGAGAACAGTGAAAGAAAGGGTGAGCTCAATTAGCCTAGTAAGAAATATTATGAGTAAGATAATGCAGAATAAATTATCATTAGTCTTCAACAATGTTAAACTGATAAAATACAATAGACGTCAAGTTTAACTGTAGCGGATCAAGCAATCCATTAAAAGAGTCAAGTAGAGAATAAAATGTACTATCTTTTATGATTTAAAAGGTTTTTCATCAATATTATCGCTGGGACTCAGCTTAATAAATAATCCACATCATCCCTGCACTACGGCCAAGGATATTCATTAGTATCACGACCACAAATTATCCATGCACTACGGGCCAAGGATATTTGTGTATTCATAAATGGTCATGATCATGCCAACAACTGTCCATCAATGCACTATGGGCCAATGAAGAATTTTATCACATCATTTGTAACATTACGGTCATGATTATACCGAATAATCCATGGTCATAATCATACCAAGTCCATCTATGCACTACATGCCACAAATGACTTTCAGCAGAATATAAACATGAGGATGATGACAATGATATAAGAATTCAATAAAACAAGTTCAAGAATTATTTTATCCAGGAACTAATAACGTCTAAATTGTCAACATGATACTTCTTTGTAGAGTAAAACTCAAGAATTCTCAAAAGAATATTTCCATAAAAAGATACTGGATGAAGCGCAAATATCAATGATATTCCACTAATTTCATGGAGTATAGAAGTCAAAACTTTAACCAACTGAATATAATAATGAATGGAATAACAAAAGAAATCACCAGGCATGCGATAGACCGCACACACAGGTTATTCCAACAAAATATTAAATAACAGAACCAGGAATGCGTAAACGCACAGACAGGATATTCCATCAGAATAATAAAGAACGGAACCAGGTCATGCATAAACCGCACAGACAGGATGTTCCAACAGAATAATAAAGACGGAATTAGGTCCGGCATAAAATGCACAGACAGAATATTCCAACAGAATAATAACGAATGGAATAACAGAAGAATTTCACCAATTATAGGGTAGCCCGCGTATACAGGTTATTTCAACCGAATAATAAATAATTGAATAACAGAAGTTTTCTTCATGAAGACAAAAGAATAACACCCCTTATTGTAAAAGAAACTGGATATAGAGTAGGGAAGTAGCAAAATATTTTTCTATAGTTTCTCTATAATTTCTCTCTCTAGAGTTTCAGTGAATTCGTAAAAAAATAATAAATGAATGAACTTCTATTTATAGGAGAATGGAAGGACAATGTTCATGGACGAAATAATTTTGCAGATTCACGGATCAAGGTTTTGATATCACACTAATGCAAATGTCAATCAACTAACCAATAGGATCAAAGCAAAAATTAAAATACAAGACATATATATATATATATATATATAAACACATGCTAAATATATATATACTAGCTGGGTCCCGTGCCTCCGGCACTGTATGGACAATATGATTTATCTCAAACTTTGAACGACCAAAATAATTTATTGAGTGAGCGGGAAATTTAAAGTCATTTGTATTTTATTAAATTATTATTAGATTATTAGATAGATAGATGTATTTTATTAGATAGATGTATGAACGGTGGGATTTATCCTAAACTTTGGACGGCCCAGATGATTTATTGAGTGAGCGGGAAATTCAAAATCATTTGTATTTTATTAGATATATATATATATATATATATATATATATATATATATATATATATATATATATATATATATAGCAAGGATCTTAGGCTCACCCTTATTGAGCTCACCCCGAGCTCACCCTGCCTTTTTTTAAACAACTAATAAAAAATGTATAATAATTTTTGGAATTGAAAGTTTTAAAAAAAAGTGTTTTGGGTGTGATTTGGGTACATATAACAAAACAGTGTTGTACAGTCTGTACAACACTGTTTTGTTATATGTACCCAAATCACACCCAAAACACTTTTTTTTTAAAAACTTTCAATTCCAAAAATTATTATACATTTTTTATTAGTTATGTTTTTTTTATAAAAAAAATTGCAGGGTGAGCTCGGGGTGAGCTTAATAAGGGCGAGTCTAAGAAATGGACTGTATATATATATATATATATATATATATATATATATATATATATATATCTACCACTTGATTTTTCATCCCCCCATAACCAACAACAATCCCCCACCCTCCCAAAATCACTTTCACTACACTCTTATACATCACTATCACACTATCACTTTTCCACCATTTTCCACTCACACACATCACACACCTATCACTTTCACCTATCCTTTTCTCCTACCAAATACTCATTACATATATATATATATATATATATATATATATATATATATATATATATATATATATATATATATATATCTTCCATACGTATACTCTATCTCCCTCCATTTCCAAAATCATTTTTCCAACACAAATAGACCCCACATGTGTGCCCCACTTTTATTATAAAAAAGTTTCTATCGATTATTTTGGAAAATGGGTAAATGGATATTCATAAAATAAGCAAAACTTACACAAATACCTCATAAAAATCACATAAATAATTTTAACATATATCATCATTATTATAATTCACAATATTAATCGATCAGGTCGTTCCCAAGAAATAGGGGGCTTTCCAATAAGGATTTCTCCCTATTGGCGTGCAATTAGGTGACCAAACCTCTCCTTGACAGAACTTCTAGACATCGTTAATATTGCAAATAATAATATTTATAATTTTGTCATCTCAATTATTGATTTAATAATATATAAAATATTGACAATAATTGAATCAAATAACGTGAGATATTATGCAGTAATTACTGTAGCAATAATTGAACAAAACTGAGTGACTTCTCACGTAAGCATCAATAATCAATACCGTGTGCTACTGTGCAACTACGCGTATTACTGTACTTTTAACACCGGGTATTTCAACAGTTAACAGTAAAAATTCCGTCGTTATTTTCATAAAGTATTTTTGTCATTTTCTTAATCCGACAATAATTCTGTTGTGGGGTCCACCAATAATTGTGTCGTTGTACGAATATTTCCTGTTAAAACGAATATTCCCTGACCAATTGAATATTATAAAACAACTTGCGTACTTTGCAAAATTTATAAATATTACCCACAACTATAACATTATATCAAATTCATTCCATAATATTCAAAAATGATATTTATAGAAAATTATCTTTATTTATAAAAGTTGGGGTCTTACAGTAGTTTTGAATTTAAAATTTGAAGATAGTATTTATACGGGGAGAAGTATGAGATATACACAGGCTCTAAGAGTCTGAAATATATCTTCACACAGAAGGAGTTGTATAAGAGGTAGAGAAAGTGGTTAGAATTGATATAGGATCACGACTGTGATATGTTATATCATGCAGGGAAGGTGAATGTAGTAGTCGACGCATTAAGTAGGAAGGGTAAGGGAAAAACTATCAATGTTAGCGACTCAGAATGAGTTAATAACAGAGATTGCGAGTACGGAGTGAGAAGTTAAATTACGAAATGAAGAGGTAGAAATGGTATTTACAATGAAGACTCAATCCACGAAAATGGAACGAGTTAAATAAGTATAACTAGGTAACGAGGAATGTAAGTGAATGAAGAAGGTGATGAAGGATGAAGAGAAGATTAAGTATAATCTTATTTTGAAGGAGGAATTTGAGTTTCATATAATTCCGAGTTAAAGAAAGAATTAGTAAAATATAATATCTTTAGTAAAGGTGAAGGCGAGGAACCACAATGTCAAATGGGCATTGTGGGAACTCGAGATTAAAATGATGGAAATTTTTTTCCCTCATTTAGTTGTGTAATTGTAGCGAGATTCTGAGGACAGAATCCTTATAAGGGGGGGAAGAATGTAACGCCCGAGAAAATTGAATTTTTAGGAGAATTAAATTTTTATTTGATTATTTGAGTTAAATAAATTTACTTGATTATTTATGGGAGTAAGTTAATTGAAGGTCGTTATATGACCTAGATATGTCAGAATTTCGTAGTATTTTGGCTACGTGATAGAATTAAAATGTTTTAATTTCCAAGACGAAAATAAAACTTTCCGAGAAATTTTCTGAAAAAAACACTATTCACGTATTTTAGCTCGGGAATTATTTTTGAACTTCCGAAAAATACGTAACGATAGAATATCGAGGTGAGATAGAATATCCAATAATATTTCAGTTATGGCAACCATGCAGTTTTTTGCCTGCGGACTTAAAACCTAACGTTTAGGGAAAATGATTTTCGAGAAGGAAATGAAATGCGTATAATGAATTAAAGCAGTGAATGTATAATACGAAGGTATTGTACGATGTAATGAATACGGGTATTATACGAAGTATTATACGAGTATGTATCAATGATGGTATATCGTATAATATAAATTAGTATACGAGATGGAATACGAGATTAATACGTAAATTATACGCTATAAGGCTTTAAGCAAATGTATTGGACTTGTAGGATGTGTTAAGAATTATATAAGCCAAGTATAGAAATGGTTAAGCCCAATGGTAGAAATGGTTAAGGTCCAAAGTGATTTAGTGAACAAGTCCATGTGTTTGTTAAATGAAAGCCCAAAGTATGAGATAAGCTAAAAGCCCAAAGTGAGAATCCAATGGGTTAGGGTGACCCATGGAGCAACCCTTGATATTATGGTTTATCTTGGTGATCAAGGATTTGGTGTGATGACCAAGTAATTTGTGTAGTGAGCAAGAGACTTAAAGGCTAAGTAAAGTACTTGGTGGCTAAGCAAAGGATAAGTTAGTTAATGATCAATTAAGGTGCTTATGCTTGGGGGCTAAGTAAATGTGATGAGCAAGCAAGAGATAAGTTAGGTGATTAACAAGTAATTAAAGTAATGAGCAAGTAAAGTATAAGCTAGGTGATTAGCAAGTATACTTTATAGCTAAGTAAGTGTGGAGGTCAAGAAAACTTGATGGTTAAGCTTGGAATAGTAAGGAAGGTGATTAAGGAGGTGGAATGGCTTATTGACCATTAAGCCCTTACTTTGAGATTTCTATACATAGAAGCTTGGTTAACTCATTTGAGAGTTTACAAATACTAACCAACATATATTGAGAGAGAGAAAGATCTAGAAACAAGTGATCAATCTACTTCAAAGTAAACTATATACATTTAGTCAAGAACGTAAAGAACGACAAAGGTAATAGTTCATAATCATTAATCTTCATCTTTTTTCGATTTCTTTCTCGTAGAGAATCATAGATTGGTGGAGCATGATTAATGAGGAGGAATAAGGATGACTATTAATAATGAAAACATTGATAAGTCATGATCAAATAGAAATCGTAAAGGTTTACGTAAGTTCAAACCGTAGAAATCATTGAATGTTAGTATGGTTGTTGATGGACGAATTGAAAACCATCATAGATAAGGTATATGCATCTTCATTGGTTAGGATGTAGATAATGAATCAATGGAGTGTTCCATTTGATTTGGCTTATAGAACACGAGTAACGAAGTTATGGCGAATTTTACGAAAATAGACGTTAAACTTCGAAAACGTAAAAATCTCGAATTAAGGTTAAAAGTTGTCGTGTAACTTGAAAATGTTGGTTTCCAATGTCAACACGTGAGATAAGGTAATTAAGAGTCGTTGGTGTAAGAATCGTCGAATTCCGACTTATAACGAAGAAAACGAGTATTGTACGGTCAAAAACGTTAAACGAACGCTCAAAAATGAACTCAAAGGTGAATTCTGAGTTAACGAATTCAGAAGTGTAAAATTCTAATATGAAAACGTAAAGGATGTAATTTGTGACTTGTAGGCTTTCGAATGGGTCAATTCGGATGTAAAACGAACAAATTATGAAGCCGGGAGTTTCGTTAGGAAACCAAACTGTTTTGGCCAACTGGTGCACAGAGTCGGCGCCGCAGCGCCAACTCAGTGTATTTTTGCCACTCCGCAGTGCCAGGTATGGCTGAGAGAAAATAAAAACTTCTAAAGACTCGCGTCGCAGTGCGAGAATTAGTGCATGGACTCGCGCCGCAATGCCGAGTCCGGGCAAAACCATTGAAGAGTGACACCGCAGCGCCACTAGAGTACTAAGGATATCGCGCCGCAACGCCGGTAGTGTAAAGATGTTAACCAAGTTAGGTTTTGTTTCATTTGAATGTAAACCTAAGGTAAGACAATGAAGGTACTTAATGTAAATAATCAAGCTAACCTTAAATCACTTATAAGGTGATAATGTTAGACGATTTAGTATGGTTTAATGAGAATTAAACGAAGAACGCAAGAGGGTAATAAGTAAACCGTGAATGATGTTCACCTTTGGTACTTCACCAATGATGATTGGGGGTTGGTTAATAACGTAAGAACGTTAATGAGCCGTAACGAAGCATAGAAAGTCGATTTGACTTTATTAATGAAATATGTATGATTAAGTATACAAGATGAAAGATAGTTAATTGATGATGAATTAATTAACTTAAAGTAGCATCTTCGATGATGACAATAACGTTGAGAGTTACAACTAAAAGTTTGTTGAATATTATGTGAACGTGAACGGTATACAATAAGTATACTTGACCAATGACGATCGAATTTCAATTAATAGCGTAAGAACGTTAGTAAGCTTGTGAGGAAGGATGATTAATTCGAAACGAGTGGTATTAATGAAGTAAATCCACTTACAACATATAAGAGAAAGAAGTTGGTAAGAAAGTTATAAACGGCAAGTCCGGAACCAATAGTAAACAATCTAATAAATGATTAGATTGAGAAGAAGGGTAAGATTAATTAGGAACCATGTGTGTTCATTCATGACCTAATGTGGTATGTTATATGGTTATATGTTGTAGAGACTGTAAAGACTCACAGGGAAGGTAATTATACTGTAGCAGACGCTTGAAGGCAACTTTTTCTTATCGCTTGCCTAACCTTCGTGTTTGCCAAGTTTTCTGTGATGCATGTTATACAATGCATGAATGGTATTAAAGAAAGAGTCTATGCCTGATTTAACTCAGCTAGACAAGTATCGAGTAATTGATTGATTTATTTACAAGTCTTTCAATATAGAACTGCTAATGTTATCTTATGCCAAATATTTGGTACGGATGTAAAGATAAGTTTGTCTATGAACAAACAAAAAGTATTTAATCGATTATTCGATGGGCACGCGAGGTTGCCAAAACTTAAACGTAAATACGTTTAACGGAAGAGTGTTGATCAACATAGGGTACTATAGGCTGATCACCTAGACGTACTCGTAAGTTAAGCCGGATGGATGGCCTTAGTACCGGAAGTCCTTTTCAAGTATAAAAACGAAAAGAGTATGTTCATGGTCTATTGATCGGTTTAGAATTCCTAAGTTATTATATATATACTTTGGAATTGTTATTATGATAGGAGAAGTACTAGTCAAATGTTTCATAGTGCTTCGTATTTAATTGTTCAGTTATGGAAGTAAAGCATGTAATTGGTAATGTGATATTCATATGATTCTTTGTTCAGACTTGCTGAGCTAGTTATGCTCATTCTTGCTTGAACCATATGTTTGCAGCTAAAGCCAAACGAACTAAGAGTTCTAAGAGAGATAAAGGCAAGGCTAAGATGGACAGTTAATCGTCCTGTAATAGACTAGTGTATTTGTATGTAATATACTTATGAAGAACAAAGAATGTATTCGGTTTATGAACCTGGGAAAGGATTTATTACAAATATAATACAAAGATAGTAATTACACTCATTTTGTTGTCATCTCAATGGAATGATTGTATGGATTGTAGTATTGTGGAACACCATCTGTCGGGTTGGAAGATACCCGAATTTGGGGGAGTCACAGGTTGGTATCAAAGCATTAGGTTATAAAACTTAAGGGGGGGGGAAGAACCTTAGGCTAATAACCTTGTTAAGAAAGGAAAAGTCCAAAGGAAGTAAACTCAAGCTTTACTTAAGTCGAATGAGTTAATAAGGTATTGAGGAAACTCAGTACCGAAAGATTTAAAAGATGGAAGTTAACCCTAAATAAACTAAATGTGATTTGTGCTTATGCTAATGTGTATTATGTACTAATCAACATGTTATGTGTTATTGAAGGATGTCGATCGATAGCTTGATGTATAGCGACATACACGCGGTGAGTGAAGAGTCTGTGAATAGAGTAGAGATTGTACCTATGCCAGTGGCGGAGGTACCATTAGTGATTCTAGAGGAGTCGAAGTCAGTGGAGTACTTTTCTAAGGAGGACTACTCCGACTGGAGATATGGATTTGACATCATACCTTGATATGATGGTCTATGAGGAGGAGGAAATGGAGGTAGCCTTGATTAATATGAGGGTACCTACACTAGAGTCAACATCTCCAGATGCAATGAGAGCATTGTATCTTGCAGTGCTTGACAGAAATGTGCAACTGAGTACAGTTGTGCAGAACCAAAATGAAGAGATTGATTATCTCCATGAAGCTAAGATGTCTGCTAGAAGTAGATTTTGAGTCAGAACACGATAAACATGTGCTTATGACATAGCATGCTAGGGACTATAAGGAAGAGGCTGATGAGCTTCGTAAAAAACTGGTTGAAAAAGACCAGAAGATAGCCCGGATGTCTTACATCCATGAGAGTGCTCATAGGGATTTCAAAAGTTGTGTGTTATTCCATTGAGTCGGGATAGACTCGACATACTATTAGTCAGGATACTGTAGCGATGAATTGCGAATGAGGAACTCAAGGATTTGTTATGCATTATTAGAAGTCTAGAGTTATAGATATGTGTGTAGTGACGTAAAACCCTCTTTAGCATAAAAAGGGTAGTCTTTTTATAAATCCCAACTTTTGTGATGTTCAATTGTGGGATAGAAATGTAATAGCTTTTGGCTATTTAAGTAAATTGTAAATAGTTTCAAACTATGAAGAAACATATTAATATAATGAAGTTTTTATTTAATGTGCTTTGATGTGGCATGAGTTATTGTTGTGGAATGATAACCAAGGGGGTAAGAATAACCCTATGCAAGAGTTTGTTAATTTATTAACGACTGCATTTAACAAAACTGGGGGTAGAGCACCCACGGGATTTTAGGGTAGCCAGAAACTACTTCCCCGTAAAGAAATTTTAAAAAGCGTAGGTCCGCCGGAGTTCAAAGGGACGACGGACCCATTAGAAGCCCAGACATGGGTAAAAGAAATAGAGAAGGTGTTTGTTATTACGAACGTAGCTGAGGCGCAGAAGACTTCTTTTGCGACCTATATGAAGAAGGGAGGATCCAACTTTTGGGTGGGAGGCTCACCAGGGTGGGGCTAGAATAGATGCGGGCTATTATTGGGCCGGGATAAAATTGGGTCGGGCTAAAAAGGCCCAAATTTTAATGGGCCAAAAAAGTGCAGCCCATAGCCCAGTTTTTGACCGGCGGGCGGGCTAGCCCGGCTCGCGGGCCTGGGCCAATTTTTCCAGGTCTAATCAATGCGAAAAACAATTAATTCAGTGGTTAGAAATTATACCAATAACGACAGAAAGCGTCACTAAAGGCTACAGCGACGGTTTTAATTTTTTTACTTTTCTGAATTTCCAAAAAATGATTAAAATAGAAAATAAATTCTAAAAATTACAAAAATGGTTTTAAAAATTATTTTAAATTATGAAAAATAACTTTTAATTATTTGGGATACTTTTCATTAATATTTATAATTATTTGAATATTAATGATATTTAATTTATTTAATTAGTATATTAAATAAATTGTAGAAAATTGATTTTAATGTTATAAAAAATCATTTTAAATAAGAATAAAGTGTTTAAAAATATATTTGGGTTATAAATGTAAGTTTTAATATTTTGTGATGAATTTAATTAATTAATTAATATTAATGATAATTAAGTTATTTATTGAATATATTAAATAAATGATGAAAAATAGTATTAATGATTTAAAAATTATAGAAAAATGATTTAAAGGTTACAAAAGTATTTTAAGTTATAATTATAACTTTTTAATATTTTGTCATGAAAAATATTAATATTTTAATATTAAATGATATTAAATTTATATAATAATTATATTAAATAAATTAGTTTAAAAATGATTTTAATATTAGAAAAATCATTTTAAATGAAAATAAATAGTTTAAAAATATTTTAAGTTATAAAATATAACTTTCCATATTTAAAGGTAAATTTCATTAATTATTTACTATTAATGATATTAGAATTATTTAATAATTATATTAAATAAATTAGTTTAAAAATGATTTTAATATTATAAAAATCATTTAAAATGAAAATAAAGTGTTTAAAGATATTTTAAGTTATAGAATATAACTTTTAATATTTAAAGGATAATTTCATTAATAATTTAATATTAATGATATTAATTTAATAATAAATGATATTAAGTTTATTTAATAATTATATTAAATAAATAGTTTTAAAATGGTTTTATTTATTTAAAAATCATTTAATAAGGATATTAATGAATTAAAAATATTTTATGTTATAGATAATGACTTTTAATATTTTGATAAATAATGCGTTAATACTTTAATATTAATGGTAATTATTTAAAAATAATTTTAATTATTTTAAAAATCATTTAAGGGTAATATTAATACTTTAAAAATACTTTGAGTTATTATAAATAACTTTAATAATTTGGCAATGATTTCATTAATAGTTTAATATTAATTAAATATTAATGATAATAGAATTGTTTAAAATTTAAATTATTTAATAATGATTCGGTGTTTGAAAATTTATGATTAATTATAATAAATGTTTAAAAAAATTATTATAAGTCATTTAAAAATAATATGACTGATACTTACAGATATTGAACTACAGGATAGAGTCTTAGACTCTATAATTACCCAATAAAGCCGCCGGTATACCGACATATTTTAGAAATTGATCTGGACTTAGATAATTTGATTAGATATGTGTTTATTTGTTATTTAATAGTTGTGGAATATATGTGACAATGTGATTAGGTTATTGTGCTGACTGTAATAAGCAGTGTTATGTGTTATAGTATGTTATTCTAATCGATCAAATGATCTTATTAATGATAGGTTTTGATATAATGATAGAACTAAGTTACGAACTGTAAGCAGCACATCAGGCAAGTATCTTACCTTTGCATTTTCTTTATGCAATGTACATGAGTAAGAAGTTTCAGAATTATATTATTATTATGTTATATTATTAACTCTATTGTGATATATTCTATACCCGATCATTGTTTATCAACATGTTAGTATATGGTAATTCAGATATATATATATATATATATATATATATATATATATATATTCTGTTCGTTAATTTCAAAATATGGTTATACAAGTGTCCCCACTTGGATAGTCATTGTAGTTAAACACATATTGATATATATATATATATATATATATATATATATATATATATATATATATATATATATATATATATATATATATATATATATATATGTCCAAACTAATTGACCAGCTAGACATAAATTTCAAAATATTTTTGAATATGATAAAACCTTTTTGTATCCAATCAAATTGTTTTGGTTCGGATTCCAGACTAAGTATGAATATCCCGATCACGGGAAAACTTTTATGCGCCCAAGGCGGACAGAGTGAACAATCTTATCGTTCTTGTAATGTAGTATTGATCAATACAGGGCCCATGGGAAGTACAACCTAACGCCCGTAAGTCATGACGGTTTGCAGATGAAGTTATGTTAAACCTTAGCGAAAACTAAAAATAATGTTCATAATCTGCCGACTAATACCTATGTATATAGTCAATATGTAGTTTCAAAATTTTGAGATAGAATTGTTATGTTGTAATTATCGGTTCAGTTTACTTCACAACTATAAATTTGTTGTAGAAGTGATGTACAAAGAAAATATTTATTCCTTTCAGCTAATTATATTACTAATTGTTATTACTTGCTGGGCACCCAAATGCTCATTCTTGCTTAAATTTAAATATTCTCAGCTAGGCATGATCAACCTGAAGGTTCAGACAAGAACAAGTAAAAAGGAAAGCAAACAGAACATGTTTAATGGTGTCTTTTGTAATAGTTAGATAATATATAGACAATGATATGTATTATATATCATGTAAAGAATTATAGTAAAGGTTGCGTAATTGGGATTAGACTCTGATAAATGTAAGATAAGTTTGATATTTATATTATTTTTATTATTATTAGTATTATTCCGCTCATAGAAATGGGATCGTGAAGCACCGAGTTTGGGTTTCAAGTACCCGAGTTTGGGGTTTTATAGGCACTTGATGCTCCGTCTTTACAAGTTGACAAGTTAAACACCTCGAGATAAATTTCGCGATCTCTCTCTTCATATTGCTCCACCAAAATGTATGTCGAAGATCGTGATATATTTTGGTACTCCCAAGATGGATTCGAAATGGTGTGTTGTGTGCCTCCATCATGATTCTATGCTTCAAGTCAGAATCGTTAGGAACACAAAGTCTGGAGTTGACTCAAAGTATTCCTTCTTCGTCGATTCTTGCTTCCGGAATAACACCATCTTGCATTTTTTTCTTCATAGGCATCAGCTCCAGGTCCATAGCTTGAGCAGCTTTAACTTTATCGATTAAAGTCGGTTCTACTCGTATATTTGATATCATCACGTGGGTACTTGGAGCCTTTAGCTCTATCTCCATCCTTTGTAAGTCATACAAAATGGACCTTTGTGTTAACAACATTCCACTCGAACCTGCATATGATCTTCTACTCAATGTGTCAGCTACCACGTTTGCTTTTTCAAGATGATATTGGATGGTATGATCGTAATCTTTCAACAGCTCGAGCCAACGTCATTGCCACATTTTGAGTTCTATTTGGGTGAAGAAATATTTGAGGCTTTTATGATCTGTATAGGTCTCCACTTTCTCCCCCATACAAGTAGTGTCTCCAGATCTTCAACGCGAAAATGACTGCTGCCAACTCCAAATCATGAGTAGGATAATTCCTCTCATATTCTTTGAGTTGTCGCGAGGCATAGGCTATGAATTTCCCATGTTGCATGAGAACACATTCTAACCCTTTGCCTGAAGCATCATTGTAGATAACAAATCCATTCGAATCAGATGGTATTGTCAGAATAGGTGCCAAAATGAGTCCCCTCTTGAGTTCTTGAAAACTCTCTTCACAATCCTCGCTCCAACCGAATTTTGTATCTTTACGAGTCAGCTGAGTTAACAGAGTAGCGATTCGAGAAAATCCTTCCACGAATCTCCGATAATAACCAGCTAAGCCCAGAAAGCTACGTACTTCAGTCACCGACTTTGGTTGCTCCCAACTTTGCACTGCTTACATCTTTGTCGGGTTAACAGATACTCCATATTTTGACACCTCGTGCCTAAGGAATGCTACTTCCTCAATCCAGAACTCGCATTTCTTCAGCTTGACATATAGCTTGTTATCACGAAGCCTTTGAAGTACTAGCTTCAAATGGCGCTCATGATCTTCACGGCTTTTGGAATAGATTAGGATGTCATCAATAAAGACAACAACGAAATAATCCAAATATTCTTTGAACACATGGTTCATCATATCCATGAAAGCAGCAGGAGCATTAGTTTATCCAAAAGACATGACTAAGAATTTATAATGCCCGTACCAAGTTTTGAAGGCAGTCTTTAGAATATCCTCAGTTTTAATCTTCAGCTGATGATATCCAGAACGAAGATCGATCTTTGAAAAGAATTGTGCTCCTTGTAACTGGTCGAACAAGTTATCAATGCGAGGTAGTGGATGTGACGCCCCTAAAATAGGCATACGTCACCTATTCTGCATCGCCAAATATATGGTACATAAATAAATACAATTTCAGTAATACAATTGTCGTGCAAAATATGACAACACATATACTGTGAGTTTGAATACACATATTGTCTAATAAACAGTATACAAACTCAAAAGTAGTCCTCATTACAATTATTGATACACTATTTTACAAAATAGTGAGGACTACTAAAACAACTCTCCTGAACCATCACTCCATACCCCGGATAGTTCCTGCTATGTGCTTACCTCCTGAGAAGAAAAAATGGAACAAAAAAGAAAAGGGTGAGCTCAACTAGCCCAGCAAAGAATATTATGACTTAAGATAATATACAATAAATTATCATTAGTCTTCAACAGGAAAAAATCTGATAGAACATAATAGACAACAAGTTTTAGATCAACAACTGCAGCGGAAACAACAATCCATTAAAAGAGTCAAGTAAAGAATGAATTCTACTATCTTCTAAGATTTAAAAGTTCATCATCAATATTTCATCCCTGTAACATCAATCAATATGAATCTTGAATCAAATATTTATCTTTGCATTATAGGCCAAAGATATTCATTTGTATCACCAGTTGGTCATGTTCATCTCAACACATGTTCATCTTTGCACTACGGGCCAAAGAATTTCATCATTTAATCATTCATATTTGCACTACAGGCCAAAGATATTCAGTAATATCATCATTTAGGACTGAGGATGATGAAAAATATCTTAAAGAAAACGAATCCAGTGAGACAAAATGATAAATCTTAGGGATTCGTATTACAGTTTATCCAAGTTCAATAATACTCCATAATAACCAATTGTGAGGTAGAATTCAAAAATAAAGATTAAAACATGGATATAATCAAAGATAGTAACCATAATAGACATCTTGGACAAAAAGGAGAAAATTTTATTTTTCGGTGAATAGTGTCGTATTCGTGAATAGTGTCGTATATGTGAATATTAACCCCAACACAAAAAGGTAAAAAATTCACAATAAAATCCATACTAATATTTCGGTATAATGATATTGAAAGAATAACATCATTATGAAAAAAATAACATTCCTTACCTCAAAAGAACAATACTTCCAGTTGAAATATCAGGTATAAGGCTGAAGGAAACTTGCAGCGATGAATAGCAACTCACAAAGTATCTAAATACTCATAAAATACGCTCGATAATATAGAGAGGAAAAGAGAGAAAAAAAAATTCTGGTATAATTTTTAATTCTAACTAAGCACCCTATTTATAGAAAAATGCTTAGAACGCTAAAGCAGACTAATCTGCTACCTGATGGCTTTACCTGTTACTATTCACGCCCACCACTTTTGAAATAAAATTCCAGAACATTTTATCTCTCACCAATCAAAAGTGAGGCCCACCCATATTTTAAATAAAAACATTTATTTTCAAAACTTCAATAATTCATAATAAATAGCCTTTTTATCAGAAAAATACGAATTTTATGTCCATTACATAGAAAATCGATTTCTCTACAACTTTGCAGAAGAAAGTTTTTCCAAATTCCAAACAGAAAATGCTCGAAATCCACATATGGACAATTTTTAATACATTCATTCCGATAAAATACTGATAAAATACCTCAACATTAATTACATCATTTATAACCACAATAAATATATCCATCATTTATATCCACATAAAATAAATATTTCCTTATCATATAAATCAATAATTAATTATTCACAAATAATATTACAGAATCACAATTATGACAATCAGGTCGTTCCTAGAAAAGAGGGGGCTTTCTGATAAGAATTTCTCCTTATTGGTGCACAATTAGATTACCAAATCCCTTTTCTAGACATAACTTCCTTAGACATTGTCAATAATGCTATCTAATAATATTATTCAAATAATATGAATTATTGATCTGATAATGGAGATATTGTGCAGTGACAATTATTGAAGCAACAATAATATAAAATATCAACGTAGTAATTATTGAATCAATAAAATATTGAACAGTAATTACTGTAACAATTATTGAGTAGTGCCTTCTTACGTAAGAATCAATAATTCAACAATACTGTGCAATACCGTGTGCTATTGTGCAACCATTCGTATTACTGTATTTTAACCACCGGATATTCCAACAGTGTTAACGGTAACTATTACGCCATTATTTATAAAAACTCAAATTTGTCATTTTTTTCATCCAATCATTTTTCCGTTATGGGGCTCACAAATGGCAGCGCCGTCGTACGAATATTCCCAGACAGTAAGAATATTCCACGACAAAACGAATATTTTATAACCACTTACTTATTTTATAAAATTTGCATATTTCACCCATAACCAAAGTATTATATCAAATTAACACCTTATTATTAACAATAATAAATAGAGGAAATTCGATTTTATTTATAAAAAGTTGGGATCTTACAACTTTCCCTTCTTATGTAATTTTGTCCTCGAAATTAATATACGTACCTGGTGTTTCGAAAAGGTGAGGATACCTCGCTTTCATTTCTGATTCCAACTCCCATGTCATTTCTTTAATAGCATGGTTCCTCCACGAATCCTTAACTTGTGGTATAACCTTGGTGCGTAGGACATGCTCTTTTCTATCCAAGATCTTAATAGGTACCTCATCGTACGTTAAATCTTTGGCTATCTCGTCTGGTTCTAACTCAATAATGTGGTTTGGGTCTTTCACATTTTTACGAAGCATAGATATGTGAAAAACATTATGAACACGAGACATGCTTGGAGGTAATACGAGTCTATAGGCCACATTTCCTATTCAGTCAAGAATCTCAAATGGACCAACAAATCTTGGATTGAGCTTTCCTCTCTACCCAAATCTTGTAACTCCCTTCCATTGAGCAATATATAACAATACATGATCCCCAATATTAAATTCTACGTCCTTTCGATGAAGATCCGCATAACTCTTTTGTCGATCCTATGTCGTTTGTATACGTTGTCGAATCATTTGGATCTTCTCTATAGTCATTCGTACCAACTCTGGTCCCAACAATATTGCTTCACCCACCTCGTCCCAATATACTGGAGAACGACATTTTCTTCCATACAACGCCTCAAATGGAGCCACACCTATATTTGCTTGATAACTGTTATTGTAGGAGATTTTACCAATGGTAGGTACTTATCCCAACTCCCTTTGAAATCTAGGACACAGAGTCTTAATAGATCTTCAAGACTTTGAATAGTCCTCTCTGATTGCCCGTCCGTTTGAGGATGGTATGCCGAACTGAATCGTAAATCCGTGCCCATAGCTTTCTGCAAGCTAACCCAAAATCGTGAAGTGAATCTTGTGTCACGATCCGAAACTATGGATACTGGCATGCCATGCAATCTCACAATCTCATTCACGTACATACGAGCAAAATGTTAAAGGGAATAAGTCTCCCGTATAGGCAAGAAATGAGCAGATTTGGTTAATCTATTAACAAGAACCCAAATCGCATCTATGGCTTGAGAAACCTTGGGAAGACCCGTAACAAAATCCATAATAATGTGTTCCCACTTCCAGGATGCAATTGATGCTCCGCCTTTACACGTTGACACGTTAAACACCTCGAGATAAACTCCGCGATCTCTCTCTTCATATTGTTCCACCAAAATGTATGTCGAAGATCATGATACATTTTGGTACTACCAGGATGGATTGCAAACGATGTGTTGTGTGCCTCCATCATAATTATATGCTTCAAGTCAGAATCGTTAGGAACACAAAGTCTGGAGTTGACTCGAAGTATTCCTTCTTCGTCTATGCTTACTTCTGGAATAACACCTTCTTGCACTTTCTTCTTCATACGCATCAGCTCTATATCCGTTGCTTGATCAGCTTTAACTTTATCGATTAAAGTTGGTTCTACTCGTATGTTTGATACCATCACGTGGGTACTTGGAGCCATTACCTCTATCTCCATCCTTTGCAAGTCATACAAAATGGACCTTTTTATTAACAACATTGCACTTGTACCCGCATATGATCTTCTACTCAATGCGTCAGCTACCACGTTTATTTTTCCAGGATGATATTGGATGGTATGGTCGTAATCTTTCAACAACTCGAGCCAACATCGTTGCCACATTTTGAGTTCCATTTGGGTGAAGAAATATTTGAGGCTTTTATGATCTGTATAGGTCTCCACTTTCTCCCCTATACAAGTAGTGTCTCCAGATCTTCAACGTGAAAATGACTGCTGCCAACTCCAAATCATGAGTAGGATAATTCCTCTCATATTCTTTGATTTGTCGCGAAGCATAAGCTATGACTTTCCCATGTTGTATGAGAACACATCCTAACCCTTTGCCTGAAGCATCGCTGTAGATAACAAATCCATCCGAACGAGATAGTATTGTTAGAATAGGTGCCAAAATGAGTCTCCTCTTGAGTTCTTGAAAACTCTTCTCACAATCCTCGTTCCAACCAAATTTTGTAACTTTACGAGTCTGCTGAGTTAACGGAGTAGTGATTCGAGAAAATCCTTCCACGAATCTCTGATAGTAACCAACTAAGCCCAGAAAGCTACGTACTTCGGTCACCGACTTCGGTTGCTCCCAACTTTGTATTGTTTCAATCTTTGCTGGGTCAACAGATACTCCATGTTTTGACACCACGTGCCCAAGGAATGCTAATTCCTCAAGCCAGAACTCGTATTTCTTCAGCTTGACATATAGCTTATTTTCACGAAGCCTTTGTAGTATCAGCTTCAAATGGTTCTCATGATCTTCACAGCTTTTGGAATAGATGAGGATGTCATCAATAAAGACAATAATGAACTGATCCAAATATTCTTTGAACACACAGTTCATCATATTCATGAAAGCAGCAGGAGCATTAGTCAATCCAAAGGACATGACTAAGAATTCATAATACCCATACCGAGTTCTGAAAGAAGTCTTCAGAATATCCTCAGTTTTAATCTTCAGCTGATGATATCTAGAACGAAGATCGATCTTTGAAAAGAATTGTGCTCCTTGCATTTGGTCAAACAAGTCATCTATGCGAGGTAGCGAATACCTATTCTTGATGGTGACATGGTTCAACTCCCGGTAGTCAATACAAAGTCGCATACTCCCATCTTTCTTCCTTTTGAATAAAGCAGGAGCACCCCCAAGGAGATGTACTAGGACGAATGAAACTGATTTCCAACAACTCCTATAGTTGGACCTTTAACTCCTGAAGTTCAATAGGAGCCATTCGATATGGGGTTTTAGAAATGGGCTTTGTAACAGGTTCAAGGTCAATAAAGAATTCAACTTCTCGTTTCGGGGGTAGACCGGGATGTTCTTCAGGAAATAAGTCAGGAAATTCACTAACAACAGAAATATTATTCAAATCTAACGTGTTTTTGTTCAAGTCTGTGACATGGGATAAGAAAGCTTGACATCCGTTTTTCAATAAATGAATAGCTTTATGGCTTGATATGACAGTGATTGACTTCAGAGGTTTGGTTGCTTGAATTCACATAACAGGTTGGTTAGGAATATGAAAACTAACAACCTTACGAAAACAATCAATTTTAGCATGATGAGTGGTTAACCAATCAATCCCTAAAATCACATCAAATGCAAGTATTTTCAACGAAATAAGATCGGCAGGTAATGTGATGGTTCCAATTTGAATCAAACAATATTTATAAACAGTAAATGTAATAAAAGTTTCTCCTAACGGAGTCTCAACAGATAAATCAAGGACTAATTTCACAGGAGTCAAGTTCAAACGTTGAGCACAAGCAGGAGAAATAAAAGAATGGGTAGAACCGGTATCTAATAAGGTATAAACTTCACAAGAATTTATGATTAGCTTATGTGTGATCACCTCATTTGGGTTCCTCGCGTTTTGAGCAGTCACCACAAACGCCCTTCCAGGAACCACTGACTTTGACTTGTCCGGTACAGCCTTTGGAGTCACCATCCCCGTTGAACTTGGTTTCGCAACAAGACAATCTCTAGCTATATGACCTTCCTTTCCACATTTATAACACACCTTGGATTATTGTGGGCAGTTTGGGCTGATGTGACCTTCTTTCTCTTATTTATAACAAACGACCGATGCTCGATCTCCTCCCCTAGAAATAGTTAATATTTTTGCTGACGTCTTCACGTTGTCATTGTTGTACCTTCTCTTCTTGAAATCTCCCCCTGACTAGTTTCTTCTACCATCATGACTACGATTACTACCAGAGTGGTTACCACTTTTGTCCGAATGTTTTCTTCCCCGTTGGTTGTCATTGCTCCGATGACTGCTGCCACCGATATGACCCTGGTTGTGGTCCCGTGGTTAAACATACTCATTATCTCGCTCTAATAATTGAGCCATGTTTACAACATCTGAATATAAAGAAAATTTATGAGAGATAAGATATTATCGAATCTCGGGTTTTAGACCTCTTAGAAGCATCCTCGTCATTCGTTCCTCATTCTCAACCAAATGAGGTGCAAACCTGGATAACTCTGCAAACTTTTCCTCGTACTGGGACACCGTCATATTGTTTTGTTCAAGTCTAATAAACTTTACCTCCTTCATATGATGAATACTTTCAGGAAAGTACTTGTCGTTAAACAGTTTCTGAAATGTTTCCCAAGACATATTGAGTGCGGCTGGTTGGGTACGCTTCACAGACTCCCACCAGTAGTCTGCCTCACCACGGAACATAAAGGTGGCAAATGGAACCTTTTGTTCCTCTGTGCATCCCAAGACATCGAATATCTTGGTATTTTGCTTGACCCACATTTCTGCCTTCATCGGATCTGGCTTTCCTACAAATTTTGGTGGTCCCAACTCTTTGAACTGCTTGGCTGTGACAAGTCGCGCATTGCTATCATTTCCACCCGTATTTTGTACACGAGTCTCCCTCGTCTGATTTTGCATGAACTGCAAAAAGCTTCTAAATATCCCATCATTCATCATTTGTTCGGTAGTGTTGTTTATAGGAGGAATATTTCCATCCTGTTGCACGTTCCCCTGGGTGGTGATTAAAGGTGTCTCCGCGGTCTCATTCACTCCATTGTTAATATTTGCAGCTGCCATTCTCAAATACTGCCATAAAATAAGGGTTAATTAAAGAAATTAACATGCCACATAATATCCATATGCTTCGACTGACCAACCAAATAAGCTTAGGTATGACACACTAGCGAATGATTATTCGTCTCTCCCCTCCTAGTTCTATTCCCCGATCTCCGCCAGAGACCATATCCCTAAGCTCTGATACCAATTGTGATGCCCCCAAAATAGGTATACATCACCCATTCTGAGTCGCCAAATACATAGTACAGAAACAAATACAACTTTATTAATACAATTGTCGTGCAAAATACGACAACACATATACTGTGAGTTTGAATACACATATTGTCTAATAGACAGTATACAAACTCAAAAGGAGTCCTCATTACAATTATTGATACACTATTTTACAAAATAGTGAGGACTACTAAAACAACTCTCCTGAACCATCACTCCATACCCCGGCTAGTTCCTGCTATGTGCTTACTTCCTGAGAAGAAAAAATGGAACAAAAATGAAAAGGGTGAGCTCAACTAGCCCAGCAAAGAATATTATGACTTAAGATAATATACAATAAATTATCATTAGTCTTCAACAGGGAAAAATCTGATAGAACATAATAGACAACAAGTTTTAGATCAACAACTGCAGCGGAAACAACAATCCATTAAAAGAGTCAAGTAAAGAATGAATTCTACCATCTTCTAAGATTTAAAAGTTCATCATCAATATTTCATCCCTGTAACATCAATCAATATGAATCTTGAATCAAATATTCATCTTTGCATTATAGGCCAAAGATATTCATTTATATCACCAGTTGGTCATGTTCATCTCAACACATGTTCATCTTTGCACTACGGGCCAAAGATTTTCATCATTTAATCATTCATATTTGCACTACAGGCCAAAGATATTCAGTAATATCATCATTTAGGACTGAGGATGATGAAAAATATCTTAAAGAAAATGAATCCAGTGAGACAAAATGATAAATCTTAGGTATTCGTATTACAGTTTATCAAAGTTCAATAATACTCCATAATAACCAATTGTGAGGTAGAATTCAAAAATAATGATTAAAACATGGATACAATCAAAGATAGTAACCATAATAGAAATCTTGGACAAAAAGGAGAAAATTATATTTTTCGGTAAATAGTGTCGTATTCGTGAATAGTGTCGTATATGTGAATATTAACCCCGACACAAAAAGGTAAAAAATTCACAATAAAATCCATACTAATATTTTGGTATAATGATATTGAAAGAATAACATCATTATGAAAAAAATAACATCCCTTACCTCAAAAGAACAATACTTCCGGCTGAAATATCAGGTATAAGGCTGAAGGAAACTTGCAGCGATGAATAGCAACTCACAAAGTATCTAAATACTCATAAAATACGCTCGATAATATAGAGAGGGAAAGAGAGAAAAAAAATTTCTGGTGTGATTTTTAATTCTAACTAAGCACCCTATTTATAGAAAAATGCTTAGAACGCTAAAGCAGACTAATCTGCTACCTGATGGCTTTACCAATACAATTGTCGTGCAAAATATAATAACACATATATACTGTGAGTTTAAATACAAATACTGTCTAATAGACAGTATACAAACTCAAAAGGAGTCCTCATTACAATTATTGATACACTATTTTACAAAAATAGCGAGGACTGCTAAAACAACTTTCTAGAATCATCACTCCATACCCGGCTAGTTCCTGCTAAATTCTCACCTCCTGAGAAGAAAAATGGAACAAAAAGAAAAAGGGTGAGCTCAACTAGCCCAGTAAAGAATATTATGACTAAGATAATATACAACAATTTATCATTAATCTTGAATATGAAAAATTTGATAGAATATAATAGACAACAAGTTTTAGATCAACAACTGCAGCAGAAACAACAATCCATTAGAAGAGTCAAGTAGAGAATGAATTCCACTATCTTCTAAGATTTAAAAGTCGATCATCAATATTTTATCCCTGTAGCATCAATCAATATATATCTTGAATCAATTATTCATCTTTGCACTACAGGCCAAAGATATTCATTTGTATCACCAGTTGGTCATGTTCATCTCAACACATATTCATCTTTGCACTATGGGCCAAAGATATTCATCAGTTAATCATTCATCTTTGCACTACAGGCCAAAGATATTCAGTAATATCGTCATTCAAGAATGATGATGATGAAAAATATCTTAAAGAAAACGAATCCAGTGAGATACAAGATCAAAGATTAGATATTCGTACTTTAGTTTATCCAAGTTTAAAAATACCTTATAATAATCAATTGTGGAGCAAAATTCAAGAATAAAGACCAAAACATGGATACAATCAAAGATAGTAACCATAATAGACAACTTTGACAAAGAAGGAAAAATGTATTTTTCTGTGAATAGTGTTGTATTAGTGAATAGTGTCGTATACGTGAATAGTAACCCTAACATGAAAAAGGTAGAAATTTCACAATAAAATTCATACCAATATTTCGGTATAATGATATTGAAGGAATAACATCATTATGAAGAAAATAACATCTCTTACCTCAAAAGAACAGTACTTCTGACTGAAATATCAGGTAAAAGGCTGAAGGAAACTTGCACTGATTAATAGCAACTCACAAAATATCTAAATACTCACAAAATACGCTCGATAATAGAGAGAGAAAACTTATTTCTGGTGTGATTTTTAATTCTAACTAAGCACCCTGTTTATAGGAAAATACTTAGAACGCCATAGCAGACTAACCTGATGGTTTTACCTACTACTATTCACGCCCACCACTTTTAAATAAAATTTTAGCACATTTCTCACGAACCAAAAGTGGGGCCCACCCATATTTTAAATAAAAATATTTATTTTTAAAACTTCAATAATTCATAAGAAATAGTCCTTTTATCAGAAAAATACGAATTTTATGTCCAATTCATAGGAAATTGAATTCTCTACAACTTTGTAGAAGAACGTTTTTCCAAATTCCAAATAAAAAATTCCTGAAATCCACATACGGACGATTTTTAATACCTCCATTTCGACAAAATACTGATAAAATACTTCAACATTAATTCCTTCATTTATAATCACAATAAATATATTCATAAATTATATCCACATAAAATAAATATTTCCTTATCATATAAATCAATATTTAATTATTCACAAATAATATTATAGAATCACAATAATGATAACCAGATCGTTCCCAGGAAAGATGGGGCTTTCCGATAAGGATTTCTCCTTATTGGCGCACAATTAGGTGACCAAACTCCTTTCCTAGATAGAACTTCCTTAGAGATTGTCAATAATTCTATCTGACAATATTATTCAAATAATATGAATTATTGATCTGATAATGGAGATACTGTGCAGTGACAATTATTGGAACAGCAATAATATAAATATCAACGTAGCAATTATTGAATAAATAAAAGAAAATATTGAACAGTAATTACTGTAACAATTATTGAGTAGTGCCTTCTTATGTAAGAATCAATAATTCAAAATATTGTGCAATACAGTGTGCTACTGTGCAACCACGCGTATTACTGTATTTTAACTACCGGGTATTCCAACAGTGTTAACGGTAACAACTACGCCGTTATTTATAAAAACTCAAACTTATCATTTTCTTCATTCGACTGTTTTCCGTTATGGGGCCCACAAATGGATGCGTCGTCGTACGAATATTTCACGAACAAACAAATATTCCCCGACAACAATGAATATTTTATAACCACTTGCTTATTTTGCAAAATTTGCACATTTCACCCATAACCAAAGCATTATATCAAATTAATACCTTATTATTCACAATAATAAATAGAGAAAATTTGATTTTATTCATTAAAAAGTTGGGGTCTTACAAATCAGAAATCAGATCATAGGAGTATTAAGTTGGTGACAAGATAATTAATTGACAATTTAAATAAGGTGGATATTGAACCTACTAGAATGATGTGCATTTTGAGCACAATGAATAGAGGCATACAAAATATAGATTTAATGCACACATTGCAGTCAATTATTTAAAAAAAATTTGAATCAGCTAATGCAAGTAAATTCTTTTTTCGTGTCAAACCAAGCGAAGACAATAGTATAGCTTGTATTTTTTGGGTTGACATCCGATCAAGATTAATGTATCAATGTTTCGGAGACGTGATTTCATTTGACACTACGTATAGGACAAATAGATATAAAATGTCATTTTTTCCATTTACTCGGGTCAACCACTATTATCACTTTATTTTATTTGAATTTGCACTGTTAAGGAATGAGACAGATGATACTTTCATTTATATCTTAGAGGCATGACTCGAAATCAAAGAGGATAGTACTCTTACGTATCAATTATCTAATTTTGTGACAAGTTCATAACATGCTAATTAGACATAAGGTGTTTCACGTCAATTAGAACAATTAGCATCACATTGAGTCAGACTTTCAGTATTAATATATAGGCCTAGATATGGATTAATACTCCGAACTTTTAATATTTTTTCACTTTGGGGATTGTTTTCTCAATTTTTTCAATTAGGAGATTAAATTTTAATTTTTTCCACTTTGAATATTGTTTTCACAAATTTTCAATTAGGTGATTGTCACGTATCGTTGTCATGTCATCAATTTTCTGAAGTTACACTATCAATTAGATGTAATCATAAAAAATTAAAAGTTTAATTATCTAATCGAAAAATTGAGAAGACAATCCCCAAAGTGGAAAAAAAAGTAAAAATTTAATCACTTAATTAAAAAAATTGAGAAGAAAATCTTCAAAGTAAAAAATATTAAAAATTCAAGGTATTAATTCACACCTTAAAATTATAAGTGTGGTGAGTATTAAGGCAAACAAGGTAATATTGGACAACTTAAAAGCTAGTTTGTCAAATACTTAATTTTTTTCGGAATATAAGATGATTTTATTTAAAATTTATTGTCTTGAGAAAAGTAAGTCGTGGATGAAATTCTGTAATTAAGCACACCTAGAGGAGGTGAATAGGTGTAAATACTCAAAAGTGATCTACAGTGGTCTATTTTTAAAGTTTACTATAGCAGGCTATAATCGAACGGTCTAACCATGTATGTATTAGTTATGTTCTTTGTCTGTTATAAATGGACAGTTAATACCTGTCTGTATTAGTATACAATTTTTTCGACTTAAACCAAAATCTGTAGAATATTTAAGCTTAAAACAGAAACAAAAGAACAGTAAATCACACAAAGATTTTTACGTGGTTCAGCCCCTATCCTCTACTCTAGTGGCCTAATCCACGTCCAATATCAACTAGTATTGGAGACTTTTTTTTATTAAAACTTAATATTCAAAAGATTACAAAAAACTCCCTGTACAACGAAGATCGATTCTGACTTGGACACATCTGCCCCCTTTGCACCTCTGCAACTTCTCTCACCTCTGAGACCTTGATGCTTCTGTTGTACAGACTGAATATTAAATTATCACCCAAGCCAACCTAGACTTATACTCGATTTACAAAAGATGAATAAAAGATTACAAAGAATTTCCAGTTACAAACAATTCAGAAGATTATAAATAATAACTGGAATCAAACTTTAGAAGAACTCTTAAGATGTATTCAATAATGATTTTCAGCTTCAAGTCTCTTGCATCTTCTTGTAGCCAAGCAACAATATATATAAAAGAGAGTAGATGTAACGACTATAATAAAGTAACGTTCCAATCCATCCAAGCAACATCTAATTTTTTTTAATTGAAATAGGAGATAAACATTAACAATAACAACACAAGATATATAAGAGATACATTGATATGAAGGAGTCAAATAATATCCAAAGACTGCTTTTGAATAAGAATCCTTGATTATCCCAATTTCTAAAAAATCTCCCAGCCAAATACGCCTTTTATAACCTCCAGATATCAATCTCCTAATTATACTCCAATACATATTTTAATTAGTCTTCAAAGCAAATCAGGATTAGATATAAACATATATATATATATATATATATATATATATATATATATATATATATATATATTCTAGTTATAAAAACTGAAAGCATGTGACAAAAATAAACCAATTTGTTTTACTCACTCCATCCTCCAGTAACTTTTATGCCATACAAAGTGATTATGAAATCAACCCATGCAATAATCCATGCAAACTATTATATAATTAATATGTAGCCGGCCCAAAAAAATTAAATAAGACCATTACACAAACCCAAATATATTGTCATTATTAAAATCACAAAAGATATAAACCAACATTCTCCCCCTTTTTGATGATGACAATATATTATCTTTTGAAATTATATGCTCCCCCTATTTATAAGGCTCCCCCAAAATTTATGCTTATTAAAACAAAAAAATGACAATAACCATCATTGCATATAGAAGCACAATATAGTATCTCAAACCAATTCAAATACCAATATATCTCCCCCTTTGTCATTATCAAAAAGAAATCATTAAGTACAAGTTGATTAAAACATAATCATCATTACCCAAATATTTGTCCCCCTTTGTTATCAACAAAAATTAATTCATATTAATTTAGCTAAATAGTTATCTTGCCACATTTGTCAATATTAAAAGAATAAGTTCAAAGATAAAGAATATCATTGGAGCAAGTTTATAACAAAATCACATATAACAAGTAAACAATACGATCATACATGTGTGATTTGTTACCTATTTAACAACATTGTTGTTACCAATAGTAAGATTGCTAGATGTGCTCTAAAGTTTTCGATTTTGGATTTTCATAATCAAATATCTTCAAAAACACTTCTTTTGATCATCCAATGTGGAGGTCACCTATAATCAAACTTGGGGGATGATTTCTTACAGTTCGAGATGATCTAGGAAGCTTGGAAATGGTCATCTGTTTGTTAGATTCAAATTGTGATATATCAAATTTTGTATCTAATTTTACTTCTAAATCAGACGGGTCTGGCTGTCTGTTTTTCGGTGTCTGCATGTCTGAGTTTTCTACTAAAATGGACAGGTCAGGTTATCTGATTTGGACGACTTAGGCTGTCTTATTTCAGCTGTCTTTCCTTCTAATTCGGACGGCTTAGGCTGTCCAGATTTAGCAGTTTGGCTTTTACGACTCAAATTGTTATTTCCTGCAGAATCCTCACTACCTTTGACAGATCATGGTTAACTTCATTAAAAAAATACAAGTATAGATTCCTCATCATGATTGTCATGTGTATTAAATATGGAACATTTAGCACAATAAAAACTTTAGAATAAATAATATTATGAACCCTTGTGTTAGAAAATCCATATATCTAATTAAAACATTATTTAAAAAACAATATAAGGTACTTACAGATTCCGCCAAATAATTTATAGATAACTATTATTAGTCTCCTTTTTGACCTTGAGACATCTACAAAATGAACAAATAGTCTCTACTTTTTGGTATCCAAATCTTCTTGGGTCCTTTTGGGTTAGTAGCATATAAATCACATTTCTTTACCCAAATTTGTTTTATTCTAATTTTATTACAATTAGAATCAAAATGACCTTTAAAACCACATTTTTTACAAGTAACAAACAATGAACAATAAAGTGGCTAAAACCTTGGTTTACTATTAATCATTTTAATATTATTATTTATTCTTTTTTTCACATTTTTAACAGGATTATACCCAATTCCTTATTTATCAAGACTAGACCTTTGTGCACCTAACATTATATTTAAATTCTCTTCCCCTTGAACAAATTTTGTAAGATCCTTTTTCAATGAAATTATTTCTTCCTCATTATTATTTTGCATGTTTATATCAGGATTAGATATAAACATATATATATATATATATATATATATATATATATATATATATATATATATATATATATATATATATATTCTAGTTATAAAAACTGAAAGCTTGTGACAAAAATAAACCAATTTGTTTTAGTCACTCCATCTTGCAGTAACTTTTATGCCATACAAAGTGATTATGAAATCAACTCATGCAATAATCCATGCAAACTATTATATAATTAATATGTAGCCCCAAAAAATCAAATAAGACCATTACACAAACCTAAATATATTGTCATTATTAAAATCACAAAAAATATAAATCAACAGTGGAAATGCGTAAAATTACTGATTGGATATATTGAGGATATATTGAGGAGTATGATGAGTAAGTCATATTTATTATTTTTATTAAAAGTGAAATTTTGAAAACAATTTTTGGCATCCTAAAGAGAGTTCCTAACCAAGTTATTCCTCTTATTCTCGATGAGTTCCTATCCAAGTTATTAATTTTGGCATCCTAAAGAGAGTTCCTAATCAAGTTATTCCTCTTATTCTAGATGAGTTCCTAATAAAGTTATTCCTCTTATTCTATTTTGAGTTAGGGAAAACAGCCTTAATCATTTATAATTTAGGTGGTGTTTGTTTGTATCTCAATACCTCATAATTCACCTGCCTCTTAAGATGGTAAAACTTTTTTTGCCACTTAATGCCTCTTAAACGTTAGGACAGAAACTCAAATCTTAACTATTTAGAGTTGTCTCTTAATAGTTTATTTAAAACTTATAGACAAAAATAGCCTCAATAAATATTGTACTCCTTCAATTTCAAATTTTAAGATTATTCAAATAATTTTTTTAAATAACTTAGAGGGTTAAAATGCACTTTTTAGTTATCAAACAGTTTTTTAAATTCAAATGTTATTTCATTCAGATAATTTAATTTATTAAGATGTATTAACCATTCAATCTTAATTACTTAATTTTATCAAACACCACCTTAGAGTTGTCGTATAAATCGTAAAATTTTTGCTAGCTAATTTTATAAGATGAATATGTGGAAACATGTAAAAACCTTCTATTCCTATCTCCCAAATTCAGCCACCAAATTCAATTTTTTGCTCATAATAATTCTTCACAATCTAATAAAAGAATTATTCCTTCGGCCGAAAACAACAAACATATTTCTTTTATTACATGACATACATAAAAATCGCTTATTGTTGAGTAATATTTTTCTAATTATAAATTTTAATATTATAAATTTAGTATTAAGAATTGTAAAACAAAATGGTAAAACTAAGGATTTAGCTACTATAGTTGGCATATTTTACTTATTACACCGCTAAACTTTTAATTTTTAAAATTACTCCATTAAATTAACTAAAATTTTAAAATTAGATCATTCTGTTAAATTAACTAAACTTCTGTCAAATTGTTTTGAACTTTTTCCTACGTGGCTGGTAAAAAAAATGAAAAATGACCTAGGTTGTTGCCTACCTGGTTGATGATCCTCATTATAAATTAATTACCAAGTTTAATTGAGTTCTTGATTATCCTCATCACCATCTTGATTTCCACCACCACTACCGTCGTCATCCCCTCTCCACCATCAATCACCGAAAAAAGCCTAACCCACACATCCCTAGCTATCACCGTCGTCCTTTCCACCATGGGCTTCGAACAACCCTCCCTCTCATTCGGCACCAAAATACAAACTCTCTTCCCAAATCTTTGTTGTCTAACCCTAACTTCCACTGGATAATCTAACACACTACCCTCTTCGTCAATGCTGCCAAGATCAGCCCCTAATCTCTTTCAAAACGACCTCTTCATGACTTCATTGTCCATGACCATCAAGCAGAGCCGGCCCTGGGCAAGGGCCACCAGGGCAACCGCCCAGGGCCCACAGTTGAGGGGGCCTAAATTTTTTTATAAACTTATGTATTTATGTGTATAACAAAATAAAATAATAAAAAGATTAACGATATTATGCATTAAAAATGATATGTTAGAAAACATTAAATATGATAGTATAATTGAAGATTTTGCATCTAAAAGTGCAGCAAGAAGACATTTTAAATAATGTTTTGTGGTTTAGATTTTATTGGGCAAAATTAAAGAAATACCCACTGTAGTTGGTAGGTTTTACTGAGTATACCATTGAACTTTTAATTTTTCAAATTACACCACTAAATTAATTATTATTTTGAAATTGGGTCATTCCTTTTAAAAAAAAATAAATGAACGTTAATTTTTTATCTACAAAACTAATGAATTACCCACTGTAGTTGGCGTATTTTACTGACCACACCATTGAACTATTAATTTTTCAAATTACCTCATCAAACTAATTAAAAACAATTGTTTTAAATATTTTTAAAAATAATTATTATTTTAAGTAAAAAATATTAGAAACTTTTTTTTTCTTCATAAAATGAGTAGAGTTTCATAAAATATAGATTCAAACAAATTAAAGTGATTTTAAATTATATTAATGTCTACTTAATTTTTTTAACACAATGACACATTTTTAATATTAGAAATTTTTCAAAAAAACTAAAAATAGAAATTTAAATAAAAAAACAGTAAATGATAAATAAAAAAATTGATTCAATTTTTTCAAAAAAGAAATTAATAATTTTTATAAATAAATATTATTTTCAAGAAAAAAATTGGAAAATTCTTAATATTTTAAAAAAAAATGAGTAAAATTTTATAAAATATAGATTCAAAAAAATAAACTTTATTTTGAAAAGGAAAAAAGAGATTTTTTTTTAAAATCAGTAACGTTTCATAAAACTTTAATTTTTTTAAATCTATATTTTATGAAACTTTACTCATTTTATGGGGAAAAAATGTTTCTAATATTTTTTACTAAAAATAATAATTATTTTTAAAAACATTTAAAATAATTATTTTTTAATTAGTTTAATGGAGTAATTTGAAAAATTAAAAGTTCAATGGTGTAATCAGTAAAACGTGCCAACTACAGTGGGTAATTCATTAGTTTTGTAGATAAAAAATTAACGTCCGAATATTTTTTTTAACGGAATAACTCAATTTCAAAATAATAATTAGTTTAGTGGGGTAATTTGAAAAATTAAAAGTTCAATTGTGTAATCAGTAAAACTTATCAACTACAGTGGGTATTTTATTAGTTTTACCGATTTAATTGATATTTTTATTTTGTAGGTACATGTGATGATTCTTTGCTTCGATGACATTTTAAAGTGTTATTCCTTATCTTTTGTAAATTCTTATAATTTTAATACAAATAATTAGTTGATAATTTATTTATTTTTTAATTTAATTTGTATAAAGGGGCACCTTGAAAATTTTTGCCATGGGCCTTAGAAATCCCAGGATCGACTCTGCCATCAAGGTTTTCTCTTTCTTCTCTACACGTCGGCGACTGACGTTCTCGCTTTCACCATGAGAAAGAAGTACAAAGAGCTCGTCGAGCTTCGCGCTGCCACTATATTCGCGCTCGACGACAAATCGATCTTTGTCGCCAAAAGACATGAGTACATACAAGATTTGAGGTTTCACATTGTGTCCAACAGACGGTTTACGACCGTCCATTTGGTGGGTTTTCTGGTGGAGACAATGTTTTCAACGATAAAACTAGGTGAGAAACTAGTGGTGACCACAGCTGGTGGTGGAGTCGGGATTAATTAAGTGAAGGTGAGAATGGTGAAGGTAGAGGGAGAAGAAGAAGGCCGATGGATGAAATTTTTGTTTGTTTTTTATTTTATTTTTATTTTTGCTCAGTTAAATTTGTCATATCATTAGCTCTTTCTTTATCTTTTTTTTAATGCCATACATAAATCAAGTTAACGACTGTATAATTTTTTTTTAACAGAATGGTTCCATTTTAATTTTTTAATTAGTTCATTGGGGCAATTTAAAAAATTAAAAGTTCAGTGGTGAATAAATAAAAGTGGTCAACTATAGTGGGACAATCCTTAGTTTTACCTGTAACAAATTATATGCAAGTGTGTCGTATACAAGTTTTAATTTTCAAAAAGAACAAAGTTTACCCATTGGACAGATAGGAGAGACGATAGAGAAATATTGGATTAGGATTCCCTCCATTACACTTATCATCTAATTTCTCTTAATACACATTTAGTAACACAAAAATTATTTTTAGCAATACTTTTAACAACACAATGGTTTACGTCGAATTTTATTGTGTCGTTTATTGAAAAAATTTTGAGGACAAGTGTATTGGAGGGAATTCTGGAACGTTGTTGTTTGCGATGACTCGATCATTTACATCGACCCACTTCTCATTTTATTTGTGGAAGTTTGATGAGGAAACCACCATAGGTCTATTTGGTGTATTCTTAACGATATCAAGGCAATTCCTAACAAAGTATTTTGTATATTCTTAATTTTATAGATTTTTAGTACTTCAAACTAAGCATGTACTCATTCTTAGAAACTTAAAAAATATTTGGAAAATGGTATATATGTCGACAAATATTTAACGAAATTGTATTACGACCAACGTGAAAGTGTATGCGATAAAATATAATTAATTAAAGTTAGACCCTTCTTAATTCTTACATATCCCCAGAGCCGGCCCAGGGCAAGGGCCAATAGGGCAACCGCCCAGGGCCCACATTTGAGGGGGTCCAAATTTTTTTATAAGCTTATGTATTTATGTGTATAAAAAATAATAAAAAAATATTAGCAATATTATGCATTAAAAATGATATGTTAGAAAATATTAAATATGATAGTATAATTCATGATTTTGCATCTAAAAATTGCAACAAGAAGACATTTTAAATGATGTTTTGTGCTTTAGATTTCATTAGGTAAAACTAAAGAAATACCCACTGTAGTTGGTATGTTTTACTGATTACACCATTGAACTTTTAATTTTTTAAATTACACCATTAAACTAATTATTATTTTGAAATTGGTTCATTCCGTTAAGAAAAAATAAGCAAACGTTAATTTTTTTATCTACGAAACTAATGAATTACCCACTGTAGTTAACTCATTTCACTGATCACACCATTGAACTTTTAATTTTTCAAATTACCCTAATTAAAAATAATTATTTTAAATATTTTTAAAAATAATTATTATTTTAAGTAAAAAATATTGTAAGACCCCAACTTATTATAATTAAAATTGAATTTCTCTATTTATTATCTTGAAATAATAAGGTGATAATTTGATATAATACTTTGGTTATGGGTGAAATGTGCAAATTTTGGAAAATAAGCAAGTGGTTATAAAATATTCATTTTGTCGGGGAATATTCGTTTGGTCGTGGAATATTCTTGTTGTCAGGGAATATTCGTACGACGGCGCAGCCATTTGTGGGCCACATAACAGAATAACTGTCAGATGAATAAAACGACAAGTTTGAGTTTTTATAAATAACGGCATAATTTTTACCGTAACACTGTTGGATTATCTGGTGGTTAAAATACAGTAATATGCGTGGTTTCACAGTAACACGGTATTGCACAATATTGTTGAATTATTGATTCTTACGCAAGAAGGCACTACTCAATAATTGTTACAGTAATTACTGTTCAATATTTTATTTTATTGATTCAATAATTGTTGCGTTGATATTTTATATTATTGTTGTTTCAATAATTGGCACAACACAATATTTTCCATTAACATATCAATAATTTATATTATTTGAATAATATTATTAGATATAATTATTGGCAATGTCTAGAAAGTTCTGTCAAAGAGAGATTTGGTCACCTAATTGCGCGCCAGTAAGGAGAAATCCTTATCGGAAAGCCCTCTCTTTCCTGAGAACGGCCTAGTTGTCATTATTGTGATTCTGTAATATTAATTGTGAATAATTATTTATTGATTTATATGATAAGGAAGTATTTATTTTATGTGGATATAAATTAAGGAATTTTGCATGAATTATTTGTTGAAAGTTTGGCAATTATTTTCTCCGATAAAATATTCATTCATATATATTATTATAATATATTATAATTATTTAATAATAATATTATTATTATATATATGTATATAAACATATGATTAAGGGACGGAGGTAATCAAAATGATTTTGGAATACTAGCTTTGTTTCTTTTTCTATGAATGGTTGGTGGAGAAATTGCCTGAATGATTGTTTTTCAATTAGTGTGGGCCCTCCACTATTGCAAATTGTAAGATTTGCCTGCAAAGCTTGAATTGTTTCAAATGGGTAGGTGGCTCAAAAACATCTCCTGCGAATGAAATTCTTTTTTGCTAAATGTGTAGGTTCCAACCTTAAAAAAAGTGAATGATAAAGTTAGGCATTTGACAGAGAAGAAATGAGAAGAATTAGGCAAACAATTGGTGGCCCCTCATCTAATCAAAACAAAGGAAAAGTTAGGCATGTGTAGTATGAGGAGAAATAAATTTAGAAGAGTTAGGCTGATGCAGTTGGCTTTCTCCTCCGTATTGCACTATAAATAGGGGTAACCCCTTCTTCCTCAATCACACCTTCATAATTAAAAATTCTTATTCTAAAGTATTGTGAGTATTTTTCTTGAGTATAAGAATACTTTGAGCATAGTTTTTCTACAAGATTTTCTCAGAATAATATTCGATATTCCAGTCAAATCCAACTTCTACTAAGGTAGAGGATATTATTTTATTACAACACTCATGAGAAATATTATTTTCTTTCATACTCCATATTACGTAAGCGATATTATTTCTTCTCGTATTCTTAAATTTGAACTTACTATGGTAAGTATTGCTTCTATAATTCCTGAAATGATTAAAAATTTCGCTTCATCTAATATCATTTCATAGGAGTATTGGTCTGAACTTTTTATCAAATTTGGAACTTTTCATGACCGGGTACTGTTCACAGTTACTATTCATGGGTACTGTTCACGTGTACTATTCACGGGTACTGTTTGTGAGATCCCAAATTTTATGATTAAATATTTAACTTTCTCGAAATAATTTTTTTAATATTATGGTGTGGATCTGATATAATGTTATAGTTGTGGATAATATTTATAAATTTTACAAAGTAAGCAAGTGGTTATATAATATTCGATTAGTCGGGGAATATTCATTTTAACAGGGAATATTGTACGACGACACAATCATTGGTGGACCCCACAACGGAAGTATTGTCGTAGTTAGAAAACGATAAAATTATCTTTCAATAAAAATAACGGAGGAGGTGTTACCGTTAAAACTGTTGAACTACCCGATAGTAAAAGTACAGTGATACGCGTGGTTGCATAGTAGCACACGGTATTGATTATTGATGCTTACGTGAGAAGTCACTCAGTTATACTCAATTATTGCTACAGTAATTGTTGCATCATATCTCTCATATTATTGATTCAATTATTGTTACAGTATCATCTGCATAATATGATATATTATTAAATCAATAATTGAGATGGCAAAGTTATTCATATTATTATTTGCAATAATGACAATGTCTAGAAGTTCTGTCAAGGAGAGGTTTGGTCACCTAATTACGCGCCAATAAGGAGAAATCCTTATCGGAAAGCCCCCTCTTTCCTGAGAACGACCTGGTTGTTAAATATTGTGAATTATAATATTAATGATGAATAAGTTCGTGTTGGTTAAAGATGAAATTTACAGTTCCATTGTGTTGGAATTATTTGTGTTAGTGGAAATTGACATTTATTTTGATAATAATTGATGTCTGGAGGTTATATTGTTCAATCGGGTATTCGGGGCACTTTTTGTGTCGGAGTACTATTTATGAGTTACTATTCACGAGTTACTAATCATGGGGTACTATTCACCCGTAAGATATATTTCTTTTCGGTCCAAATCATTTTTGGGTACAATATTATTCAATAAGGAGATGTGCTAATTTTTCAGACCGTTGGTTGAAGATATAATAGTAAATTAATATGGACCGCCGGTGGAAAGTTATAACAGTGAATCAATATGGATAGCTGGTTTAAAGTTTTAATAGTAAATCAGTATGGACCGTTACTTTAAGTTTTAATAGTAAATCAATATGGACCGTCCGTTTAAAAGTAAATCAATCTGGACCGTTCATAAATTAGTTACTATTCAGTCCATTCTCCTATAAATAGAAGTTCATTCCTTCATTATTTCTTACGAATTCACTGAAACTCTAGAGAGAGAAACTATAGCGAAAAAGAAGAAAAGTGTTCTGCTACTTCACTACTCCAATATCTAGTTTCTTCTAAGGTAGGGAATATTATTTGTTGTACTCGTAAGGGGTATTCTTTCTTTCTTATTCATTAAAAGAACTTCTGTTATTCCATTCTTTATTATTCTGTTAGAATAACCTGTATACGCGGGATACACTATACTTGGTGAAATTCTTCTGTTATTCCATTCTTATTATTCTGTTGAAATAACCTATTTATGTGAAGTATCGCATACATGATGAAATTCTTCTAATATTCCGTTCTTTATTATTCTGTCGGAATATCCTTTCTGTGCGTTTACGCCGAACCTAGTTCCATTATTTAACATTCTGTCGGAATATTCTGTCTGTGCGTTTACGCCGGACCTGGTTCCATTATTTATTATTCCGTCGGAATATCCTATCTAAGCGTTTGCGTCGAACCTGGTTCCATTCTTTATTATTCTGTTGGGAATAACCTGTCTGTGCAGTCTATCGCACGCATGGTGAATGATCATTTGTATTCATTTCTTATTAAATTGTGGAAATGATCTGTATACGTGGATTACCGTATGGCGGGTGAAAATCCATTTGCAGTTTCATATGTTCTATTATACTCAGTTGGTTAAAGTTTTGGCTTCTATACTCCATGAAATTAGTGGAATATCCTTGATATTTGCGCTTCATCCAGTATCTTTTCATGGAAATATTCTTCTGAGCATTCTTGAATTTTACTGCACAAAGCAGTATCATGTTTTCAATTTGGACGTTATTGAGTTCAGGATAAATTAACTTAAAAATCTTTAAAATTTATTCTTGAACTTGTTTTATTAAATTGTCATTATCATCAAGCTTATATTATGTTGAAAGTCATCTTTGGCTTACGTGCATAGATGGACTTGGTATGATTATGACCAGGGATTATTCAGTATAATCATAACCGTAATGTGATGAATAATGTGGTAAAAGTCCTCATTGGCATATGGTTCATTGGTGGACAGTTGTTGGTATGATTACGACAAGGGATTATTCAGTATAGTCATGACCATTGATGATTACATGAATATCCTTGGCTGTGGAGCAGGGATGATTCGATTTTATTTATTAAGCTGAGTCTCAGCGATAAAGTTGATGAAAAACTTTTTAAATCATAGAAGATAATAGATTTTATACTTTACTTGACTCTTCTAATGGATTGCTTGATCCGCTGAAGTTAAACTTGTTGTCTATTAAATTATTCTATCAGTTTAACATTATTGAAGGCTAATATTAATTTATTCTGCATTATCTTAGTCATAATATTTCTTATTGGGCTAGTTGAGCTCACCCTTTCTTTCACTGTTCTCTTCAGGAAATGAGAACGTAGCTGGGACTAGTCAGGGAATAGAGTGATGGTCCTAGATGGTGCATTAGTAGTCCTCACTATTCTGTAAAATAGTGTGATAATAAATGTAATGAGGACTCCATTGACTGTGGATATTGTCTAGATGACAATATTTGTATTAAAACTCACAGCCTATGTTTTATCGTATTTCACACGACTGTTGTATAATTAAGTTGTATTTGTATTCAGTACCTTGTATCTGGCGACCCAAGATGGGTGATGTATACCTGTTTTGGGGGCGTCACACTGTTCATGGGTACTGTTCACAAAAGAAAAAAATATATTTTTTTTCCAAGTTATCTATTGTGACACTTATTCTTGAAATTTAATCCATGTTTTGATCTTCATTCTTGAATTATACTCCACTATAGTTTATTATGGAGTATTATTGAACTTGGATAAATTGAAATATGAATCCCTAATATTTGTCCTTCTGTCTCACTGGATTCGTTCTCTAAAATGTTTTTCATCATTCTCAATCCGTAATAGGTGATACTTGATGAATATATTTGGCCTATAGTGCAAAGATGCATTATTACCTGATGAATATCTTTGGCCCGTAGTGCAAAGATGAACAAGTGTTGAGATGAACATGACCAACTGATGATGCAAATGAATATCTTTGGCCCGTAGTGCAAAAATGAATATTTGATGCAATATGTATATTGATTGATGTAACAGGGATAAAATATTGATGATGGACTTTTAAATCTTAGAAGATAGTAGAATTCATTCTCTACGTGACTCTTCTAATGGATTGTTGTTTCCACTGCATTTGTTGATCTAAAACTTGTTGTCGATTATATTCTATCAGATTTTTTCCTGTTGAAGACTAATGATAATTTGTTTTATATTATCTTAGTCATAATATTCTTTACTGGGCTAGTTGAGCTCACTCTTTTCCTTGTTGTTTCATTTTTCTTCTCAGAAAGCGAGAATATAGCAGGAACCTGTCAGGGTAGAGAGTGATGGTTCTAGAAAGTTGTTTTAGCAGTCCTCATTATTTTTTTTAAATAGTGTATGAATAATTATAATGAGGACTTATTTGAGTGTGGATATTGTCTAGAAGACAATATTTGTATTTAAACTCACAGTATGTGTTGTCATATTATACACGACAATTGTAATAATGAAGTTGTAGTTTTCTTTCTGTACCATGTATTTGGTGACTCAGAATGGGTGTTGTATACCTATTTTGGGGGCATCACAGTTGGTATTAGAGCTTACGGATATGGTCTCTGGCGGAGATCGAGGAATAGAACTAGGAGGGGAGAGATGAGTAAATTTTTCGCTAGTATGTCATACCTAAGCTTATTTGTTGGTCGGTCATATTATAGGGATATTATGTGATATGTTAATTTGTTTAATTAATCCTTGTTTTGTGGAAGTATTTAAGAATGACTGCTGAGAACGTTAACAATGGAGTGTATGAGATTGTGGAACAACCTTTAGTCAGAAACCAGGAGAACGTACAACAGGAAGGCAATATTCCTCCTGTAAACAACACTACTGAACAAACGATGAATGATGGAATGTTTAGGAGCTTTTTGCAGTTCATGCAAAATCAGACGAGAGAGACTCGTGTACAAAATACGAGTGGACGTGATAGCAACGCGCGATCTGTCACAGCCAAGCAATTCAAGGAGTTGGGACCACCAGAATTTATTAGAAAGTCAGATCCGATCAAGGCAGAAACGTGGGTCAAACAAATTACCAAGATATTCGATGTCTTGGGATGCACGGAGGAACAAAAGGTTCCATTCATCACCTTTATGTTCCGCGGTGAGGTGGACTACTGGTGGGAGTCTGTGAAGCGTACCCAGCCTGCTGCACTCAACATGTCTTGGGAAACGTTTTAGAAACTATTCAATGACAAGTACTTTCCTGAAAGTATTCGTCATATGAATGAGGTAGAGTTTATCAGACTGGAACAAAACAACATGACGGTGTCCCAGTATGAGGCGAAGTTCGCTGAGTTATCCAGGTTTGCACCTCATTTGGTAGAGAATGAGGAATGAATGACAATGATATTTTTAAGAGGTCTAAAACCCGAGATTCGACAATATCTTATCTCTCATAAATTTTCTTTATATTCAGGTGTTGTAAACAGGGCTCAATTATTAGAGCGAGATAATGAGTATGTTCAATCAAGGGAACACAACCAGGGTCATACCGGTGGCAGCGGTCATCGGAGCAATGAAAACCAGCATGGAGGAAAACATTCAGACAAAAGCGGTAACCACTCTGGTGGTAATCGTGGCCATGATAATAGAAAGAACGAGTCGGGAGGAGATTTCAAAAAAAGAAGGTAAAACAATGATAACGTGAAGACGTCATCATAAACATCAACTATTTCTAGGGGAGGAGAACGAGCACTGGTCGTTTGTTACAAATGCAGGAAAGAAAGACACATCAGCCCATACTGCTCACAACAATCTAAGGTGTGTTATAACTGTGGAAAGGAAGGTCATATAGCTAGAGATTGTCTAGTTATGAAACCAAGTTCAATGGGGATGGTGACTCCAAAGGCTGTCCCGAATAAGTCAAAATCAGCGGTTCCTGGAAGAGCGTTTGTCGCGACTGGCCAAAATGCAAGGAACCCGAACGAGGTGATCACGGGTAAGCTAATCAAAAACTCTTGCGAAGTTTATAGCTTACTAGATACCGATTCTACACATTCTTTTATCTCCCCTGCTTGTGCTCAACGTTTAAACTTGACTCCGGAGAAATTAGACTTTGATTTATCAGTGAAGACTCCGTTAGGAGAAACTTTCGTTACGTCAACTGTTTATAAATCTTGCTTAATCCAAGTTGGCACCATCACATTACCTGTGGATCTTATCTCTTTAAAGATACTTGTTTTTTATGTGATTTTAAGGATTGATTGGTTAATCACTCATCATGCAAAAATTGATTATTTTCGTAAGGTTGTTAGTTTTCATATTCCTAACCAACCTGTTATGCGAATTTAAACAACTAAACCACTAAAATAAATCACTGTCATATCAAGCCATAAAGCTATTCGTTTATTGAAAAACGGATGTCAAGCGTTCTTAGCCCATGTTATGGATTTGAACAAAGACAAGTCAGATTTAAATAATATTTCTGTTGTTAGTGAATTTCCTGTTGTATTTCCTGAAGAACTTCCTGGTCTACCCCCAGAACGTGCTGTTGAATTCTTTATTGACCTTGAACCGGGTACAAAACCCATTTCTAAAACCCCATATCGAATGGCTCTTATTGAACTTCAGGAGTTAAAAGTCAAACTACAAGAATTGTTAGACATTAGTTTCATTCGTCCTAGTACATCTCCTTGGGGTGCTCATGTTCTATTTGTAAAGAAGAAAGACGGGAGTATGCGACTTTGTATTGACTACCGAGAATTCAACCATGTCACCATCAAAAATAGGTATCCGCTACCTCGTATTGATGACATGTTTGACCAGTTGCAAGGAGCACAATTCTTTTTAAAGATCGACTTTTGTTCTGGATATCATCAGTGGAAGATTAAAACTGAGGATATTCCAAAGACTGCCATCAGAACTCGGTACGGGCATTATGAATTCTTAGTCATATCTTTGGATTGACTAATGCTCCAGCTTCTTTCATGGATATGCTGAACCGTGTATTCAAAGAATATTTAGATCAGTTCGTTATTATCTTTATTGATGACATCCTCATCTATTCCAAAAATCGTGAAGATCATGAGCACCATTTGAAGCTTATACTTGAAAGGCTTCGTAAAAATAAGCTATATGCCAAGCTGAAGAAATGTGAGTTCTGGCTTGAGGAAGTAGCATTCCTTGGGCATGTGGTGTCAAAACATAGAGTATCTGTTGACCCGGCGAAGATTGAAGCAATACAAAGTTAGGAGCAACCGAAGTGCGTAGCTTTTTGGGCTTGGCTGGTTATTATTGGAGATTCGTGGAAGGATTTTCTCGAATCGCTACTCCGTTAACTCAGTTAACTCAGAAGGATACAAAATTTGTATGGAGCGAGGGATGCGAGAAGAGTTTCTAAGAGCTCAAGAGGAGACTCATTTCGGCACCTGTTCTGGTAATACCATCTGGTTCGGATGGATTTGTTATATACAGTGATGCTTCAGGCAAAGGGTTAGGATGTGTTCTCATGCAATATGGGAAATTCATAGCCTATGCCTCATGACAACTCAAAGAATATGAGAGGAATTATCCTACTCATGATCTAGAGTTGGCAGCAGTCATTTTTGCGTTGAAAATCTGGAGACACTACCTATATGGGGAGAAAGTGGAGATCTATACGGATCATAAAAGCCTCAAATACTTCTTCACCCAAAAGGAACTCAACATGCGGAAATGACGTTGGCTCGAGCTGTTGAAAGATTATGATCATACCATTCAATACCATCCTAGAAAAGCAAACGTAGTAGCTGATGAATTGAGTAGAAGATCGTATGCGGGTACGAGTGCGATGTTGTTAACACAAAGACCCATTTTGTTTTATTTGCAAAGGATGGGGATTGAGTTAAAGACTCCAGGGACCCACATGATAATGGCGAATATACGAGTAAAATCGACCTTAATCGATAAAGTTAAAGTTGCTCAAGCTACGGACTTGGGGATGATGCATATGAAGAAGAAAGTGCAAGAAGGTGATGTTCCAGAAGATGAAGAAGGAATACTTCGAGTCAACTCTAGACTTTGGGTTCCTAACAATTCTAACTTGAAGTATAGAATCATGATGGAGGCACACAACACCCCGTTTGCAATCCATCCTGGGAGTACCAAAATGTATCATGATCTTCGACATACATTTTGGTGGAACAATATGAAGAGAGAGACCACGAAGTTTATCTCGAGGTATTTAACCTGTTAACGTGTAAAGGCGGAGCATCAAGTGCCAAAAGGTTCATTGCAACCACTTGAGATTTCGAAATGGAAGTGAGAACACATTACCATAGATTTCGTTGCAGGTCTTCCCAAGGTTTCTCAAGGCATAGATGCGATTTGTGTTATTGTTGATAGTTTAACCAAGTCTGCTCATTTATTGCCTATACGGGAGACTTATTCCCTTGAACGTCTTGCTAGTATGTATGTAAATGAGATTGTGAGATTGCATGGCAAGCCAGAATCCATAGTTTCGGATCGTGACCTAAGATTCACTTCAAGATTTTGGGTTAGCTTACAGAAAGCTATGGGCACGAATTTATGATTCAGTTCAGCATACCATCCTCAAACAGACGGGCAATCGAAAAGGACTATTCAAACCCTTGAAGATCTATTAAGACTCTATGTCCTAGATTTCAAAAGAAGTTGGGATAAGTACTTGCCACTGGTGGAATTCTCCTACAACAACAATTATCAAGAAAGTATAGGCATGGCTCCATTCGAAACGTTGTATGGTGTTGATCGATTTCGCAATCAATGAATACATGCAAGTATACACGGTCAACAAGTAATAAAGTGAAAGTAGAGTATCGTTCCCACGAGGAATTATTTAATAAAAATCACCAAGTACTAATTCTTAACCAAACTAATTTTATTTAAACAATCTCAAATCGTGTTTTTTTTCTAATTAAGAAAACTAAATTAATCAATTAAAACTAGATTACTCTAAAATTAATTCAAATAAATAAAGATTAAGACTACAATATCCCCAATTATGAACTATAAATTAATTATCTAATTATCCCAATTATTATGCCTACTAAATTGTTAACAGGAATTCTCAAATGCCAAAAGTCCTTTTCCAAGTGATCAATTGCCTTCTATTTAATCCAGATTAATCTTGCTATATTCCTATGCAAAATAATTGAATTAAACTCTTTCAATTCCAATTCCTTATGTGTTACATGCGATGAACAGATATTTTCATTCAATTCACAAACCTAATTATTAACTTTGCAAATAACTAAGTCATATGATATCATGCCCAGTTCTAACCCTAGAATTCCTCTTCCAATTCCTTCTAGAGTAACAAAGTAATTACTGATCAGATAATAAAGCAATATGTACAAGACAAGATAAACAACTCACTTTAACATAAATAACTGGAATATAATGAATAACTAATTCATAGCCATAAAAAGTTCAATTGAAATCTTAATAAAAGAGTTAGTTCATAATTAATGAATTAAAACCAAGAATCCACAACTGAATAGACATTAAAAGATAAAAGTATGATAAGAGAAGAGAATAGAATTTATTGTCAGCAAATCTGATGCTCCCCTCTTGCTCTTGCTCTTGATCTTCAATGGTCTCCAAGTTGCTTCAATCTCCAAAACTAATAAGAACTAGGGTTATGTTCTAATCTAATGGAGTGTATCTCTAATCTAAGCTATGTAATCTCTCTTATTTTATGCCTTACATCATGTATTTATAGGTTACAAGTCCAATTTTTGAGTTTAGGAACAATCCCAATCCAATTTGAAGCCAAAAAGGTGTTAAAATTCGCCCAAAACGCGTCCAGGACATCACCAAGCCCTTCCCCAGTGCCCCAGCGCTGGGCACGACGCTCAGACTCTGCCCACCAGCGTCCCGGCGCTGCAAATAGCACTAAGAATCGCACCCCAGCGCTGGCCCAGAATCTGACATTTTCTGCTCCGACGTCCTTTGGAAAAATGGCCATAACTTCTTCGTCTGAACTCCGATTTAGATGATTCAAGATGTTATGGAAAGAGGAGAAGTATATCTACAACTTTCATTCTTGAAGTGTTTCGAAATAATGTCTGGAGCTATATTCAAATTGGCTCTGAAGTGACTGCTGTGTAAATGGCAAGCCGAAAACGCGAATCTAGCCACCCCGAACGTCGATCCATGTAACTTTTGTCCCAAATCCTACAAAACAATATAAAACATGCTTGAATAGATACAAACACATAAAAACATCCTAAAAGACTTGAGAACAACAATAAATTAAGCCCGAATATATCCAATTCATGTGTATAAAACTCACTCATCATATGGACGAGGTGGGAGAAGCAACATTGTTGGGACCAAAATAAGTACGCATGACTACAGAAAAGATCCAAATGATTCGACAATGTATTCAAACCTCACAAGATCGATAAAAGAGTTATGCTGATCTTCATCGAAAAACGTGAAATTTAATATTGGAGATCATGTACTGTTATGTATTGCTCCATGGAAGGGACTTACAAGATTTGGGAAGAGAGGAAGGCTCAATCCACGATTTGTTGGTCCATTTGAGATTATTGACCGAATAGGAAATGTGGCCTATAGACTCGCGTTACCTCCAAGTATGTCTCGTGTTCATAATGTTTTTCACATATCTATGCTTCATAAATATGTGAAAGACCCGAACCATATTATTGCGTTAGAACCAGACAAGATAGCCAAAGATTTAACGTACGAAGAGGTACCTGTTAAGATCTTGGATATGAAGGAGCATGTCCTACGCACCAAGGTTATACCACAAGTTAAGGTTTTGTGGAGGACCCATGCTATTGAAGAAATGACCTGGGAGTCGGAATCAGAAATGAAAACGAGGTACCCTCACCTTTTCGAAACACCAAGTACGTACGTCAATTTCGAGGACGAAATTTCATAAGGAGGGGAGGTTGTAAGACCCCAACTTATTATAAATAAAATTGAATTTCTCTATTTATTATCTTGAAATAATATGGTGATAATTTGATATAATACTTTGGTTATGGGTGAAATGTGCAAATTTTGGAAAATAAGCAAGTGGTTATAAAATATTCATTTTGTCGGGGAATATTCGTTTGGTCGTGGAATATTCTTGTTGTCGGGGAATATTCGTACGACGGTGCAGCCATTTGTGGGTCCCATAATAGAATAACTGTCGGATGAAGAAAACGACAAGTTTGAGTTTTTATAAATAACGGCGTAATTGTTACCGTTAACACTGTTAGATTACCTGGTGGTTAAAATACAGTAATACGCGTGGTTGCACAGTAGCACACGGTATTGCACAATATTGTTGAATTATTGATTCTTACGTAAGAAGGCACTACTCAATAATTGTTACAGTAATTACTATTCAATATTTTATTTTATTGATTCAATAATTGATGCGTTGATATTTTATATTATTATTGTTTCAATAATTGTCACAGCACAGAATTTCCCATTATCAAATCTATAATTCATATTATTTGAATAATATTATTAGATATCATTATTGGCAATATCTAGAAAGTTCTGTCAAGGAGAGGTTTGGTCACCTAATTGCACGCCGGTAAGGAAAAATTCTTATCGAAAAGCCCCCCTCTTTCTTGGGAACGGCTTGGTTGTCATTATTGTGATTCTGTAATATTAATTGTGAATAATTATTTATTGATTTATATGATAAGGAAATATTTATTTTATGTGGATATAAATGAAGGAATTTTGCATGAATTATTTATTGAAAGTTTGGCAATTATTTTCTCCGATAAAATATTCAGTCAAATAGAGAATGAATTCTACTATCTTCTAAGATTTAAAAGTTGATCATCAATATTTTATCCCTGTAGCATCAATCAATATATATCTTGAATCAATTATTCATCTTTGCACTACAGGCCAAAGACATTCATTTGTATCACCAGTTGGTCATGTTCATCTCAACACATATTCATCTTTGCACTACGGGCCAAAGATATTCATCAGTTAATCATTCATCTTTGCACTACTGGCCAAAGATATTCAGTAATATCATCATTTAGGAATGAGGATGATAAAAAATATCTTAAAGAAAACGAATCCTGTGAGATAAAAGATCAAAGATTAAATATTCGTACTTTAGTTTATCCAAGTTCAAAAATACCTTATAATAATCAATTGTGGAGCAAAATTCAAGAATAAAAACCAAAACATGGATACAATCAAAGATAGTAACCACAATAGACAACTTGGACAAAGAAGGAAAAAATGTATTTTTTTGTGAATAGTGTTGTATTAGTGAATAGTGTCATATACGTGAATAGTAACCCCGACATGAAAAAGGTAGAAATTTCATAATAAAATCCATACCAATATTTCGGTATAATGATATTGAAAGAATAACATCATTATGAAGAAAATAACATCTCTTATCTCAAAAGAACAGTACTTTCGGTTGAAATATCATGTATAAGGCTGAAGGAAACTTGCACTGATTAATAGCAACTCATAAAATATCTAAATACTCATAAAATACGCTCGATAATAGAGAGAAAAAACTTGTTTCTGGTGTGATTTTTAATTCTAACTAAGCACCCTATTTATAGAAAAATACTTAGAACGCCATAGCAGACTAATTTGATGGTTTTACCTGCTACTATTCACGCCCACCACTTTTAAATAAAATTTCAGCACATTTCTCACGAACCAAAAGTGGGGCCCACCCATATTTTAAATAAAAACATTTATTTCTTAAACTTCAATAATTCATAATAAATAGTCCTTTTATCAGAAAAATATGAATTTTATGTCCAGTTCATAGGAAATTGAATTCTCTACAACTTTGTAGAAGAACGTTTTTCCAAATTCCAAACAAAAAATGCTCGAAATCCACATACGGACTATTTTTAATACCTCCATTCCAACAAAATACTGATAAAACACTTCAACATTAATTCCTTCATTTATAACCACAATAAATATATTAATAAATTATATCCACATAAAATAAATATTTTCTTATCATATAAATCAATAATTAATTATTCACAAATAATATTACAGAATCACAATAATGATAACCAGGTCGTTCCCAGGAAAGAGGGGGCTTTCCAATAAGGATTTCCCCTTATTGGCGCGCAATTAGGTAACCAAATTCCTTTCCTAGATAGAACTTCCTTAGAGATTGTCAATAATTCTATCTGACAATATTATTCAAATAATATAAATTATTGATCTGATAATGGAGATACTGTGCAGTGACAATTATTGGAACAACAATAATATAAATATCAACGTAGTAATTATTGAATAAATAAAAGAAAATATTGAACAGTAATTACTGTAACAATTATTGAGTAGTGCCTTCTTATGTAAGAATCAATAATTCAAAAATATTTTGCATTACAGTGTGCTACTGTGCAACCATGCGTATTATTGTATTTTAACCAACGGGTATTCCAACAGTGTTAACGGTAACAACTACGCCGTTATTTATAAAAATCAAAATTATCATTTTTTTCATCCGGCCATTTTCTGCTATGGGGCCCACAAATGGATGCATCGTCGTAAGAATATTACCCGACAGCAAGAATATTCCACGACCAAACGAATATTCCCAGACAACAATGAATATTTTATAATCACTTGCTTATTTTGCAAAATTTGCTCATTTCACCTATAACCAAAGCATTATATCAAATTAATACCTTATTATTCACAATAATAAATAGAGGAAATTTGATTTTATTCATTAAAAAGTTAGGGTCTTACAAATCAGAAATCAAATCATAGGAATATTAAGTCGGTGACAAGACAGTTAATTGACAATTTAAATAAGGTGGATATTGAACCTACTAGAATGATGAGTATTTTGAGCACAATGAATAGAGGCATACAAAATATAGATTTAATGCACACATTGCAGTCAATTATTTAAAAAAATTTGAATCAGCTAATGCAAATAAATTCTTTTTTCGTGTCAAACCAAGCGAAGACAATCGCATAGCTTGTATTTTTTGGGTTGACGTACGATCAAGATTAATATATCAATGTTTCGGAGACGTGATTTCATTTGACACTACGTATAGGACAAATAGATATAAAATGTCATTTTTTCCATTTACTCGGGTCAACTACTATTATCACTTTATTTTATTTGAATTTACACTGTTAAGGAATGAGATAGATGACACTTTCATTTATATCTTAGAGGCGTGACTCGAAATCAAAGAGGATGGTACTCTTACGTATCAATTATCTAATTTTGTGACAAGTTCATAACATGCTAATTAGACATAAGGTGTTTCACGTCAATTAGAACAATTAGCATCACATTGAGTAAAACTTTCAGTATTAATATATAGGCCTAGATATGGATTAATACTGCAAACTTTTAATATTTTTTCACTTTGGGGATTGTTTTCTCAATTTTTTCAATTAGGAGATTAAAATTTTAATTTTTTCCACTTTGAATATTGTTTTCACAAATTTTCAATTAGGTGATTATCACGTATCGTTGGCATGTCATCAATTTTTTGACGTTACACTATCAATTAGATGTAATCATAAGAAATTAAAAGTTTAATTATCTAATGAAAAAATTGAGAAGACAATCCTCAAAGTGGAAAAAAAGTAAAAATTTAATCACTTAATTAAAAAAATTGAGAAGAAAATCTTCAAAGAAAAAAATATTAAAAATTCAAGGTATTAATTCACACCTTAAAATTATAAGGGTGGTGAGTATTAAGGCAAACATGGCAATATTGGACAACTTAAAAGCTAGTTTGTCAAATACTTAATTTTTTTGGGAATATAAGATGATTTTATTTAAAATTTATTGTCTTGAGAAAAGTAAGTCGTGGATGAAATTTTGTAATTAAGCACACCTAGAGGGGGTGAATTGGTGTAAATACTCAAAAGTGATCTACAGTGGTCTATTTTTAAAGTTTACTATAGCGGGCTATAATCGGACGATCTAACCATGTCTGTATTAGTTATGTTCTTTATCTGTTATAAATGGACAGTTAATACCTGTCTGTATTAGTATAAAATTTTTCTGACTTAAACCAAAATCTGCAGAATATTTAAGCTTAAAACAGAAACAAAAGAACAGTAAATCACACCAAGATTTTTACGTGGTTCAGCCCCTATTCTCTACTCTAGTGAACTAATCCACGTCCAATACCATCTAGTATTGGAGACGTTTTTTTTATTAAAACTTAATATTCAAAATATTACAGATAACTCCCTTTACAACGAAGATTGATTCTGACTTGGACACATCTGCCCCCTTTGCGCCTCTGCAACTTCTCTCACCTCTGAGACCTTGATGCTTCCGTTGTACAGACTGAATATTAAATTATCACCCAAGCCAACCTAGACTTATACTCGGTTTACAAAAGATGAATAAAAGATTACAAAGAATTTCCAGTTACAAACAATTCAGAAGATTATAAATAACAACTGGAATCAGACTTTAGAAGAACTCTTAAGATGTATTCAATAATGATTTTCAGCTTCAAGTCTCTTGCATCTTCTTGTAGCCAAGCAACAATATATATAAAGGATAGTAGATGTATCGACTATAATAAAGTAATGTTCCAATCCATCCAAGCAACATCTAATTCTTTTTAATTGAAATAGGAGATAAACATTAGCAATAACATCACAAGATATATAAGAGATAAATTGATATGAAGGAGTCAAATAATATCCAAAAACTGCTTTTGAATAAGAATCCTTGATTATCCCAATTCCTAAAAAATCACCCAGCCAAATATGCCTTTTATAACCTCCAGATATCATCTCCTAATTATACTCCAATACATATTTTAATTAGTCTTCAAAGCAAATCAGGATTAGATATAAACATATATATATATATATATATATATATATATATATATATATATATATATATATATATATATATTCTAGTTATAAAAACTGAAAGCATGTGACAAAAATAAACCAATTTGTTTTACTCACTCCATCCTCCAGTAACTTTTATGCCATATAAAGTGATTATGAAATCAACCCATGCAATAATCCATGCAAACTATTATATAATTAATATGTAGCCCAAAAAAATCAAATAAGACCATTACACAAACCCAAATATATTGTCATTATTAAAATCACAAAAGATATAAACCAACATTCTCCCCCTTTTTGATGATGACAATATATTATCTTTTGAAATGATATGTTCCCCCTATCTATAAGGCTCCCCTTAAATTTATGCATATTAAAGCAAAAAAATGAAAATAACCATCATTGCATATAGAAGCACAATATAGTATCTCAAACCAATTCAAATACCAATATCCCTCCCCCTTTGTAATTATCAAAAAGAAATCATTAAGCATAAGTTGATTAAAACATAATCATCATTACCCAAATATTTGTCCCCCTTTGTTATCAACAAAAATTAATTCATATCAATTTAGCTAAATAGTAATCTTGCCACATTTGTCAATATTAAAAGAATAAGTTCAAAGATAAAGAATATCATTGGAGCAAGTTTATAACAAAATCACATATAACAAGTAAACAATACGATCATACCTGTGTGATTTGTTACCTATATATCAACATTGTTGTTACCAATAGTAAGATTGCTAGATGTGCTCTAAAGTTTTCGATTTTGGATTTTCATAATCAAATATCTTCAAAAACACTTCTTTTGATCATCCAATGTAGAGGTCACCTATAATCAAACTTGGGGGATGATTTCTTACAGTTCGAGATGATCTAGGAAGCTTGGCAATGGTCATCTATTTATTAGATTCAAACTGTGATATATCAAATTTTGTATCTAATTTTACTTCTAAATCGGACGAGTCTGGCTGTCTGTTTTTCGGTGTCTGCATGTCTGAGTTTTCTACTAAAATGGACAGGTCAGGCTATCTGATTTAGCTGTCTTTCCTTCTGATTTGGATGGCTTAGGCTGTCTTATTTCAGTTGTCTTTCATTTTAATTCGGACGGCTTAGGCTGTCCAGATTTAGCAGTTTGGCTTCTACGACTCAAATTGTTATTTCCTGCAGAATCCTCACTACCTTTGACAGATCATGGTTAAGTTCATTAAAAAAATACAAGTATAGATTCCTCATCATGATTGTCATGTGTATTAAATATGGAACATTTAGCACAATAAAAACTTTAGAATAAATAATATTATGAACCCTTGTGTTAGAAAATCCATATATCTAATTAAAACATTATTTAAAAAATAATATAAGGTACTTATAGATTCCGCCAAATAATTTATAGATAACTACTATTCGTCTCCTTTTTGACCTTGAGACATCTACAAAATGAACAAATAGTCTCTACTTTTTGGTATCCAAATCTTCTTGGGTCATTTTGGGTTAGTAGCATATAAATCACATTTCTTTACCCAAATTTGTTTTATTCTAATTTTATTATAATTAGAATCAAAATGACCTTTAAAACCACATTTTTTTACAAGTAACAAACAATGAACAATAAAGTGGCTTAAACCTTGGTTTACTATTAATCATTTTAATATTATTATTTATTCTTTTTTTCACATTTTTAACAGGATTATACCCAATTCCTTATTTATCAAGACTAGACCTTTGTGCACCTAACATTATATTTAAATTCTCTTCCCCTTGAACAAATTTTGTAAGATCCTTTTTCAATGAAATTATTTCTTCCTCATTATTATTTTGCATGTTTATATCAGGATTAGATATAAACATATATATATATATATATATATATATATATATATATATATATATATTCTAGTTATAAAAACTAAAAGCATGTGACAAAAATAAACCAATTTGTTTACTCACTCCATCTTGCAGTAACTTTTATGCCATACAAAGTGATTATGAAATCAACCCATGCAATAATCCATGCAAACTATTATATAATTAATATGTAGCCCCAAAAAATCAAATAAGACCATTACACAAACCCAAATATATTATCATTATTAAAATCACAAAAAATATAAATCAATAGTGGAAATGCGTAAAATTACTGATTGGATATATTGAGGATATATTGAGGAGTATGATGAGTAAGTCATATTTATTATTTTTATTAAAAGTGAAATTTTGAAAACAATTTTTGGCATCCTAAAGAGAGTTCCTAACCAAGTTATTCCTCTTATTCTCGATGAGTTCCTATCCAAGTTATTAATTTTGGCATCCTAAAGAGAGTTCCTAATCAAGTTATTCCTCTTATTCTAGATGAGTTCCTAATAAAGTTATTCCTCTTATTCTATTTTGAGTTAGGGAAAACAGCCTTAATCATTTATAATTTAGGTGGTGTTTGTTTGTATCTCAATACCTCATAATTCACCTACCTCTTAAGATGGTAAAACTTTTTTTGCCACTTAATGCCTCTTAAACGTTAAGACAGAAACTCAAATCTTAACTATTTAGAGTTGTCTCTTAATAGTTTATTTAAAACTTATAGAAAAAAATAGCCTCAATAAATATTGTACTCCTTCAATTTCAAATTTTAAGATTATTCAAATAATTTTTTTAAATAACTTAGAGGGTTAAAATGCACTTTTTAGTTATCAAACAGTTTTTTAAATTCAAATGTTATTTCATTCAGATAATTTAATTTATTAAGATGTATTAACCATTCAATCTTAATTACTTAATTTTATCAAACACCACCTTAGAGTTGTCATATAAATCGTAAAATTTTTGCTAGCTAATTTTATAAGATGAATATGTGGAAACATGTAAAAACCTTCTATTCCTATCTCCCAAATTCAGCCACCAAATTCAAATTTTTTGCTCATAATAATTCTTCACAATCTAATAAAAGAATTATTCCTTCGGCCGAAAACAACAAACATATTTCTTTTATTACATGACATACATAAAAATCGCTTATTGTTGAGTAATATTTTTCTAATTATAAATTTTAATATTATAAATTTAGTATTAAGAATTGTAAAACAAAATGGTAAAACTAAGGATTTAGCTACTATAGTTGGCATATTTTATTTATTACACCGCTAAACTTTTAATTTTTAAAATTACTCCATTAAATTAATTAAAATTTTAAAATTAGATCATTCTGTTAAATTAACTAAACTTCTGTCAAATTGTTTTGAACTTTTTCCTATGTGGCTGGTAAAAAAATGAAAAATGACCTAGGTTGTTGCCTACCTAGTTGATGATCCTCATTATAAATTAATTATCAAGTTTAATTGAGTTCTTGATTATCCTCATCGCCATCTTGCTTTCCACCACCACTACCGTCGTCATCCCCTCTCCACCATCAATCACCGAAAAAAGCCTAACCCGCACATCCCTAGCTATCACCGTCGTCTTTTCCACCATGGGCTTCGAACAACCCTCCCTCTCATTCGGTACCAAAATACAAACTCTCTTCCCAAATCTTTGTTGTCTAACCCTAACTTCCATCGAATCATCTAACACACTACCCTCTTCGTCAATGCTGCCAAGATCAGCCCCCTAATCTCTTTCAAAACGACCTCTTCATGACTTCATCGTCCATGACCATCAAGCAGAGCCGGCCCTGAGCAAGGGCCACCAGGGCAACCGCCCAGGGCCCACAGTTGAGGGGGCCCAAATTTTTTTATAAACTTATGTATTTATGTGTATAACAAAATAAAATAATAAAAAGATTAACGATATTATGCATTAAAAATGATATGTTAGAAAACATTAAATATGATAGTATAATTGAAGATTTTGCATCTAAAAGTGTAGCAAGAAAACATTTTAAATAATGTTTTGTGGTTTAGATTTTATTGGGAAAAATTAAAAAAAATACCCACTGTAGGTTTTACTGAGTATACTATTGAACTTTTAATTTTTCAAATTACACCACAAAATTAATTATTATTTTGAAATTGGGTCATTTCTTTTAAAAAAATATAAACGAACGTTAATTTTTTTTTATCTACAAAACTAATGAATTACCCACTGTAGTTGGCGCATTTTACTGACCACACCATTGAACTATTAATTTTTCAAATTACCTCATCAAACTAATTAAAAATAATTGTTTTAAATATTTTTAAAAATAATTATTATTTTAAGTAAAAAATATTAGAAACTTTTTTTATCTTCATAAAATGAGTAGAGTTTGATAAAATATAGATTCAAACAAATTAAAAAGATTTTAAATTAAATTAATGTCTACATAATTTTTTTTAACACGATGACACATTCTTAATATTAGAAATTTTTCAAAAAAACTAAAAACAGTAAATGATAAATAAAAAAATTGATTCAATTTTTTTAAAAAAGAAATTAATAATTTTTATAAATAAATATTATTTTCAAGAAAAAAATTAAAAAATTCTTAATATTTTAAAAAAATGAGTAAACTTTTATAAAATATAGATTCAAAAAAACAAACTTTATTTTGAAAAGAAAAAAGAGATTTTTTTTAAAAATCAGTAACGTTTCATAAAACTTTAATTTTTTTAAATCTATATTTTTATGAAACTTTACTCATTTTATGAAAAAAAAAAAAGTTTCTAATATTTTTTACTAAAAATAATAATTATTTTTAAAAATAGTTAAAATAATTATTTTTTAATTAGTTTAATGGGGTAATTTAAAAAATTAAAAGTTCAATGGTGTAATCAGTAAAACGTGCCAACTACAGTGGGTAATTCATTAGTTTTGTAGATAAAAAATTAACGTCCGATTTTTTTTTTTAATGGAATAACCCAATTTCAAAATAATAATTAGTTTAGTGGGGTAATTTGAAAAATTAAAAGTTCAATTGTGTAATCAGTAAAACTTGTCAACTACAGTGGGTATTTCATTAGTTTTACCGATTTAATTGATATTTTTATTTTGTAGGTACATGTGATGATTCTTTGTTTCGATGACATTTTAAAGTGTTATTCCTTATCTTTTGTAAATTCTTATAATTTTAATACAAATAATTAGTTGATAATTTATTTATTTCTTATAATTTATTTATTTATTTTTGCCATGGGCCTTAGAAATCCCAGGATCGACTCTGCCATCAAGGTTTTCTCTTTCCTCTCTACATGTCGGCGACTATGACGTTCTCGCTTTCACCATGAGAGAGAAGTACAAAGAGCTCGTCGAGCTTCACGCTGCCACTATATTCGCGCTCGACGACAAATCAATCTTTGCCGCCGAAAGACACGAGTACATACAAGATTTAAGGTTTCACATTGTGTCCAACAGACGGTTTACAACCGTCCATTTGGTGGGTTTTCCGCTAGAGACAATGTTTTTGACGATAAAACTGGGTGAGAAACTAGTGGTGACCACAGCTGGTGGTGGAGTCCGGATTAATTACGTGAAGGTGAGAATGGTGAAGGTAGGGGAGAAGAAGAAGGCCGATGGATGAAATTTATGTTTGTTTTTTATTTTATTTTTATTTTTGCTCAATTAAATTTGTCATGTCATTAGCACTTTCTTTATCTTTTTTTAATGCCATACATAAATCAAGTTAACAACTGTTCAATTATTTTTTTAACAGAATGGTTCCATTTTAATTTTTTAATTAGTTCAATGGGGTAATTTAAAAAATTAAAAGTTCAGTGGTGAATAAATAAAAGTGGTCAACTATAGTGGGACAATCGTTAGTTTTACCTGTAACAAATTATATGCAAGTGTGTCGTATACAAGTTTTAATTTTCAAAAAGAACAAACTTTACCCATTGGACAGATAGGAGAGACGATAGAGAAATATTGGATTAGGATTCCCTCCATTACACTTATCATCTAATTTCTCTTAATACACATTTAGTAACACAAAAATTATTTTTAGCAATACTTTTAACAACACAATGGTTTACGTCGAATTTTATTGTGTCGTTTATTGAAAAAAATTTGAGGACAAGTGTATTGGAGGGAATTCTATTCCAGAAACATTGCTAGCAAATGAAGAGGAACACAACACCCTCGCACGTACAAATAGAACTTCCCCATAGGTCGTTATACCGTTCACTCAATGATTGTCTTTGGGTTCCGAACTCCATACGGGGAAGGAAGGTTGTTGTTTGCGATGACTCGATCATTTACATCGACCCACTTCTCATTTTATTTGTGGAAGTTTGGTGAGGAAACCACCATAGGTCTATTTGGTGTATTCTTAACGATCTGAGAGATAACGTTGTGCAGATCAGGGCAATTCCTAACAAAGTGTTTTGTATATTTTTAATTTTATAGATTTTCAGTACTTCAAACTAAGCATGTACTCATTCTTAGAAACTTAAAAAATATTTGGAAAATGATATATATGTCGACAAATATTTAACAAAATTGTATTACGACCAACGTGAAAGTGTATGCGATAAAATATAATTAATTAAAGTAAGATCCTTCTTAATTCTTATATATCCCCAGAGTCGACCATGGGCAAGGGCCAACAGGGAAACCGCCCAGGGCCCACAGTTGAGGGGGTCCAATTTTTTTTATAAACTTATGTATTTATGTGTATAAAAAATAATAAAAAAAAGATTAGCGATATTATGCATTAAAAATGATATGTTAGAAAATATTAAATATTATAATATAATTCATGATTTTGCATCTGAAAGTGCAACAAGAAGACATTTTAAATGATATTTTGTGGTTTAGATTTCATTAGGCAAAACTAAAGAAATACCCACTGTAGTTGGTAGGTTTTACTGATTACACCATTGAACTTTTAATTTTTTAAATTACACCACTAAACTAATTATTATTTTGAAATTGGTTCATTCCGTTAAAAAAAATAAGCAGACGTTAATTTTTTATCTATGAAACTAATGAATTACCCACTATAGTTGACACATTTTACTGATTACACCATCGAACTTTTAATTTTTCAAATTACCCCATCAAACTAATTAAAAATAATTATTTTAAATATTTTTAAAAATAATTATTATTTTAAGTAAAAAATATGGTAAGACCCCAACTTATTATAAATAAAATTTAATTTCTCTATTTATTATCTTCAAATAATAAGGTGATAATTTGATATAATACTTTGGTTATGGTTGAAATGTGTAAATTTTGCAAAATAAGCAAGTGGTTATAAAATATTCATTTTGTCGGGGAATATTCGTTTGATCATGGAATATTCTTGTTGTCGGGGAATATTCGTACGACGGCGCAGCCATTTGTGGGCCACATAATAGAATGAATGTCAGATGAAGAAAATGACAAGTTTGAGTTTTTACAAATAACGGCGTAATTGTTACCATTAACACTGTTGGATTACCTAGTAGTTAAAATACAGTAATACGCATGGTTACACAGTAACACACGGTATTGCACAGTATTGTTGAATTATTGATTCTTACGTAAGAAGACACTAGTCAATAATTGTTACAGTAATTATTGTTCAATATTTTATTTTATTGATTCAATAATTGCTGCGTTGATATTTTATATTATTGTTGTTTCAATAATTGGCACAACACATTATTTCCCATTATCAAATCAATAATTCATATTATTTGAATAATATTATTAGATATCATTATTGGTAATGTCTAGAAAGTTCTGTCAAGGAGAGGTTTGGTCACCTAATTGCGCGCCAGTAAGGTGGAATCCTTATCGGAAAGCCCTCTCTTTCCTGGGAATGGCCTGGTTGTCATTATTGTGATTCTGTAATATTAATTGTGAATAATTATTTATTGATTTATATGATAAGGAAATATTTATTTTATGTGGATATAAATGAAGGAATTTTGCATGAATTATTTGTTGAAAGTTTGGCAATTATTTTCTCCGATAAAATATTCATTCATATATAATATTATAATATATTATAATTATTTAATAATAATATTATTATATATATAAACATGTGATTAAGGGACGGAGGTGATCAAAATGATTTTTGAATGCTAACTTGGTTTCTTTTTCTATGAATGGTTGGTGGAGAAATTGCATGAATGATTGTTTTTCAATTAGTGTGGGCCCTCCACTATTTCAAATTGTAAGATTTGCCTGCAAAGCTTGAATTGTTTCAAATGGGTAGGTGGCTCAAAAACATCTCCTGCGAATGAAATTCTTTCTTGCCAAATGTGTAGGTTCCAACCTTGAAAAAAAAGAGAATGGTAAAGTTAGGCATTTAACAGAGAAGAAATGAGAAGAATTAGGCAAGATTCCTTGTTTTCAAACAATTGGTGGCCCCTCATCCAATCAAAACAAAGGAAAAGTTAGGCATGTGCAGTTTGAGGAAAAATAAATTTGGCATAGTTAGGTTGTTGCAGTTGGCTTTCTCCTCCGTATTGCACTATAAATAGGGGTAACCCCTTCTTCCTCAATCACACCTTCATAATAAAAAATTCTTATTATAATGTATTGTGACTATTTTTCTTGAGTATGAGAATACTTTTAGCGTAGTTTTTCTGCAAGATTTTCTCAGAATAATATTCGATATTTCAGTCAAATCCAACTTCTACTAAAATAAAGGATATTATTTTATTGCAACACTCGTGAGAAATATTATTTTCTTTCATACTCCATATTACGTAAGCGATATTATTTCTTCTCGTATTCTTAAATTTGAACTTACTATGGTAAGTATTGCTTCTATAATTCCTGAAATGATTAAAAATTTCGCTTCATCTAATATAATTTCATAGGAGTATTGGTCTAAACTTTTTATCAAATTTAGAACTTTTCATGACCGGGTACTGTTCACAGTTACTGTTCATGGGTAATATTCACGGGTACGGTACTATTTGTGAGACCCCAGATTTTATGATTAAATATTTAACTTTCTCGAAATAATTTTTTAATAGTATGGTGTGGATTTGATATAATGTTATAGTTGTGGATAGTATTTATAAATTTTGCAAAGTAAGCAAGTGGTTATATAATATTTGATTGGTCGGGGAATATTCGTTTTAACAAGGAATATTGTACCTATTTTGGGGGCATCACAGTTGGTATTAGAGCTTACGGATATGGTCTCTAGCGGAGATCGAGGAATAGAACTAGGAGGGAGAGATGAGTAAATCTTTCACTAGTATCTCCGACCTAAGTTTATTTGTTAGTCGGTCATATTATAGGGATATTATGTGATATGTTAATTTGTTTAATTAACCCTTATTTTAAGGAAGTTTTTAAGAATGGCTGCTGAGAACGTTAACAATGGAGTGTATGAGACTGTGGCATAACTTTTAGTCACAAACCAGGAGAACGTACAACAGGAAGGAAATATTCCTTCTGTAAACAACACTACCGAACAAACGATGAATGATGGAATGTTTATAAGCTTTTTGCAGTTCATGCAAAATCAGACGAGTGAGACTCGTGTACAAAATATGGGTAGAAGTGATAGCAACGCGCGATCTATCACAGCCAAGCAATTCAAGGAGTTGGGACCACCAGAATTTATTGGAAAGCCAGATCTGATCAAGGCAGAAATGTGGGTCAAGCAAATTACCAAGATATTCGATGTCTTGGGATGCACGGAGGAAAAGAAGATTCCATTCGCCACCTTTATGTTCCGCGGTGAGGCGGACTACTGGTGAGAGTCTGTGAAGCGTACCCATCCTGCTGCACTCAACATGTCTTGGGAAACATTTCAGAAACTATTCAATGACAAGTATTTTCCTGAAAGTATTCATCATATGAAGGAGGTAGAGTTTATCAGACTGGAACAAAATAAAATGACGGTGTCCCAGTATGAGGCGAAGTTCGCTGAGTTATCCAGGTTTGCACCTCATTTGGTAGAGAATGAGGAACGAATGACAAGGATGTTTCTGAGAGGTCTAAAACCCGAGATTCGACAATATCTTATCTCTCATAAATTTTCTTTATATTCATATGTTGTAAACAGGGCTCAATTATTAGAGCGAGATAATGAGTATGTTCAATCAAGGGAACACAACCAGGGTCATACCGGTGGCAGCGGTCATCGGAGCAATGAAAACCAGTATGGAGGAAAACATTCAGACAAAAGCGGTAACCACTCTGGTGGGTAATCGTGGCCATTATAATAGAAGGAGCGAGTCGGGAGGAGATTTCAAAAAGAGAAGGTACAACAATGATAACATAAAGACGTCAGCACAAACATCAACTGTTTCTAGGGGAGGAGAATGAGCACTGGTCGTTTGTTACAAATGCGGGAAAGAGAGACACATCAGCCTAAACTGCCCACAACAATCTAAGGTGTGTTATAACTGTGGAAAGGAAGGTCATATAGCTAGAGATTGTCTAGTTGCGAAACCAAGTTCAACGGGGATGGTGACTCCAAAGGCTGTCCCGGATAAGTCAAAATCAGCGGTTCCTAGAAGAGCGTTTGTCGTGACTGGCCAAAATGCAAGGAACCCGAACGAGGTGATCACGGGTAAGCTAATCATAAACTCTTGCGAAGTTTATACCTTACTAGATACCGGTTCTACACATTCTTTTATCTCCCCTGCTTGTGCTCAACGTTTAAACTTGACTCCGGAGAAAGTAGACTTTGATTTATCAATGGAGACCCCGTTAGGAGAAACTTTCATTACGTCCACTATTTATAAATCTTGCTTAATCCAAGTTGGCACCATCACATTACCTGTGGATCTTATCTCTTTAAAGATACTTGCTTTTGATGTGATTTTAGGGATTGATTGGTTAATCATTCATCATGCAAAAATTGATTGTTTTTGTAAGATTGTTAGTTTTCATATTCCTAACCAACCTGTTTTGCGAATTCAAACAACTAAACCACTAAAATCAGTCACTGTCATATCAAGCCATAAAGCTATTCGTTTATTGAAAAATGGATGTCAAGCTTTCTTAGCCCATGTTATGGATGTGAACAAAGACAAGTCAGATTTGAATAATATTTCTGTTGTTAGTGAATTTCCTGATGTATTTCCTAAAGAACTTCCCAGTCTACCCCCAGAACGTGATGTTGAATTCTTTATTGACCTTGAACCGGGTACAAAACCCATTTCTAAAACCCCATATAGAATGGCTCCTATTGAACTTCAGGAGTTAAAAGTCCAACTACATAAATTGTTATACATTAGTTCCATTCGTCCTAGTAAATCTCCTTGGGGTGCTCCTGTTCTATTTGTAAAGAAGAAAGACGGGAGTATGCGACTTTGTATTGACTACCGAGAATTGAACCATGTCACCATCAAAAATAGGTATCCGCTACCTCGCATTGATGACATGTTTGACCAGTTACAAGGATCACAATTCTTTTCAAAGATCGACCTTTGTTCTGGATATCATTAGTGGAAGATTAAAACTGAGGATATTCCAAAGACTGCCTTCAGAACTCGGTACGGGCATTGTGAATTCTTAGTCATGTCTTTTGGATTGACTAATGCTCCTGCTGCTTTCATGGATATGATGAACCGTGTATTCAAAGAATATTTAGATCAGTTCGTTATTGTCTTTATTGATGACATCCTCATCTATTCCAAAAGTCATGAAGATCATGAGCACCATTTGAAGCTGATACTTGAAAGGATTCGTGAAAATAAGCTATATGCCAAGCTGAAGAAATGTGAGTTCTGGCTTGAGGAAGTAGCATTCCTTGGGCACGTGGTGTCAAAACATGGAGTATCTGTTGACCCGGCGAAGATTAAAGCAATACAAAGTTGGGAGCAACCAAAGTCGGCGACCGAAGTGCGTAGCTTTCTGGGCTTAGCTGGTTATTATCGAAGATTCGTGGAAGGATTTTCTCGAATTGCTACTCCGTTAACTCAGTTGACTCGAAAGGATACAAAATTTATATGGAGCGAGGGATGTGAGAAGAGTTTCCAATAGCTCAAGAGGAGACTCATTTCGGCACCTGTTCTGGCAATACCATCTGGTTCGGATTGATTTGTTATATACAGCGATACTTCAGGCAAAGTGTTAGGATGTGTTCTCATGCAACATGGGAAATTCATAGCCTATGCCTCATGATAACTCACAGAATATGAGAGGAATTATCCTACTCATGATCTAGAGTTGGCAGCAGTTGTTTTCATGTTGAAAATCTGGAGACACTACCTATATGGGGAGAAAGTGGAGATCTATACGGATCATAAAAGCCCCAAATACTTCTTCACCCAAAAGGAACTCAATATGCGGCAATGACGTTGGCTCGAGCTATTGAAAGATTACGATCATACCATTCAATACCATCCTGGAAAAGTAAACGTAGTAGCTGACGCATTAAGTAGAAGATCGTATGCGGGTACGAGTGCGATGTTGTTAACATAAAGACCCATTTTGCACGATTTACAAAGGATGGAGATTAAGTTAAAGACTACATGGACCCACATGATGACGACTAATATACGAGTAGAATGGACCTTAATCGATAAAGTTAAAGTTGCTCCAGCTACGAACCTGGGGATGATGCATATGAAGAAGAAAGTGCAAGAAGGTGTTGTTCCAGAAGATGAAGAAGGAATACTTCGAGTCAACTCTAGACTTTGTGTTCCTAACAATTTTCACTTGAAGCATAGAATCATGATGGAGGCAAACAACACCCCATTTGCAATCCATCATGGGAGATCCAAATGATTCGACAACGTATTCAAACCTCACAAGATCGATAAAAGAGTTATGCTGATCTTCATCGAAAAAACGTGAAATTTAATATTGGAGATCATGTACTGTTACGTATTGCTCCATGGAATGGACTAACAAGATTTGGGAAGAGAGGAAAGCTCAATCCACGATTTGTTGGTCCATTTGAGATTATTGACCGAATAGGAAATGTGGCCTATAGACTCGCGTTACCTCCAAGTATGTCTCGTGTTCATAATGTTTTTCACATATCTATGCTTCGTAAATATGTGAAAGACCTGAACCATATTATTGCGTTAGAACCAGACGAGATAGCCAAAGATTTAACGTATGAAGAGGTACATGTTAAGATCTTGGATAGAAAAGAGCATGTCCTACGCACCAAGGTTATACCACAAGTTAAGGTTTTGTGGAGGACCCATGCTATTGAAGAAATGACCTGGGAGTTGGAATCGGAAATGAAAACGAGGTACCCTCACCTTTTTGAAATACCAGGTACGTACATCAATTTCGAGGACGAAATTTCATAAGGAGAGGAGGTTGTAAGATCCCAACTTATTATAAATAAAATTGAATTTCTCTATTTATTATCTTGAAATAATAAGGTGATAATTTGATATAATACTTTGGTTATGGGTGAAATGTGCAAATTTTGCAAAATAAGCAAGTGGTTATAAAATATTCATTATGTCGGGGAATATTCATTTGGTCGTAGAATATTCTTGTTGTCAGGGAATATTCATACGACGGTGCAGCCATTTGTGGGTCCCATAATAGAATAACTGTCAGATGAAGAAAACGACAAGTTTGAGTTTTTATAAATAACGGCGTAATTGTTACCGTTAATAATGTTGGATTACCTGGTGGTTAAAATACAGTAATACGCGTGGTTGCACAGTAGTACACGGTATTGCACAGTATTGTTGAATTATTGATTCTTACGTAAGAAGGCACTACTCAATAATTATTACAGTAATTACTGTTCAATATTTTATTTTATTGATTCAATAATTGATGCGTTGATATTTTATATTATTATTGTTTCAATAATTCTCACAGCACAAAATTTCCCATTATCAAATCAATAATTCATATTATTTGAATAATATTATTAGATAGCATTATTGGCAATGTCTAAAAAGTTCTGTCAATGAGAGGTTTAGTCACCTAATTGGACGCTAGTAAGGAGAAATCCTTATCAGAAAACCCCCTCTTTCCTGGGAACGGCCTGGTTGTCATTATTGTGATTCTGTAATATTAATTGTGAATAATTATTTATTGATTTATATGATAAGAAAATATTTATTTTATGTGGATATAAATGAAGGAATTTTGCATGAATTATTTGTTGAAGGTTTGGCTATTATTTTCTCCGATAAAATATTTATTCATATATATTATTATAATATATTATAATTGTTTAATAATAATAATATTATTATATATATATATATATATATATATATAAACATGTGATTAAGGGACGGAGGTGATCCAAATGATTTTTGAATGCTAACTTGGTTTCTTTTTCTATGAATGGTTGGTGGAGAAATTGCCTGAATGATTGTTTTTCAATTAGTGTGGGCCCTCCACTATTTCAAATTGTAAGATTTGCCTGCAAAGCTTGAATTGTTTCAAATGGGTAGGTGGCTCAAAAACATCTCCTGCGAATGAAATTCTTTCTTGCCAAATGTGTAGGTCCCAACCTTGAAAAAAAAGAGAATGGTAAAGTTTGGCATTTAACAGAGAAGAAATGAGAAGAATTAGGCAAGATTCCTTGTTTTCAAACAATTGGTGGCCCCTCATCCAATCAAAACAAAGGAAAAGTTAGGCATGTGCAGTTTGAGGAAAAATAAATTTGGCATAGTTAGGTTGTTGCAGTTGGCTTTCTCCTCCGTATTGCACTATAAATAGGGGTAACCCCTTCTTCCTCAATCACTACCTTCATAATCAGAAATTCTTATTCTAAAGTATTGTGAGTATTTTTCTTGAGTATAAGAATACTTTGAGCGTAGTTTTTCTGCAAGATTTTCTCAGAATAATATCTGATATTTCAGTCAAATCCAACTTCTACTAAGGTAAAGGATATTATTTTATTGCAACACTCGTGAGAAATATTATTTTCTTTCATACTCCATATTACGTAAGCGATATTATTTCTTCTCGTATTCTTAAATTTGAACTTACTATGGTAAGTATTGCTTCTATAATTCCTAAAATGATTAAAAATTTCGCTTCATCTAATATCATTTCATAGGAATATTGGTCTGAACTTTTTATCAAATTTGGAACTTTACATGACCGGGTACTGTTCACAGGTTACTGTTCACGGGTACTATTCACAGGTACTGTTCACGGGTACTGTTCACAAAAGAAAAAAATTCTTTCAAGGTATCTGTTGTGACCCTTATTCTTGAAATTTAATCCATGTTTTTATCTTCATTCTTGAATTTTACTCCACTATAGTTTATTATAGGAGTATTATTGAACTTGGATAAACTGAAATATGAATCCCTAATATTTGTCCTTCTAGTCTCACTGGTTTCATTCTCTAAAATGTTTTCATGATTCTCAGTCCGTAATAGGTGATACTTGATGAATATCTTTGGCCTATAGTGCAAAGATGCATTATTACCTGATGAATATCTTTGGCCCGTAGTGCAAAGATGAACAAGTGTTGAGATGAATATGACCAACTGATGATATAAATGAATATCTTTGGCCTGTAGTGCAAAGATAAATATTTGATGCAAGATGTATACTGATTGATGTTACAGGGATAAAATATTGATGATGGACTTTTAAATCTTAGAAGATAGTAGAATTCACTCTCTAGATGACTCTTCTAATGGATTGTTATTTTCGCTGCATTTGTTGATCTAAAACTTGTTGTCTATTATATTCTATCAGATTTTTTCCTAGTTGAAGACTAATGATAATTTGTTGTATATTGTGAGACCCCAGATTTTATGAATAAATATTTAATTTTGCTCGAAATAATTTTTTTAATATTATGGTGTGGATATGATATAATGTTATAGTTGTGGATAATATTTATAAATTTTGCAAAGTAAGCAAGTGGTTATATAATATTCGATTGGTAGGGAAATATTCATTTTAACAGGGAATATTGTACGACAGAACAATCATTGGTGGACCCCACAACGGAAGTATTGTCGTTGTTAAAAAATGACAAAATTATCTTTTTATAAAAATAACGGCGAAGGTGTTACCGTTAAAACTGTTGAACTACCGGTAGTAAAAGTACAGTAATACGCGTGGTTGCATAGTAGCACACGGTATTGATTATTGATGCTTACGTGAGAAGTCACTCAGTTATACTCAATTATTGCTACAGTAATTGCTGCATCATATCTCTCATATTATTGATTCAATTATTGTTACAGTATCATCTGCATAATATGTTATATTATTAAATTAATAATTGAGACAACAAAGTTATTCATATTATTATTTGCAATATTGACAATGTCTAGAAGTTCTGTCAAGGAGAGGTTTTATGACGCCCCCAAATTCGTTTAACATCGATTACAGGACATGGTGCTCATGATATAACATACATCATCATCTATCTAAGTAACTCTAATAATAATAATAATAATAACTATTACATACTTATTCAAAATAAAATCCCAAGTCTGTACAACCTTTAATAAACTGAAACTTAAACTTAGCGTTTATCGCTACATCACATCATATGCGAAAATATAATTAGTACATAAATAACTCTCATCATTTCATCTTAGACTTTCCTTTGTCCTTGCCCGAGCCCTCAGCGTTATCAGCCTTAACTGAAAGGTTTAAGCAAGAATGAGCATAAATTGCCCAGCAAGTATATAAAGTAGTTTGAGAACATACATCTGAAGTATAAGCATTAGTATGAATATTTCTCAACAGTTGAAATAAATATCAAGGGATAAACTGGAATATCATGATAAGAGTTCTGGAATTCTCAATAGCATACTAAGGGATGTTAGATACCCTGAACATTAATTCTTTTCATCAAAAACCATCAGACGGTTTAACAATCAAATAGATTGTAAACGATCTCTGTAAGTACTCCAGGTGATCAGCCTATCGTACCCTACATTGTGCACAAGTATAAAGTTTAAACGTATAAACGTAAATGGGACTATATGCCCGACATTAGTTACCCTGTTATCTGGGTTGTTCATCTTAGTATTCATGCGGGACCTCACCAAAGCAATTTGGATTGGTAAACATCCAATAGCTTCAAAGGATTTGAATTGTTCAAACAATATACTATGTTTGCATCAATAACATCTAGCTGAAACGAAAGCTAGAAAGCATGCTTGAATATAGTTCATTAAGGGTATACGAACTTTAAAGTATAGCAGTTACAATAGGAACTGAATAATCATCAATAACTTTTTGCATCACAATTGAAGTTATAGAACTTTACAATAGAGGAGCTTGCACGAATGATTACTTAATCACAAGCCCAAACTTACCCTCGTTGCAATCAACTGAATAAGAGTTGAATAAATTGATAATGAAAAATAGGGTAAGAAACTTGCCTTGATCGTTGTTTACCGATAACAGATTAACAGCTTACAGCTATCTGCACTTCACATGACCTACACAATTGTATAATCATGCACATCAACTATTAGCAACTCATAGTAGTTGTAATATAAACTTTACTCTACGATTTTCAGAGTTCACTCTACGATTTTCAGAGTTTACTCTACGATTTTCACTGACTCTACGATTTTCAGAGTTTACTCTTACGATTTTTATTGACTCTACGATTTTGAGAGTTTACTCTACGATTTTCATTGACTCTACGATTTTCAGAGTTTACTCTACGATTTTCATTGACTCTACGATTTTCAGAGTTTACTCTACGATTTTATTCCCGCTAATCTAAAGATGATATGACCATGATACTTGGACACAATAAACTTCATACATCAAGGTATTTTACAAAAACTTAACATTCATAAAACTAGCATGATAAGACCACAAACCAACTGCATAAAAAAGCGTGCAAGCACTAGTTTTATACTTAGAAAAAATTCTGGAATTTTCCAGAATTCTACAGATTTTATTACCAACATGCATGCTTACGATTTTCATAACTTGCTCAATTTAACTCCCTTTCCTATGAAATTTGGACACGTTGTACCTTATGTTACATACTATTTTATAAAATTATTACATACGTTAATCGAGTCATATACACCATGATTCCGAGGCTCCGAAAAACCCCAAAAATCATAGATTACTAGTTAAACCCAATTTGATAAAAATTCGTGATTTTGCTTCTAGCATGCAATTAAATTATTCCTAATGTCTAGATCATCTACTCTCACATGTTTTCACATTTCACAACATCAAACTTCAACAAACTTCCACCTTTTTGATTAATGTAGCACCTTAGAGACATTTTTATCAAAGGTAGAGCATGCATTGCTTAATTCTTTGATTGTCTATGAATTTGATGCATGATTAACCCATATCTTTTGTTGTTAATGATCTATAATCATCAAACAACAGTAACATGGCAACACAAAGCCACAACAAATCATTTACCAATTTTATATGCATTTTCTTCTCATTTTTCTTATAAAAATAAAATGGGTTCATGAATTACCTTTTGATGAATTCCTTCTTGGTTTAATATGATGCTCCTTCTCCTTGCTTGTCAAATCCTCAGTAATCCTCCAAAATTAGTTCTAACTCTCTTAGACTCAATTTCTCTCCATGTTTACTTACTTGGTGGAATTTTCTTAAAAGAAAAGTGTGTTTATATATATGTATAGCTTTGTTAGAGTCTTTTGATTCCTATAACCCCCAACTCTAATGATTAGTTAGTCACAATACTTAATACTACAATAATATAGTTAATTAATAGGAAGAATGTGGAAGTTAGAGAAAATGAATGTGGGAGTTAGAAAAATAAAAAGAATTTTGATTTTAAGGAATAAAATAAATTACTTCCACCTTAGCTATTATGTAATATACGTATACTCCCTTCCTTGTCCCAATTTAATAGTCTCATGGGTCTATCAGTTCAGCTGATTTCTATTATAAAAAAATACATATATTAATTTAATCAATTAATAAGCTATTTGACTATTTTACCCTTCGGAACCAAACTTTACGAACCATATATCAATTCCTACTCAAGTCGACGTTCCAAACGTCATGGGACTATCCGTTTAGTCAAATTCATCTCTGAAATTTGAAGTTGACTTTTTCCTCAAAAATGTCAACTGGTTGACTTTGACCAAAAAGTTAACTGACACTTTTTCGTGATTACAGTCTATTCTGACTAATTTCGACGTTCCGGACTCGAATACGCAGTCCGCGTCTCTAAATTCCGCTCGGAACTCCAGCTCATGATTTAATACCATCCCACGTAATAAATAGAATAATTCCCTACTTAATCAATTTAAATAGTTAAATAAAACTAAACCAACCATTTAAATACATCTCATCACATATCTTGAAATAACACATATATGTACAACACATATACATCTAATAAATGAAATCTCCCAAAAGTTTCATATAAATTCGTTTATTAATAATTCTTAAATTACATAAAAAAAATATCTCGGATATTACAGGTTTGGTCACCTAATTGCGCGCCAATAAAGAGAAATCCTTATCGGAAAGCCCCCTCTTTCCTGGAAACGACCGGGTTGTTAAATATTGTGAATTATAATATTAATGATGAATAAGTTCATGTTGATTAAAGATGAATTTTATAGTTCCATTGTGTTAGAATTATTTGTGTTAGTGGAAATCGATATTTGTTTTGATAATAATTGATGTCCGGAGGTTATATTGTTCAATCGGGTATTCGGGGCACTTTTCATGTCGGAGTACTATTCACGAGTTACTATTCACGAGTTACTATTTACGAGTTACTATTCATGAGTTACTATTCACGAGTTACTATTCACAAGTTGCTATTTACGGGGTACTATTCACCCGTAAGATATATTTCTTTTCGGTCCAAATCATTTTTGGGTACAATATTATTCCATGAGGAGATGTACTAATTTTTCAGACCGTTGGTTGAAGATATAATAGTAAATTAATATGGACCGCTGGTGGAAAGTTATAATAGTAAATCAATATAGATCGCTGGTTTAAAGTTTTAATAGTAAATCAGTATGGACTGTTGCTTTAAGTTTTAATAGTAAATCAATATGGACCGTCCATTTAAAAGTAAATCAATCTGGACCGTTCATGAATTAGTTAATATTCGGTCCATTCTCCTATAAATAAAAGCTCATTCCTTCATTATTTCTTACGAATTCACTGAAACTCTAGAGAGAAAGAAGAAAAGTATTCTGCTACTTCACTACTCTAATATCCAGTTTCTTCTAAGGTATGGGATATTATTTGTTGTACTTGTAAGGGGTATTATTTCTTTCGTATTCATGAAGTGAACTTCTGTTATTCCATTCTTATTATTCTGTTGGAATAACCTGTTTATGCGAAGTACCGCATATGTGGTGAAATTCTTCTGTTATTCCATTCTTTATCATTATATTGGAATAACCTGTCTATGCGAAGTACCGCATACATGATGAAATTCTTCTGTTATTCTGTTCTTTATTATTCTGTTGGAATAACCTGTCTGTGCGGTCTATCGCATGCATGGTGAATTCTGTTGTTATTTCATTCTTTATTATTATGTTGGAATAACCTGTTTATGCGAAGTACCGCATGTATGGTGAAATTCTTTTAATATTCTGTTCTTTATTATTCTGTCAGAATATCCTGTCTGTGCGTTTACGCCGGACCTGGTTCCATTATTTATTATTCTGTCGGAATATCCTGTCTGTGCGTTTATGCCGGACCTGGTTCCATTATTTATTATTTTGTTGGGAATAACATGTATGTGCAGTCTATCGCACGCATGGTGAATCCTTCTGTTATTCCATTCTTTATTATTCTATTGGAATAACCTGTCTATGTGGATTACCACATGCATGGTGAATGATCCTTTGTATTCATTCCTTATTAAATTGTGGAAATGATTTGTATACGTGGATTACCGCAAGACGGGTGAAAATTCATTTGTTGTTTCATATATTCTATTATACTTAGTTGGTTAAAGTTTTGGCTTCTATACTCCATGAAATTAGTGGAATATCCTTGATATTTGCGCTTCATCTAGTATCTTTTCATGAAAATATTCTTCTGAGCATTCTTGAATTTTACTGCATAAAGCAGTATCATGTTGACAATTTGGATGTTATTGAGTTCAAGATAAATTAACTTATAAATTTTTAAAATTTATTCTTGAACTTGTTTTATTGAATTGTCATCATTCTCATGCTTATATTATGTTGAAAGTCATCTTTGGCTTACGTGCATAGATGAACTTGGTATGATTATGACCAGGGATTATTCAGTATAATCATGACCGTAATGTGACGAATGATGTGGTAAAAGCCCTCATTGGCCTGTAGTTTATTGGTGGACAGTTGTTGGTATGATTATGATCAGGGATTATTCGATATAGTCATGACCATTGATGATTACATGAATATCCTTGGCCGTGGAGCAGGGATGATTCGATTTTATTTATTAAGCTGAGTCTCAGCGATAAAGTTGATGAAAAACTTTTTAAATCATAGAAGATAATAGATTTTATACCTTACTTGACTCTTCTAATGGATTGTTTGATCCGCTGCAGTTAAACTTGTTGTCTATTATATTCTATCAATTTAACATTGTTGAAGGCTAATGATAATTTATTCTACATTATCTTAGTCATAATATTTCTTACTAGGCTAGTTGAGCTCACCCTTTCTTTCACAGTTCTCTTCAGGAAATGAGAACGTAGCTGGGACTAGTCGGGGAACAGAGCGATGGTCCTAGATGGTGCATTAGTAGTCCTCACTATTCTATGAAATAGTGTGATAATAAATGTAATGACTCCTATTGAGTGTGGATATTGTCTAGATGACAATATTTGTATTAATATTCACAATCTATGTTTTGTCGTAGTTTACACGACTGTTGTATAATTAAGTTGTATTTGTATTCAGTACCTTGTATCTGGCGACTTAAGATGGGTGATGTATACCTATTTTGGGAGCTGTCACATATCTTAGTCATAATATTCTTTACTAGGCTAGTTGAGCTCACCATTTTCCTTGTTGTTCCATTTTTCTTCTCAGGAAGCGAGAATATAGCGGGAACCAGTCGGGGTAGAGAGTGATGGTTCTAGAAAGTTATTTTAGCAGTCCTCACTATTTTTGTAAAATAGTGTATGAATAATTGTAATGAGAACTTATTTGAGTGTGGATATTATCTAGAAGATAATATTTGTATTTAAACTCATAGTATGTGTTGTCGTATTATACACGACAATTGTAATAATGAAGTTGTAGTTTTCTTTCTGTACCAGTGTATTTGGCGACTCAGAATAGGTGTTGTATACCTATTTTGGGGGCGTCACAAATATTAGGAACTTTTTTTTCATAAAATGAGTAGAGTTTCATAAAATATAGATTCAAAAAAATTAAAGTGATTTTAAATTAAATTAATGTCTACTTAATTTTTTAACAGAATGATCCTTTCTTAATATTAGAATTTTTTTTAAAAAAAACTAAAAATTAAAATTAAAATAAAAAAACAGTAAAAGATAAATAAAAAAACTGAATCAATTTTTTCAAAAATGAAATTAATAATTTTTATAAATAACTATTATTTTCAAGAAAAAATTTGGAAAATTCTTCATATTTTAAAAAAAATTAGTACAATTTTATAAAATATAGATTCAAAAAAATAAACTTTATTTTCAAAAGAAAAAAAAAGATTTTTTTTAAATCAGTAAGGTTTCATAAAACTTTAATTTTTTTAAATCTATATTTTATGAAACTTTACTCATTTTATGGAAAAAAAATAAAGTTTCTAATATTTTTTACTGAAAATAATAATAATTTTTAAAAATATTTAAAATAATTATTTTTTAATTAGTTTAATGGGGTAATCTAAAAAATTTAAAAGTCCAATGGTGTAATCAGTAAAACGTGCTAACTACAGTGGGTAATTCATTAGTTTTGTAGGTAAAAATTAACGTCCGTTTATTTTTTTAACGGAATAACCCAATTTCAAAATAATATTAGTTTAGTGAGGTAATTTGCAAAATTAAAAGTTTAATTGTATAATCAGTAAAACTTGCTAACTGTAGTTATTATTTCATTAGTTTTACCGATTTCATTGATATTTTTATTTTGTAAGTACATGTGATGATTCTTTGCTTCGATGACATTTTAAAGTGTTCTTCCGTATCTTTTGTAAATTCTTATAATTTTAATAAAAATATTTAGTTGATAATTTATTTATTTAATTTGTATAAAGGGGCACACTTGAGAAAATTTGCCCCGAGCATTAAAAAACTCAGGACCGACTTTGCATATCCATGAGACCCTTCTTAATTCATATATCACATTATTGCACATATGAAAACTTTTGTAATAGCACGAGTCAAAATTTAAAACAGAGATAAAAACATCAATGAATTTTTTTTTGAAATATAGATGGTCACCAAACATGCTCCTCCCATGTTTTATTTTAACTCTTCTTAACATCTCAAATGCACAAAATATCAAAATAATTGCAATGCATTTGAGCATTCTCATTATCATTTTAGGATAATTATTTCATATTAAATATGATAAAGTTAAAAACACATTCTTGGTGTTCTAAAATGAGTCCAATTTCTTCTAAGCTTGACGTATACATTTTTTTTATTTAAAAATTTTATTTTCAAAATTTATACTAGCAACTAATTACAATAGTAGTTCAGAATAAGGACAGTTATATAAAAGATGAATATTGAAAAAAGTATATTCAATAATATTGAATTTCTAAAATATCTTGAATGTCTTAGAAAACACAAATGGTAATAGTATAGGACTAGGACTTGTAAATCATGCTTTATTCTTTTCATTTTAGTGCAACAAGCCAACAAACATGACATTAGCACTCCAGATTAAGCTTCTGGTATTCATCTCCTTGCTATTTGCTGTTGCTATCAAAATGTGATATAGACACCCCTCAGCATATAATGTTCTCTAAACTGGAGGACAACTTTTGATAATGATAATAAGAAATTAGAAGAAGAAGAAGAACACCAAAACCCCAAGTTACACAACAGGAGGATAAAATAACACAAAAAATTGACTCGAAAATTTTATTAGAATTTTGACCAAGTAAAGCAGCATTGAGTTCAAACCCAAGTATTCTAAGTGGCAAATTATAGAGGAGCAAACACAATCCGAACAAAATAGACAAGTTGGGAAAAGGGGAAAGAAAAAGCCATTTGTATTTGGGAATGAAACGAAAAAATAATTGACCTCTGAACCCAAAGGAAACTGCATTTTGAAAAGGGTTAAACAACCTTGCATCAAATAATCTAGGGCTCCTGAGAGTGTATGTCACCAGTAATCAGTTCATGAGTATTCCGTTCCTTTGGTGTATACCGCTAATCTTTAAACCTCTCTTTCCTATCCTTTAACCCTGGATATTGTTACTATTGTCTTTCTTGCCTTTAAAATGTTTTGTTGGAGCTCTTGCATCAGTTGCAGCATGCTTCTTGCGCCTAGCACCGCCAGCAGAAGCAGGTTCTACCAATGGACCTGACCAATTTTGAACAGGTTCCTTAGAGTATGTGAGTGAGGTGGAACTATATGGCACATCGGTGGGAACAAAGGTAGGATCAATGTGATGTGAAGCGCCCAAGGGAACACCAAGTCCTCCGTCCTCATGAGGTGGAGGAAACTTCTCACTCTTGCTCTTGGCATTTGCATGGCTGACTAAACGCCGTCTCTGCATTTAGAAACAAATCAACAAAATTGAATAATTAAGAACGCAAGAAAACAAAGTTTTCCAGCATTTAATTTAAACTGAAATGGTTTTTGTGAGCATAAAAGTCTCCAAATTACCGTAAAATCAGATATCACAAAACAATAAAAGAAGAACCTGAGTAAATTACACCAATCAAAAAGTGGACAAAACACAACTTTAGTTTATTAAAAAATGAATGAGCTATTTGTGCTTCAATTCACTAAAAGCAACAGTTGTTCCTATTCATGTGTCTGGCAGAAGATCAGAAGACATGAAACCATCATTAAACTCCAAACATGCACAGGGTTCTTGAATCACCAATTGATAATCGCCAACTACTAGTGATTTTGAACTTCGAGCTCATTAAGGTCTATAGAATGATCGAGTTAAATCTCAGCCAAAAAATTTATAAATGCCCCATGAGTTTCTCCCTCGCTATATGGTGAAACCTAGTTAACAAAGTAATTTGAAACTATATTCATTATGACGATATGATTGCACGATTACAGGTCAACTGCTGTTAGATAATACTACAAGCTTTCAAACCAGTACATATCTTTTCTTCTCTGTTCCAAGTTTAATTTGAGTGCAGGAAAACTCCCAAGAAACTAAGAACTTGTCTCAATATTTTTTTGGCTTCATGTATGTTTCTCTTACATTCTTATGACATTCTTTGTTGTTCAAAAAAGTAGTTCTTTGAATTACCAAAAAAAAACGTTCTTAAAACCTTTTCTTTAATGGATAAGAACGGGGCTCACCTGTTAGCAAAATTTAGAATCGAAATCATGCAAATGATATCCCCTAATCACTAGAGACATGATACTAAGCTAGCATATCTATGTGTGCATATGTTTCCATAATCCATATGTTGATCTTTACACATTCTCGGATCTTAAAGAAGAGAATATCTAAGTAACACAATTCAAGCATAGAACTTCGAACTATATTGACTTATTTGGATAACATAAATTTATATAACAAAAGAAGACATGAAACACGCACATATCTATAAAAGAGTTATTAGTTAAAAGAAGCGGCACAGAAGACATACATCAAGATTAGATTGCAGCTCAGCATTGGCTTCAGGAGCAGGAAATGCACGAACAGCCCGATCACGCATGCGCGTTTTCTTAACACCATCACCTTGGGCTTTACTAGCAGCTCTTACCCTGTAAACGAGAAATTCGATACCAGTTACATCAATGGATACGCGCGCGCGCACACACACACACACACATACACGCGCATATATATATATATATAGAGAGAGAGAGAGAAAGAGAGAAAGAGAGAAAGAGAGAGAGAGAGAGAATAGTTAAAACACCCGAGTATATGCACATAAATGAAGAGGATTTGGGCTTCAAATACGTAACATGATACAATATAAGGCAAGATTTTGTAGATCTCTAAATTGAACAAACAAAATTACAAATACAATATATATACACACACAAAGAAAAAGAGAAAAAAATGGAGCATCAAAGTATTAAATTTAGATTAATAACACAGTATGCACTCCCCTAGCCCAGTGAAGGATGCCACCACCCTTTTTCTTCTCCATCAAAGAAATGTTACTCTTTGATATGGCAAAGATTTGACGTAACATAATATACTAATTTCCGATAAGTAAACCACAAGAAAACGAAAAAAGACCAGCTTTGAATTGTCTAAAAAACATGACTTTTTTCATTACCATGGAAGCAAAACTGACATCTTCCAAGGGGCGGAAAATAGCAATATATTTGAAGCAACTTCACTCAATCTCCTTCACTGAAAAATGCTGGCTTATTATATATATATTAATTAATATAAGTGGTTACATTAGAATTATAATTTAATATTTATATATGCTAAAAAATAAACTTGAAGAAAGGAAGAGTGTTTTGGGCTATCAAAGTTGGTGAGCCCTTCGTTGAATTTTATTATGGTACACCAGGTTTTGAGAGTTCAAGACCATGGACGTCTTTTGCTTTCATTTAGTTTCTAAGGGCCCTCAAACCCCCTCCCTCCCCACCCCCCAAAAAATAATATAAAAAAAAAATTAACACACACGGACAGACCCTACACAAAGGCAGGCAAATAAATAACCACTCGAATAGCAAGAAAACAGATAAGAAAAATATTCTCATCCAAAGTGGATTAAATAAGATGTAAAATTGTACACCTTGAGCCAGTGAATGGATACAATTATTCAAAAATACAAAAATAGATGTAATATTTTTGTAAGATTTCTGAATTTGTAAGTTATCTTTACCTTCGCGCTTCATCATCCCGTCGTTTGGCATCCATTTCTTTGCTTGGAGGATATTTTGGGAGGCTAGAAGGATCACAAGCATATGGTTCTGTGGTGAAAAACTGCATGAAGAAAAACAGAAAAAAAATTGAAGTAAAAAATAGTATGTGTGTGTATGCATGAGAGAGAGAGAGAGAGAGAAGAGGGAGGGAGGGAGGGAGACGGAGATATGACTCTTCAAGCATGTCTGGTGCTATCCCTTTGTTTTTTTTGCTAAATGCTACTATAACCAGGGGTATGCTCACCAGCATTGGTGCGAGTTCAAAATGCAAGGGCAAGGAGCGGGAGGGCACACGAAAAAGGGAGGGAGAGAGGGAGAGGGAGAGGGGTAGGGGTGATGGGAGGAGGAAGGGAGGGAGTGAGGACCGAATGACATTTCGAGTTTGAATTGTGTTAGCAAATGACTAGGAATAGGAATAACCTCCAGAAGCTAAGACTTGATGTTTAAAGAGAAGACGAATGGCATGGGACTAATCATTTCCAACATTTAATCTCCCAGTAAAGAAAATTTTACACAAATAAGACTTTGTATGAAATCCACTAATTATATACAATGTAATCTCCAACAAGATAAATGAAATAATGTTAAAATTAGCATTTCCAAAACCTAATCGATGAAATATATTTAGAAATTTAAATATTTCAAAACATAACGTCAAACTTTAAAAAAAGTCCACAAGTCCAGTTTTTGGTCAAAAAAATCTAAACACGTTAAAGCATGAAGCTGCATATGAGAAATAACAATCTTGATAAAGGAAATAGTTGGGAATTAGTTTTCGTCATTTGTAACCAATTCATAGATGAAAACTTTGAATATATATATATATATACATATATATACACACACACACACACACGCCCATAAATGTGTGTGTGTGTGAGCGTGTTATATGTACATATATATGTTGTTGAATAAACAATCACAACCCAATTGCACTAATTAATGACCCATTCTTTTGTTATATAGCTCTAAAAAATATTAAACTTCAATGACTTGTAGAGCTTCAAGTATCTATCAAATTTTATTGCAGTATTTATAATATCTCACTGTGAATCTCTTAGTTGTTCATGTTTTGGTTAATGTTTTTACTGATAATGTCCTCAATTTTATTTTGGTAAGGGGAAAAATATTTTATCCATAATTACCAGAGCTCATCATTATGTAAATGTCTGAGTTATAACTATGCAAGAAGTTTATTTGCTCACATTTCAAATTTCGTTTGTGTTCACCATAATATTTCAGAGGTTCCATCTTCTAATCACATAAGTACAAAACATTTCCAAGCTCCTTTTAAAATTAACTCCAGTATACTCTATAAATATGATAATCATATTTTAAACTTTCAGGAAATCCAGTCTCTACTAACACTTGGGGAAAAAATTAACCAGATCCATTGAAAGAAATGAAACTGAAAACTGAGATCAAAAGGTCATAAATATTTTAATATTCCTATTTAAACTTAATATTAATTTACATAAAAACTTACTTCACTTCTCAATGCATCTGTCGCAGTCTTGCGTTCTGCGGGGTCAATTGCAAGAAGAGTTTCAATCAACGGCAGCGATGATGATGGGAAAGCTTTAAATGTCTCTGAAATGCAACGCTTGTAAGGTTCTCGTGGTCTAAATAGAGTTGCATTTGGCAACTTTGACTTTTTCCAATATTCATCGGAAGGCGAGCCACACAGCTTGTATATCTTATGCAGTTGTTCTACCTTAGCAACAAAAAAGATACTTTTCAACACCAAAATATGAGAATTGGTACAATGAATATAAATTAGTAAAGAAATATGTACTCTATCCATTTGGTATGTGTTTGGTCATGTCTTGCTGAAAGGGCCTACAAAATAAAGAAGGTTCTAGGAGTGTGGGATGTGAATCCATACTGTTCGTTGATGTAGTTGGGGTGGAGGTAAAAGTTTTATTCCAAGATAACTTAACACTGACGCATAAAATTGGCTTATTTTTAATGTTACATCAATATGACCATTTGGCATAACAATATACTTACTTAGGGTATTCCCCCCCCCCCCTGTAATACCTGCCTCTGTCCTAATAAAAGAGTCTGGTTAATTTGTCATTTTGAATAGTAAGTTTTGCATAGGCTACACCGACATAATTAAAATTAAAAAAAACAATAATTTACTCAAAAAATAAATTCCCGATCTTTAAATTAATGTTGAAAAACAATCATCGAAAAGAAATACTACCTCTGACCTCCAAAGAATGGCTTAAGCACAATTTTCACGCAAATTAAGAAGTAAGAACATGAACATAAAGTTAAAGTGGAGAACATAAAATATGTTCCAATTCCACCCTTATATTTCACTTAAATATAGTACAAGCGAGACCTCACATAAGTATACTAGTGAATCTAGGAACTCACGTAAGTATACTAGTTAATCTTCTTTTTTCTTAAAGCACAGGTACCACTTTGAGGGTAATACTAATATAGTCTTTACAAAGTATTATCAATGTTCTAAAAGGCGCTAGGCGGGAGGCCGGAGGGGGCCTAGGCGAGATTTTTTATTTTAAGTCAATTTTAATATTTTATCTTATATTTATCCAAACAAAACAATAATATAAAGCAAAACAACCTATAATAAAGATAATAAAGACATTTGCTTAAAGTTCAAACACATCCATATTGTTAATGTCAAAGTTCAAACACAAACATGCAATTATTCAAAGTTCAAAACATATTTTTAACTTATTAGTTTTATTCATAAACAAGATTGCTATTAAATAATAAAATTTAAAATTACAAGAATTTAATTCAATATTAAAACTAAAGAAACTAAACATAAATTTAAGAATTATATTGAATTAAACTAAATATTACAAATGTATCATCATTTATATAATTTAAAGATGGTACAAATTCAAAAAATTATAACTATAATAAAATTATCAATTTTGAATTGATATTGTTCACTTCTTGTTGTGATTTGATAGGCTACAATCTGTATTATGAATATGGTAAATCATTAGAAGAATAAATATATCAAAATCCGGTTTGGGTAGTTATTAAAATAAAATAAAAAAACTCTCCACCTAATTTCCTAGAGGAATTTTTTTGCCGCCTTAGCCTAGGTGAGGTGTTAGGGGGGCTTAGCACCTAGGCAAGGCACCAAGGGAGGGCCTAGCGCCTAGGCGGGGATTTTTAGAACACTGAGCATTATACCTTTGAAATATATACTTAAGTGTGTCTATAAAAACCTTAACATTTGGAAAACCAAAAGGTCAACAAACGAGTAGGGCTCCTTTTCTTTAGAACAGATAGAATACATATTTTTGCACTAAGGTCATAGTGTTGGCATCTGAGTTTCTCAGCTCAAGTACACTCGCATGTAAAGAGACTACTGAATGCCAAAATGGAGGTATTAGCCTGTCATATTATATTACCAATAGGCAAACTTCAAAATGTGGCAAATCTTTGTTAATTTGATTTTAGAGGTTTTGACAACTAACCATTTATGCTTAACTAAATTAGTTTTCAAGGAATATTATGTTTAAAAAAAATTAACAGGTAATACAACAGTGAAGTCCTAGGTAGTTTGAAGTTGTCATGCCAAATGCTCAAGTTTCAGCATCTGTCTGTACATCTAGTCAAGGATACCTCGCCTTTAAGTAGGCTTTGTATTAGCAACATCTACTCCCATGAATTATTCTACCCAGAGGTTTTTTATATGGTGTGCAAGTTTCTAAACTCAAAATAAGCTCAACCCCCATGCTAGATGAATGCTTTTAACATTTGGTAGATGTAAGCAAATCAGAAAATGTCTGAGAAATGGTATTTTCGCACACCAAAACTAATTTATTGCAGTGATTACAATTTCATGGTCAACAAAATGCTAGCTATAATACATGCTAAATTTCACCCAAACATCCGTCTAGTATTCCAGTGAGAATTGGGTTTGGCCCACTCATATTCTTTTACTTCTTTTAGAACTTGTGTCCTTAATTTATTGCCCTTGAAAGTTCCTTCTTATTCTATTTCGATTATGTGCACATTTCTCCCCCACCCCACCCCACCCCACCCCACCCCACCACACCACACCAAACCAACCAACCAACCAAGGTTTTTTCATATAAATAGTATGCATACCTTACTTGATTATTCGACATCAATTTTATAAAATTGTGATACCATCCAACCCAATATTACTTGAAATAAAGTACGTTTCGGTACACGGTACGCTACATCGTTAAACGCGATACGCTAGAGTATTTTAATATAAGTTTTTATAATTAGGATTTCTCTTAAATGATATAAACTTGAGTTTTATAGAAATTTTTATTTGAATCAACAAGTTGAATATTTTATAAATATATTAGTAAAAATTTAATGTTTTAGCACTCAATACTAAGTTATAGCACCCAATACTAAATTATAATATTGATATTTGAGCAATTGGCTTAAATATAAATAACTACCCTAAACTATTAACTTTTTTCCACTTCGGTGATCAACCTTTTTCAATTTTTTCAATCAGGTCATTAAACTATCAATTTTTTCCACTTTCGTTCACTTAAACATGTCACGTCATAAATTGAAGATGTGACCCTGCTCACTAGGCTAATCAATGTCTTCGTGTAATAAAAAAATTAGGCTTAAATATAAATTATTACCCTTAACTATTGACATTTCTAACTTTGGTGACCAGTTTTTTAATTTTTTCAATCAGGTGATTAAACTATTAATTTTTTCTACTTTGGTTCGATTGAAGTTGCCACGTCATAAATTGATGACGTGACTTTAACACGTATAGGATGTGACTGATGATGTGTTAAAACAATACTCATTTTATAATTAGTTTAAATCAATTTATAAAAACTAAATAGGCATAAATGTAATATTATATTATAATTTAACAACAAAAACTAAAAATAATTTAAAAATGAAACATCTATTTAAAAGGTTCTTTTTTATTCAAAAAAAAACTAAGTAATAATTATGAAAAATATTACTTATCACTATCATTAACACCTAAATTTTCAAAAAAAAAACAGAAGAAAAAAAACTCTCTGTAACTAATTATTAGATATCATCTTACTAGCAACTATCATTAACTAATTTTTTTCCACAAAATAAAAAATGGTATTAAATTATTAGAACATAATTTACACATAATCACTTTCCATGTACTTGAGCTCTTAGTTAATGGAGAAAACTAATTAAAAACTAGTAATTAAAAAGTAAATAATTCTCACCATTTTGACTCTATAAACCCACCATCTTCAACTTCAATTGAACTAAAGTGGAAAAAATTGAAAGATCACCATCAAAGTGAAAAAATGTCAATAGTTCTAGGTAATAATTTATATTTAAAACTAATTTTTAATTACATGTATGCATTGATTAGCCTAGTCAGCGGGTTCACGTCATCAATTTATGACGTGGCAGGTTCAATTGAACGAAAGTGAACAATTAATAGTTTAATAATCTGATTGAAAAAATTGAAAGGTTAATCACTGAAATGGGAAAAAGTTAATAGTTTAGGGTAGTTATTTATCAATTCTATAAAATTGTGATACCATCCAACCTAGTATTACATGAAATGTGGTACGTTTCGGTACGTGTACGGGAACGCGGTACGCTACATAGTTAAAATGCGATACGCTAGAGTATTTTTATATAAGTTTTTATAATTAGGAATTCTCTTATAATCTAAATGATATAAACCTAAGTTTTGTAGAAGATTTTTAGTTGAATCAACAAGTTGAATATTTTATAAATATATTGGTAAAAACATAATGTTTGGGCATCCAATACTTAGTTATAATATTTATAATATTGATATTTGAGCAATTATAGTTAACAAAAAAGAAATTTTTCGATACGCTAAATTTAAAGTATTGGTACGTAACAGTACCTTGTTTGGGTATGCAAAGACCAATACTCTCATAGACCTAGCGAATCGTGTATTGGTACTTGCGTACCCAAACAGGATACTCTTACATACCAATACTCTAAATTTAGCGTACTGAAAAATTTCTTTGTTGTTTAACTATAATTGCACAAATATCAATATTATAACTTAGTATTGGATGCTCAAACATTATATTTATACTAAAATATTTATAAAACAATCAACTTGTTGATTCAACTAAAAATCTTCAATAAAACTTTGGCTTATCATATTTAGATTCTAAGAGAATTCCTAACTATAAGAAGTTATGTAAAAATACCCAAGCGTATCAAACTTTAGCTATGTAGGGTACCGCGTACCCGTATTCGTGCTGCGTACCGAAACGTACCACGTTTCAGGTAACATTCCATCATATTACAGAAGCTATTGTGCCACTTTGAAGAAGTATATCAAATTATTTATAAAAAAGGTCATATTACAGAAGCTATTGTGCCACAATCTAAGCAAGAAACTGACATTATAATCCACAAAATGTTAAGTCTATCTAGAGAATTTAATAGCCATAAAATCTAGATGATAGTTGAAAATTTTAAATGTGCCAATTATGTACCTCTGTTCGACCAGGCATGATAGGTTTCCCAGCCAATAACTCCGCTAATATGCAACCTGCACTCCATAAATCTATGCCAACGCTATAATCGGTAGCCCCAAGAAGAAGTTCTGGAGGCCGATACCAGAGTGTAACCACCCGACTGGTCATGGGATGCTTGTGGTTAGGATTAAAAACAGTAGCCAACCCAAAATCAGCTATCTTAAGGATTCCTCCATTATCAAGAAGAAGATTTGACCCCTTGATGTCGCGATGAAGCACATTACGTTTGTGACAGTGCTCAAGTCCAGATAAAAGTTGATGCATGTAACATTTAACCTGCAGAACGGAAACTAGTTAAATTGACCATCCTGTCAATGCATGTACTTCTATTTTAGAATGTCGCAAGAAAGTCAGTCTAACCTGCTCAACTGTAAACTTAATGCCTGGGCTAGCAGCTAGACCAGCCAAATCATGTTCCATGTACTCAAACACCAGGTACAAACTACATGACATCCTTGAAGTGACCAAACCTTCCAATTTAATGACATTTGGATGATCCAGTCGCCGCAAAATGATAATCTCCCTAGCCATAAATTTCACACTCTCGGGTTCCAAATTATCGAACCGTACCTTCTTTAACGCAACAATTTTACCTGTTATATTATCTCTTGCTTTGTACACATTGCTATAAGTTCCTTGTCCAATCTATAAACATATAAATATTGAATCTGTGAAAAAGGGCCCACTAAGGTCAAATAACAAATCAACAAATGATTAAAACGTATGATTGTGCCACCTTATCAATTTTCTCAAAACTGTCAGCACGTCGAGGTAGCCAACCATCGAGTGCTTCACCAAGAACATCTGATAGCCAGGGTGGCCATCCGGCTGCAACCTGCTCCCCATGCCTATGCTTGGGTGGATTACTCAACCTCGGGTGACCCTTCATTCTTCTCCTCTCACCCCTTGATCTTCCATCTTTATCTGCCTTCTGCGTCTCATCAATCTCATTGCCATCATTACTGTTTTCTACATTCCTCCCCTCCACCTCCAAAGTCCCACTAGATTCAACACTCAAATTACTCTTATTCCTCCCCCCATCTCCAGCCTCTGTTTTCTCTTCCTTACCATTATACACTACACCCGACGAAACCTCTCTGCCCAAAACACACCCCATATCTTAAATCTACAGTTCATCACCAGACAATACTCTCTAATTACTCACCAACAATTAATCACTCTACTTCATAACTTCCTGCCAAAATTAAATAAATAAATAAATAGCAATCAACAAAATCAAAAACCCACCACCCCCTCATCTAATCAGAGAAATTAAATTTCCCAACTCAATTGATCAATCTCGTTGCAGAAAAAAAAATATAACAAGTATACACAAGGATAATTCGATATATACAATAACAGATAGCAAACATACATAAAAAAATATACACATATATAAACCCTAACTCAGATAATAATGATTCAAATTGCTAGAACGAGCAAAAAAGAGTTGAATTACTAACCTGACTGAATCTGGTGAAAGAAAAATAATAGAGTTCTAGAGAGTAGGCGTTTGCTCAACACTTTTGTGTTCTTAGCCTTCTCTCACTAAAATTCTCCCTCTACTCTCTGTAATATTCAACTTTCTGGGTCTTGGGCCAAAAAGATATAATAATTAATTAATATACTCTGCAAGTCAAACCTTCTCGCAGTAGCAATGAATAAAGGCAAGCCGATCTCAATTATGGAAAATTATATTTTCTTTATTTGCAGCGAGATATTTGCTAAGTTTACTCCTAAGAATCTATGACAAATTTTAAATGGAAAAAAGGAACAACATATAATAAATTTAAATTTATCACTTTTTCATATGGATTTAGTTCGATAAATTTCACTTTTTATAGAGAGAAAATTAAATGTAAATGTGTCTTTTGAAAATTAAATTTGGAAAAAAATAAAATATACTTCATTTGTTTCGAATTATAAGATTTAAATATTAACTATCAAAAAATCAACTTGAGATCTTTTTAATTTTAAAATTGACAAGATTCATTTAAGTTTTGAAATAATAAATTTTATAACTTGTATTACTTTTTAGGTAGTTTATGATATTCATAATTGTATTATCATAAATTAAAAGAATTCATGTTAATTCTAAGTTTAAAATTGCCTTTGAAAAAGTAAATATTGATCTTTTAATTTGAAACTGATGTTAAGAGTGTAAACAAGTCGAACCGAAGCGAACAGAGAGCAGCTCGAATTCGACTCGAAATATTAAATTCATACTCGAATTTGATTATTCTACTCAGATTCAACTTGATATGAATATTTATTAGTCGATTCGACTCGAATCGAATTATATTCAAACTACTCGCGAGTTTCAAATTCAAACTCGAATTCGAGTCTCCACATACTAACTAGTTTTATAATAAATATAATTATAAATTAAATTTGTTATTTTACTTAGAAATAAGAAAACATATTCACTATTACACTTTATAAATATAAAATCACAATTAACAATAAAAAATAATTAATTTGATTTAATTTTGTATATATTATAAATGAATGTATCGAGTATCTTATCGAATTTGTATCAATCGAGTATGTATTGAATCACATTTGAGAATTCGAGTAATTTGAATCTTAAACGAGTTGAGTATAACATTACTCAAATTATACTCATATTTTTATTTGAACTATTTTTTATACTCACATTTTGATTATATTACTAATGTAAGACCCCAACTTTTATGAATACAGATTTAATTTTTTATTAAATATTATTTTAAATAAAAAGATGTGGATTTGATATAATGTTATAGTTGTGGGTAATATTTACAAATTTTGCAAAGTAAACAAGTTGTTATAAAATATTCGTTTGGTCGGGGATCGAATATTCGTTTTATCACGGAATATTCGTATGCCGGCACAATCATTGGTGAACCCCACAATGGAATTACTGTCGGAGTTAGAAAATGACAGAAATAACTTTTTATAAAAGTAACTGCAAAAATTTTACCGTTAACGGTTGAAATACCCGGTGATAAAAGTATAGTAATACGCGTGGTTGCATAGTAGCACATGGTATTATACAATATCTTTGATTATTGATGCTTACGTGAGAAGTCACTCAATTATATTCAATTATTACAACAGTAGTTGATGCATAGTATCTCATATTATTGGTTTAATTATTGTCACAACATCATCTGCACAATATTTTATATTATTAAATCAATAATTGAAACGACAAAGTTATTCATATTATTATTTGCATTATTGACAATGTCTAGAAAGTTCTGTCGAGGAAAGGGGTTTGTTACCTAATTGCGTGCCAATAAGGAGAAGTCATTATCGAAAAGCCCCATCTTTCCTGAGAATGATCTGGTTGTTAATATTATGAGTTATAACATTAATGATGAAAAAAATGTTATTAAAAATGTGTTTAGTGAAGCCAAGTGAATTGAGATAAATAGAGGGGTTTTTTTTATAAAATATTTATTGTAAATCTTGCCTATTACATAGACATCCACTTACCCATATTTCAAAATCGTATGTAGAAAGTTATCTCAGTTTTGTTTTATTACTTATATATATATATATATATTATAAGTTTTGTTTTTTTATATAAAATAGAATATATTATATTTTATTATATTGCATAATACTGCATAATGTTGTATAGTACTGCATAGTGGTTGCATAGTGCAGCATAGTAAAATCAAAAAATTTCAAAAGTTTCGTCGGTTATAGCCCGTGAATAAGTTACTGTGCAGACCATGATTTTTCCTTACTGTGCGTCCAAATAGTATCCTGCCATTCTCCTATAAATAAGATTCTTAGTTTAGAAATAAAAATCACACCAGAATCAGAGAATTCTTCTTCTATAATAGTGAACGTATTTCTTTAGAGTTTAAGAAAGCTTTGAATATAGAAAACAGTGCAAGTTTTCTTCAAGAATATTCCCACCATACCAGTTAGAAATACTCTCCTTTTAAGGTAAGGGGTATTATTTATTTCATATTTGCTTACGATATTATTTTTCGTATTCGTAAGGAATTTTATTTTCGTTCAATATTCGTAAATAATATTATTTTCGTTCAATATTCGTAAGAAATATTATCTTCGTTCAATATTCGTAGGAATATTATTTTCGTTCAATAGTTGTAAGGGATATTATTTTTGTTCAATATTCATAAGCAATAATATTTTCTTTCATACTCTGTAGTATGTAAGTAATATTATTTCGTTTCATATTCTTAATTCTATACTTATTTTGATAAGTATTGCTTCTATACTCCTTGAAATTTGTAGAATATCCTTAAAATTTGCGCTTCATCTAGTATCGTTTCACAAGAATATTTTTCTGAACATTCTTGTTAAAATTTGATCTTTTTATGTTGGGGTACTATTCATGGAGTACTATTCACGGGTACTATTTACTTGGGTACTATTCACGACAAAAATTAATTTCTTTTTTGTCCAAATTATTTTTGATACATGAATATTATTCTTGAATTTTACTCCACAAAGCAGTTATCATGTTGATAATTTGGACATTTTTAAACTCTGGATAAATTAAAAATCTTTAATATTTATCCTTGATTGATGTTTATATCATTGTCATCATCCTCATTCTTATATTGTGATGAAAGTCATCTTTGTCCCGTAGTGCTTAAATGAACTGTTGATTGGTATGATTATGACCAGGAATTATGTATCGGTATAATCATGACCTGTAATGTTACAAATGATGTGGTAAAAGTCCTTATTGACCCGAAGTGCGTTGATGGACAATTGTTACCATGATCATGACCATTGATGATATTAACGAATGTGATGCCCCTAAAACAGGTATACATCACCCATCTTGGGTCGCCAGATATAAGGTACTGAATACAAATACAAACTAATTATACAACCGTCGTGTAATATACGACAATACATAAACTGAGAGTTTTAATAGAAATATTGTCATCTAGACAATATCCACACTCAAAGGAGTCCTCATTACATTTATTGTCACACTATTTAACAGAATAGTGAGGACTACTAATGCTATCATCTGGACCGTCACTCATTTTCCCGACTCGTCCTAACTATATTCTCATTTCCTGAAGAGAACAGTGAAAGAAAGGTTGAGCTCAACTAGCCTAGTAAGAAATATTATGACTAAGATAATGCAGAATAAATTATCAATAGTCTTCAACAATATTAAACTGATAAAATACAATAGACATCAAGTTTAACTGCATCGGAATAAGCAATCCATTAGAAGAGTCAAGTATAGCATGATATCTACTATCTTCTATGATTTAAAATGTTTTCATCAATTTTTATCACTGAGACTCGGCTTAATAAATAAACCACATCGTTTAATCATCCCTGTATTACGGGCCAAGGATATTCATTAAATCATCAACGGTCATGACTATACCGAATAATCCCTGGTCATAATCATACAAAAAGCTGTTCATCAATGCATTATAGGCCACTGAGGACTTTTACCACATCATTTATAATATTACAGGTCATGATTATACCGAATGATCCCTGGTTATAATCATACTAAGTCCATATATGCACGTAAGCCAAAGATGACTTTCATTACAATATAAGCATGAGGATGATGACAATAACATAATAATTCAATAAAACAAATTCAAGAATAAATTTTAAAGATTAATAAGTTAATGTATCCTGAACTCAATAACGTCCAAATTGTCAACATGATACTGCTTTGTGGAGTAAAATTTAAGAATGCTCAGAAGAATATTTCTATGAAAAGATACTGGATGAAGCGCAAATATCCAGGATATTCTACTAATTTTATGGAGTATAGAAGCCAAAACTTTAACCAACTGAGTATAATAGAATATATGAAACTACAAATGGATCTTCACCCGCCATGCGGTAATCCACATAGACAAATTATTTCCACAATTTAATAAGGAATGAATACAAAGGATCATTCACCATGCATGTGGTAATCCACATAGACATGTTATTCCAACAGAATAATAAAGAATGAAATAACAGAAGGATTCACCATGCGTGCAATATAAACTGCACATACAGGTTATTCCCAACAGAATAATAAATAATGGAACCAGGTCCGGCGTAAACGCACAGACAGGATATTCCGACAGAATAATAAATAATGGAACCAGGTCCGGCGTAAATGCACATACATGATATTTCGACAGAATAATAAAGAACGGGATATTAGAAGAATTTCACTATGTATGCGGTACTTCGCATAAACAGGTTATTCCAACAGAATAATAAGAATGGAATAACAGAAGAATTTCACCATGTATGCGGAACTTCGCATATACAGGTTATTCCAACATAATAATAAAGAATGGAATAACAAAAGTTCTCTTTATGAATACGAAATAAATAATGCCCCTTACCTTAGAAAAACTGAATACTGGAGTAGTGAAGTAACAGAATACTTTTCTTCTTTCTCTCTATAGTTTTAGTGAATTCGTAAGAAATAATGAAGGAATGAGCTTCTATTTATAGGAGAATGGACTGAATAGTAATAAATTAATGAACGATCCAGATTGATTTACTTTTAAACGGACGGTCCATATTGGTTTACTATTAAAACTTAAAGCAACGGTCCATACTGATTTACTTTTAAAACTTTAAACCAGCGATCCATATTGATTTACTATTATAACTTTCCACCAGCGGTCCATATTGATTTACTATTATATCTTCAACCAATGGTCTGAAAAATTAGCACATCTCCTCATAGAATAATATTGTACCCAAAAATGATTTGGACCGAAAAAAATATATTTTTTGGGTGAATAGTACTCCGTGAATAGTAACTCGTGAATAGTACTCTGACACGAAAAGTGCCACGAATACCCGATTGAACAATATAACCTCCAGACATCAATTATTATCGAAACAAATGTCAATTTCCACTAACACAAATAATTTCAACACAATGGTACTATAAAATTCATCTCTAATCAACACGAACTTATTCATCCTTAATATTATAACTCACAATATTTAACAACCAGGTCGTTCCCAGGAAAAAGGGGGCTTTCCAATAAGGATTTCTCCTTATTGGCGCGCAATTAGGTGACCAAACCTCTCATTGACAGAACTTCTAGACATTGTAAATATTGCAATTTAATAATATGAATAACTTTGTAGTCTCAATTATTGATTTAATAATATAACATATTATACAGATGATACTGTGACAATAATCGAATCAATAATATGAGAGATATGATGCAACAATTACTGTAGCAATAATTGAGTATAACTGAGTGACTTCTCACGTAAGCATCAATAACCAATACCGTGTGCTACTATGCAACCACGCGTATTACTGTACTTTTACTATCGGGTAGTTCAACAGTTTTAACGGTAACACTTCCGCCGTTATTTTTATAAAAAGATAATTCTGTTATTTTCTTACTACGACAATACTTCCGTTATGGGGTCCACCAATGATTGTGCTGTCGTACGAATATTCCTTCTTAAAACGAATATTCCCTAACCAATCGAATATTATATAACCACTTGCTTACTTTGCAAAATTTATAAATATTACCCACAACTATAACATTATATTATATCCACACCATAATATTCAAAAATATATTTCGAGAGAAATAAATCTTTATTCATAAAAGTTGGGGTCTTATAATGAATATCATTGGCCCGTAGTGCATGGATAATTCGTGGATGTGATACTAACGAATATCCTTGGCCCGTAGTGCATGGATAATTCGATGATGTGGATTATTTATTGTGACGCCCCCAAAATAGGTCCACACGACCCATTCTGAGTCGCCAGATATTGCACTATAAAAATTAAATATAAACTTCATTTATACAACTGTTGAACTGTCATGCAGAGTACGACAATAGATAAGCTGTGAGTTTTAATACAAATATATATAACTCTCGTGGTGCCTTAACCACAAGATCTTACAATGGTACCTTACATAAAGGTACGGTTAATAATTGTTTTAGAAATTAAAATCTTTGGAAAATACTCAAGGAAACCTTCGTACATGGGAGGTCATGCGTCTAGGTTATGATAGATATCATATGTCCACAGAATTATCCTTGGTTGACCCAAAAGTCCCCAAAGAAAAACAAGAAGATTACTATCATCTTCTTTCCAATAGTGAGTCTTTTCTTGACATATAATTATCTCCGTTGTCTCCAAGTGAAAATTATATTTCAAATAAACTCCAAGATCATATAGGTAGTGCTCGTAGATATACTCAGTAAGTGGATGTGTATAACCCTGTCTTATGATAACATGAGGTTGTATGTCATTAGACATCTTGTATGATAGTGGCAAAACACCCTTCCAAAGTTGGGTTCACCTCACCCTATTCGGTTTACCAAAATTAAATATCAAATGACGTATACAATATGACACACTTATCTAAAGTTCTCAACAAAATTATTTCCATACTATTTAGGGAGAACCTCAACAGCTATAGACCACCGTTCTATTCTCCTGTTACCCCCGCTCGACCCAGCTACACTCTTATTACCTGAAAAGAATTATGAAGCAAAAAGGGTGAGCACGACTAGCCCAGTAAAGAATATCATGACTAAAGATAATTTACATCATCAATAGCCTTCATCAGTAATAAATCAGAGATTTATAACATATGGTAGATGATAAAACTTTTCAACCATAGTTGCAGCGGAACGAGCAATCCATTAGAAGAGTCAAATAGACCATCAGGTCTATTATCTTATCCATGTTAAAAGTCCACCAATAATGTTTTATCCCTGTAACATCAATAATTCTTGTGCACAATCATATGGATAACTCATAATCATAATTGTGATTCTAAATTTCTCTTCGCACCCAGGACGAAGATAATTTTTATCACCTATCTTCACCTGAAACATCAAAAATCATGGTTATACCAAATCACAATTCATGCTCATAATCATACTAATAAATTCATCGTTGTATTACGACCAAAGATATTCATTAACAATTCATCGTTGCACTACAGGCCAAAGACATACACCTGTATTTTAGAAGAGTCAAGTAGAGCATGATATCTACTATCTTCTACGAATTAAAAGTGTATAATCAATATTTTATCGCTGAGACTCAACTTAATAAATAATCCACATCATCGAATGATCCCTGCACTACAACCAAGGATATTCATGTAATCATCAATGGTCATGATTATACCGAATAATCCCTGGTTATAATCATACCAATAATTGTCCATCAATGCACTACGGGCCAATGATGACTTTTACCACATCATCTATAACATTACGGGTCATGATTATACCAAATGATCCTTGGTCATAATCATACCAATAAACAGTTCATCTATGCACATAAGCCAAAGATACTCATCAATCAATAGTTCATCTTTGCACGTAAGCCAAACATATACAACTGTAAAACCAATAATCAACAGTCTATTTTTGCACGTAAGCCAAAGATGACATTCATTATAATATAAGCACGATGATGATGACAATGATATAAGCATTAATCAAACAAAATCAAGGATAAATATTAAAGATTTTAAATTTATCCAGAGTTTAAAAATATCCAAATTGTTAACATGATACTGCTTTGTGGAGTAAAATTCAAGAATAATATTCATGTACTAAAAATAATTTGGACAGAAAAGAAATATATTTTTCGGGTAAATAGTACCCCGCAATAGTACCCTATAAATAGTCCTTCGAGAATAGTACCTCGTGAATAGTACCCTGACATGAAAAGTACCCCAAATACCCGAGTGAATAATATTCGGGTGAATAATAATTTGGGTGAATAGTAACCCGTGAATAATAACTCGTGAATAGTACAACGACACGAAAAGTGCCCCTAATACCTGAGTGAATAATACTAGAGTGAATAGTAACTGGGTGAATAGTAACTCGTGAATAGTAACTCATAAAAAAATATCAAAGAAAATGATATTGCATGACGAGTACAAAAGAAATGATATCTCATACGAGTATAATAGAATATACGAAACTGCAAATGGATTTTCACCAGCCATGGGGTAATCCACGTAGACAGATCATTTCCACAATTTAATAAAGAATGTAATAACAAAAGAATTCATCAGGCATGCGATAGACCGCACAGCCAGGTTATTCCCAACAAAATAATAAAGAATGGATTAACAGAAGAATTCACCAGGCATGCGATAGACCGCACATACATGTTATTCCCAAAAGAATAATAAAAATGGAATAACAGAAGAATTCACCAGGCATGCGATAGACCGCAAAGATAAGTTATTCCTAACAGAATAATAAATAATGGAACCAGGTTATGCGTAATATGCACAGACAAGATATTCCAACAGAATAAGAAAGAATGGAACCAGGTCATGCGTAATCCGCACAGACAGAATATTCCAATAGAATAATAAAGAATGGAATAACATAAGAATTTCACCATGTATGCGGTACTTCGCATAGACAGGTTATTCCAACATAATAATAAAGAATGAAATAACAGAAGAATTTCACCATGTATGAGGTACTTCGTATAGACAGGTTATTCCAACATAATAATAAAGAATGGAATAACAGAAACTCTCTTCATGAATACGAAATAAATAATACTCCTTACTATAATAATAATATCTCTTACCTCAGAAGAAGACTGGATACTGGAATAGTGAGGTAGCAGACTTCTCTTCTTCTTTCTCTCTATAATTTCTCTCTATAATAATTGTTCTATAGCTTTAGTGAATTGGCAAAAAATAATGAAGTAATGAGATTCTATTTATAGAAAAATATAGTTTTGATAATTACACATTTTGGGGCTCAGAATATTACAGTATAATACCTTTCTCTTTCCTTTTATTTTTAATTTAGTCCTGCAAGTATTATCAAACTTGCACCACCTCCCCTAATAGTAAATCATGTGAATCAATAGTAAATCATGTGAATCAATAGTTCTAGACATGTAAAAATATGAATTACAGTATAGTACCTCCATCTATACCTCTATTTTTAACTTAGTCATGTAAGTATTATCAATCTTGCACAACCTCCCCTAATAGTACAAGAATGTGAATCAATAGTACACACATGTGAACAAATAGTTATAATCATGTGAATTAATAGTAATTAATTGCTCATTTATCCGATTAATTATCCGATTGGTCAGTATAACTTCCAGACATCAATTAATATCAAAATAAATGTCGATTTCCACTAACACTAATAATTCTAACACAATAGAACTATCAATTTCATCTTTAATCAACACGAACTTATTCATCATTAATATTATAACTCACAATATTTAACAACCAGGTCGTTCCCAGGAAAGAGGGAGCTTTCCGATAAGGATTTCTCCTTATTGGCGCGCAATTAGGTGACCAAACCTCTCCTTGACAGAACTTCTAGACATTGTCAATATTGCAAATAATAATAAGAATAACTTTGCCATCTTAATTATTGATTTAATAATATAACATATTATACAGATGATAATCTAACATCAATTGAATCAATAATATGAGAGATATGATGCAGCAATTATTGTAGTAATAATTGAGTATAACTGAGTGACTTCTTACGTAAGCATCAATAATCAATACCGTGTGCTAATATGCAACCACGCGTATTACTGTACTTTTACTACCTGGTAGTTCAACAGTTTTAACGGTAACACTATCGCCGTTATTTTAATAAAAAGATAATTCTTTCATTTTCTAATTACGACAATACTTCCATTGTGGGTTCCCCCAATGATTGTGCCGTCGTACGGACATTCCCTAACCAAATGAATATTTTATAACAACTTGCATACTTTGCAAAATTTTCACATATCACCCTTAAATTTAACCCTTTCTCAATTTAACTATTTACTAAATAAAATAATAATTATAAAAAAATTGAATACTTTCATTTCATAATTTCAGGATCTCACAATCTCCTCTCCTTATGAAATTTCACCCTCGAAATTTACGTACGTACCTGGTATTCAAAGAGATGAGAATACCTTGCTTTCTTTTCGAATTGTACCTTCCCGGTTATATCCTCTGTATCATGATTTTTCCATTGTCCATCTCCTGTATTTCAGATATCATTCTAGAATATATCTTCAAAACAAAGATCAATTGACATATCACAAATTGTCAACTTATCAAGTAAAAATTTTGGCTTAGATAAGTCACACACTAGCGAAGTATATTACTCGTCTCTCCCCTCCTAGTTCTAGGCTCATATCTTCGCCAACGACCATATCCTTAGGCTCTGATACCATTTGTGACGCCCCAAAATAGGTCCACAGGACCCATTCTAAGTCGCCAGATGTCGCACTATAAAAATCAAATATAAACTTCATTTATACAACTGTTGAACTGTCGTGCAGAGTAAGACAATAGATAAGCTGTGAGTTTTAATACATATATATAACTCTCATGGTGCCTTGACCACAAGACTTTACAATGGTACCTTACAAAAAGGTATAGTCAATAATTATTTTAGAAATTAAAATCTTTGGAAAATACTTAAGGAAACCTTTGTACATGGGAGGCCATGCGTCTAGGTTATGATAGATATCATATGTACACACAATTATCCTTGGTTGACCCAAAAGTCCCCAAAGAAAAACAAGAAGATTACTATTATCTTCTTTCCAATAGTGAGTCTTTTCTTGACATATAATTATCTCCGTTGTCTCCAAGTGAAAATTATATTTCAAATAAACTCCAAGATCATATAGGTAGTGCTCGTAGATATACTCAGTAAGTGGATGTGTATAACCCTGTCTTATGATAACATGAGGTTGTATGTCATTAGACATCTTGTATGATAGTGGCAAAACACCCTTCCAAAGTTGGGTTCACCTCACCCTATTCGGTTTACCAAAATTAAATATCAAATGACGTATACAATATGACACACTTATCTAAAGTTCTCAACAAAATTATTTCCATACTATTTAGGAAGAACCTCAACAGCTATAGACCACCGTTCTATTCTCCTGTTACCCCCGATCGACCCAGCTACACTCTTTTTACCTGAAAAGAATTGTGAAGCAAAAAGGGTGAGCACGACTAGCCCAATAAAGAATATCATAACTAAAGATAATTTACATCATCAATAGCCTTCATCAGTAATAAATCAGAGATTTAGAACATATGGTAGATGATAAAACTTTTCAACCATAGTTGCAGCGGAACGAGCAATCTATTAGAAGAGTCAAATAGACCATCAGGTCTATTATCTTCTCCATGTTAAAAGTCCACCAATAATGTTTTATCCCTGTAACATCAATCAATAATTCCTGTCCACAATCATATGAATAACTCATAATCATAATTGTGATTCTAAATTCCTCTTCGCACCTAGGACGAAGATAATTTTCATCACCTATCTTCACCTGAAACATCAAAGAAAATGATATTCCATGACGAGTACAAAAGAAATGATATCTCATAGGAGTATAATAGAATATACGAAACTGCAAATGAATTTTCACCCGCCATGGGGTAATCCACGTAGACAAATCATTTTCACAATTTAATAAAGAATGGAATAACAAAAGAATTCACCAGGCATGCGATAGACTGCACAAACATGTTATTCCCAACAGAATAATAAAGAATGGAATAATAGAAGAATTCACCGGGCATGCGATAGACCGCACAGACAGGTTATTCCCAACAGAATAATAAATAATGGAACCAGGTCATGCGTAATACGCACATACAGGATATTCCAACAGAATAATAAAGAATGGAACTAGGTTATGCGTAATCCGCACAGATAAAATATTCCAACAGAATAATAAAGAATGGAATAACATAAGAATTTCACCATGCATGCGGTACTTCACATAGACTGGTTATTCCAACATAAAATTAAAGAATGAAATAACAGAAGAATTTCACCATGTATGCGGTACTTCGTATAGACAGGTTATTCCAACATAATAATAAAGAATGGAATAACAGAAGCTCTCTTCATGAATACGAAATAAATAATACTCCTTACTATAATAATAATATCTCTTACCTCAGAATAAGACTGGATACTGGAATAGTGAGGTAGCAGACTTCTCTTTTTCTTTCTCTCTATAATAATTGTTCTATAGCTTTAGCGAATTGGCAAAAAATAATGAAGTAATGAGATTTTATTTATAGAAAAATATAGTTTTGATAATTACACGTTTTGGGGCTCAGAATATTACAGTATAATACCTTTCTCTTTCCTTTTATTTTTAATTTAGTCCTGCAAGTATTATCAAACTTGCACCACCTCCCCTAATAGTAAATCATGTGAATCAATAGTTCTAGACATGTGAAAATATGAATTACAGTATAGTACCTCCATCTATACCTCCATTTTAACTTAGTCATGCAAGTATTATCAATCTTGCACCACCTCCTCTAATAGTACAAGAATGTGAATCAATAGTACACACATGTGAACAAATAGTTATAATCATGTGAATTAATAGCAATTAATTGCTCATTTATCCGATTAATTACCCGATTGGTCAGTATAACTTCCAGACATCAATTGATATCGAAATAAATGTCGATTTCCACTAACACTAATAATTCTAACACAATGGAACTATCAATTTCATCTTTAATCAACACGAACTTATTCATCATTAATATTATAACTCACAATATTTAACAAACAGGTCGTTCCCAGGAAAGAGGGGGCTTTTCAATAAGGATTTCATACCTGACTTATACATGCAAGATGTAAAGAGTACAAATTTCATGGCAATCAGCAATGATTAACCATAAGCTTGAAGAAACTACTCTTATTAGAGTTAACTAAAAGAAACTTGCCTGAACCGTTGATTACCGCAACGCAATTTTTAGCACTTTACCCGAAGACCTAATATTAATAATATAGATCTTCAATAATTAGAATAATATCATCACAGTATAATACTGTTATATTTATATCCACAGAATAACCTAAACACATTACCACATAACCATATCAGTCTATAATTCACATAAGACTTAGTATCAATTAGACTATTAAGTTTGAGTTGAAACTGACACAATTTTAACATCCCGACGGTCTAGTCGGTCAACACTCGAGTTTAAGTTCAGTTAAACTCTGCTTAAGCACTTAACCATGCCATAGAATCACATTTATATGATTTAACACTCGCTTTTTTATTTCATAAGTTATTCGTTAACACCTAGTAAGTTAAATACTAATCCAGCAACCTGGATTCTAAATCTAGCAACCAAATTTTTAATTCATCAACCTGGATTAACCAATCCATCAATCTAAACCTCAATCCAACAAATCAATTTCAACAAATTTTTCAATTCAGCAAACTGTTTTTCAATCCAGCAAACTGGATTCACAAATTATATAATCCAGCAGGCTGTATTCTAAATTCGTATCACGAAAATACCAAATTAGTTTATTATTTTTCTATCCTTAGTCCAAACATATATACACATATTTCATCCACAAAAATTATTTTTCCAAAATTTTCCAAATTCCTTTGATATTTTTCAAAAATTAATTCTAGTGCGTAGCTTAAGAAATTAACTACCTCGTGCTTAACTCCAAACATTCCCATCTCTTGGGATAACCTTATATATGCTAACGTGATGCTCCATTTTAAATTTCGTGGCAATCGAAGTTGTAGAACTCCGTTTATAGCGATTTCCGTCGGAAAATCACAAAAATTGGAACGATCATAACTTGGTCGTTTTAACTCGGAATTAGCTCATCTTTGGACACGAGCTACATAATACCATATATTTTCATTTCCCGAAAGGTAGAAATTATTACACAATTTAAGTTGTCAAAACAGCCCCTACAATTTCTTGGACAACAACTTTTTGACGTTTGACAGTTTTGGAGTCCTTCACCAAAACTTAAATAAAATGAAATCTATAACTCCGATTAATGATCCGTCAATTTTGTTGGGTTCCTATCTTTCCGAAATACAGTTTTCATCTATCACAATCCATATTTGGACATGTTAAGATCCTGGAATTTAGCCCGAAAGTGGCTGTTACAAAACTGTCCTTTTAACAGTTTTTCTTATCTTTGAGTAGTTTGGTAGAAATCCCATAACTCTCTCCTCCAATGTCAAATTTAGTCCGTTTTGGAGTCTATGGATAGCTTATTGAGTGTACTATAACATATCATAAATTCAAAATTTTTAGAGTACCTAACAAATCCGAAATTTTCTGTTTAGGGCAGCAGTCCACTAATTCATTTAAAACAAATAAAACTGTTTTGGTTCCTCTTCTTTGTTCAAGCTTATCAACCCTAAAAATAGCAAGATCTAACCACAAAATATCATATATCATGTAGATCTTCCCTCATATGGTACAAAATCATAAGTTCAACACTTGATCTAAAATACCATATCAAAACACTTTTTTAAAAGTTTAACTTTTCCGAAAAATTTTCATTTTTCTATTCCTTTTAATTCCAACCAAATCAACACCCAATATGGGTAGATCTAAACATTAAACACTCATTAACACATAGATCTAAGGTTTTTGAGTTTAGATTTATAGATTCAAGGTTTGATATACAACCATCAAAAACATACATAAACAAAAAGGTTTATACCTTTTCTTACTTGCTCTCCTTCTTCTTCTTCATAGCTTCTTCCATGGATGAATCTTTGGTGTATGAAAATCAAAAACTCTTCTCTCTCTTTCTCTCTTGAAGTAGCCGAAGCCTCCCTTCTCACTCTCTCTCTCTCTTTGGTTCATTTGGTTAGAAAATAAAAGAGATGAAAGAGAAACAAAATAAGATATATTAGATATATCTATATTACACTATCTCCATCCTTCTCCTTTTTCTCTCTCTTTCTTACTTGCCAAGAGTTTGCTTGCAAGAATGAACAAAGTGTTGTCCAATAAAAATGATGACACCTAGGAGAGTTGGTAGAAGAGTTGGTTTACCAACTAAAGTAAATAAATCACAACATTCATTCCCCCTTTTTGTTGCTCTCTTGATCCGGCCATGTAGCATTACTTCTCCACCATTTCTCTCTTTCTTTCCCCTTAGCAATTTCCAAGTGGTTGCTTGCAAGAATAAGCCTAAGTGTTGGTCAAATGTCTAAGTGACACAAAGGAGAAGTAGGTGGGAGTTGTCCACCAACTAAAGTAAATAAATTACATTCATCTCCCCTCATTTTCCCTTCTCTAGAACCGGCCACTTGGCCTTCATTTGCCACATGTTGGCTTAATTTTCTTTTATGCTTATTTGATTTAACAAACGTCCAAAAATTCCTCTCCCACTTGGGCTAAAAGTTGGGCCATTCCTTTAATGTATTGCTTGGCCTCTAACTAATTTCATTCGCCAACTCTTGGGCTATAAAATATACATAGTCCAATACCTTAAATCTTATCCAACCCAAATAATTTAATTAGGATTTTCACTTCTCCATTAAAACACCAATCCTTACTCACAAGCCCATTCATTTCCTTAACCCAATTTAGACTTGCTATAATTAGGTTATAAAATTAATCATTTTAAATATATAGAATAAATCTCCTAGAATTAGTAAGTATTCTAAATACCACAATTCTCTTTTTCCATAACCCTTAAGTTATTAAATCCTTCATTCCTAATATATATAATTAGGGTTACACTAGTTTCTTTTGTTTGTTTATATAATAAACAAAGATAAATCATCACACAATGTTCATATTCCTTACACACAACTTTTTAACCCTTATGGTTTAATACTTCGCATTTAGGATTCCCAAATTAGGGTTTAAATTCTCGAAACTGAAATTAAAGTTTCTGAGCGTATCGTTAGGGTTTTCTAACTTAATCACCATATTCATATCATGAATTTAGGGTTTCGGATTCCCGGAACTGAAACTAGGGTTTCAGAACCGATTTCTATGATTTCTTATCCATTGCTAGGGTTTTCTAACAGTTCGTTAGATTTTTCTAACTTAATAAACATATGATTAACATAACTTTAGGGTTTGCTAAAGTTATAACTTATCTGATCAATCCTTGATCTTAAATCATTATGGTTCACATATGTAAACAAATATATCGACTAGTATTCACTTCGATACTTATCCCTGATAATTCTTCAAAAGAATTTTAAATCTACCATAATCTTATACCTCATTACTAGACTATCACTTATAGTCTATCACATAATTCAAGTCTTGTCCAAAACTTTTGAAATTCTTGGAATTTCATTACATAACTGCCAATTCCATACACTAATTTCCTGTCTAGGTCCTAATATTGAACCTTAAATCAATCAATTATGATTTTCATAAATTGTCTAATTTCTCGGGTTGTCACAATAATTAATAGTTGCACCCGAGCTAGTCGCAGAGGTAGCAGCTGAGAGTGAGGAAGAAGAGGACCCTGGGGAGGATTTATTAGGAGAAATTTTTGATCAAAATATTGAACTGCAAGATCGTATTCGTGAGTTAGAAGAGAAGGTTGAAAAACGGCATGCGGTCGTGGAGCAAAGGGATATAACAATTCAAGATTGTGTTACCCGATATGTGATGCTTGAACAGAAGCACTCTTTGGCAGAGTATAAGATAATAAAGCTGGAATCTGAGAATTCAAATGTCAAGGATCAGCTGAAAGAAGAAACAACAGAACGAGTGAGAATGAAGGATGCATGGGTAAAAGCCGCACGACACGTTGATATTGTAGAAAGAGACGTCCGATCCAAAAAGGCCAAAATAGATGATATGGATCTCGCTTTTTGGAAAATAATTGGGAGAACCCAACATCGAGTTTGGAATTATCCTGTACAGATTGATCAACCCTAATTTAATATGGATCAAAGATTAATGAATCAGATCATGGATCAAGAGTACGACAAAGCAGTTGAGGGTGGAATGTGCCCTATAGCGAAGTTAAGTCCAACTGAAATGGTAATACCAAAAGCTGTCCCAGACAGTCCAAAGTCGGTGGTTCAAAGGAGAGCGTTTGTCATGACTTCCCAAAGAGCGAGGAACCTGAATGAAGTTATCACGGGTAAGCTAATCATAAACTCTTATGAAGTCTATACCTTATTCGATACCGGTTCTTCCTAGTCTTTTATTTCACCTAATTGTGGTCAACGTTTAAACTTGACTCCGGAGAAATTAGACTTTGACTTATCGGTTGAAACTCTGTTTGGAGAAACCGTCATTACATCCACTATTTATAAATCCTGTTTGATTCAAATCGGCACCCTCCCATTACCTGTTGATCTTATTTCTTTGAAAATACTTGCATTTGATATGATTTTAGGGATTGATTGGTTAACTATTCAACATGCTAAAATTGATTATTTTTGTAAGGTTGTTAGCTTTCATATTCCTAACCAACCTATTATGTGAATTCAAGCAACCAAACCACTAAAGTCAATCACTGTCATATCAAGCTATAAAGCCATTCGTTTATTAAAAAATGGATGTCAAGCTTTCTTAGCCCATGTCATGGATTTAAACAAAAATACATCAGATTTGAATGATATTTCTATTGTTAATAAATTTCCTGACGTATTTCCCGAAGAACTTCTTGGCCTACCCCTAGAACATAAAATCGAATTTTGTATCGACCTTAAATCAGGTACAAAACCCTCAAATATTTCTTCACCCAAAACGAATGTAACATGCGCCATAGACGTTGGCTCGAGCTATTGAAAGATTACGATAATATCATTCAATACCATCCTGGAAAAAGCAAATGTGGTAGCTAACGCGTTAAGTAGAAGATCGTATGCAGTTACGAGTGCGTTATTGTCAAACACAAAGACCCATTTCGTATAACTTACAAATAATGGAAATAGAGTTAAAGAATCAGAGAATATTCGTACGACATCACAATCATTGGTGGTGTGACACCCCCAAAATAGGTCCACACAACCCATTCCGAGTCACTAAATACATGGTACAGAAACAACTACAAACTTCATTATTACAATTGTCGTGCAAAATACGACAACACATATGCTGTGAGTTTAAATACAAATATTATCTTCTAGACAATATCCAAACTCAAATAAGTCCTCATTACGATTATTGATACACTATTTTACAAAATAGTGAGGACTGCTAAAACAACTGCCTGGACCCATCACTCCACACCTCGACTAGTTCCCGCTATATTCTCACCTCTTGAGAAGAAAAATGGAACAAAAAGTAAAAAGGACGAGCTCAACTAGCCCAGTAAAAAAAATTATAACTAAGATAATGTAGAACAAATTATTGTTAGCCTTCAATACATCAGATAAAATATAATGGACAACAAGTTTTAGATCAATATTCGCAGCGAAAATAACAATTCATTAGAAGAGTTAAGTAGAGAATGAAATCTACTATCTTCTATGATTTAAAAGTCCATCATCAATATTTTATCCCTTTAAAAATAATCAATATACATCTTGAATAAATTATTCATCTTTGCACTACATGCAAAAGATATTCATTTGTATCACCAGTTGGTCATGTTCATCTTAACACCTGTCCATCTTTGCACTACGGGCCAAAGATATTTATCAGGTAATCATTCATCTTTATACTACAGGCCAAAGATATTCAGTTATATCACCATTTAGGATTGAGGATGGTGAAAAATATCTTAAAGAAAATGAATCCAGTGAGATTAAAGGACAAAGATTAGGGATTCATACTTCAGTTTATCCAAGTTCAAAAATACTCCATAATAATCAATTGTGGAGCAAAATTAAAGAATGAAGATCAAAATAGTGATACAATCAAAGATAGTAACAAAAATAGATAATTTGGACAAAGAAAAAAAAATTTATTTTTTCTATGAATAGTGCCGTATTCGTGAATAGTTTCGTATACGTGAATAGTAACCCCGACACAAAAGGTAACAATTTCATAAGAAAAATCATACTTTGTGAATAGTACTCGTGAATAGTACTATATTTATGAATAATGTCGTATACGTGAATAGTGTCGTATACGTGAATAGTAACCTCGACATGAAAATGTAAAAATTTTATAATAAAATTCATACCAATATTTTGGTATAATGATATTGAAAGAAATAACATTATTTACGAACAAAATAACATCCCTTACCTCAAAAGAATAGTACTTTTGGCTGAAATATCGGATATAATGCAGAAGGAAACTTGCACTGAATAGTAACTTTCAAAGTATCTAAATACTTACAAAAATACGCTCGATATTATAGAGAGAAAAAACTTCTGAATTCTGGTGTGATTTTCAATTCTAACTAAGCACCCTATTTATAGGAAAATGCTAAAACGTTAAAGTAAACTTAACTTGCTACCTGATGGCTTTACCTACTACTATTCACGCACACCACCATTGAAAGAAAATTCTCAGCACACCAATAAGGACAAGAGTGGGGCCCACCCATTTTAAAAAATTTCTAAAAATGTTTTAAATTTAAACAATATTTAGAAACTTCAATAATTCATAATAAATAGCCATTTTATCAGGAAAATACAAATTTTATGTTCATTCTATAGGAAAGTTAATTCTCTACAACTTTGTAGAAGAAAGTTTTCCAAAATTCCAAACAGAAAATGTCCGAAATTCATATACTGCTGATTTTTAATACATTCATTCCGACAAAATACTGATAAAACTCCTCAGCATTAATTCCTTCATTTATATACATAAAATAAATATTTCCTTATCATATAAATCAATAATTAATTATTCACAAATAATATTACAAAATCACAATAATGACAACCAGGTCGTTTTCAGGAAAGAAGGGGTTTTCCGATAAGGATTTCTCCTTACTGGCGCGCAATTAGGTGACCAAATCCCTTTCTTAGACAGAACTTCCTTAGACATTGTCAATAATGCTATCTAATAATATTATTCAAATAATATGAATTATTGATCTGATAATGAGAAATACTGTGCAGTGACAATTATTGAAACAACAATAATATAAAATATCAACGTAGCAATTATTGAATCAATAAAATAAAATATTGAACAGTAATTACTGTAACAATTATTGAGTAGTGCCTTCTTAAGTAAGAATCAATAATCCAAAAATATTGTGCAATAACGTGTGCTACTGTGCAACCGCATGTATTACTGTATTTTAACCACCAGGTATTCCAACAGTGTTAACGGTAACAACTACGCCATTATTTATAAAAAAACTCATACTTGTCGTTTTATTCATCCGATAGTTTTCCATTATGGGGCCCATAAATGGATGCGCCATCGTACGAATATTCCCCGACAGCAAGAATATTCCACGACCAAACGAATATTCCCCGACAACAATGAATATTTTATAACCGCTTACTTATTTTATAAAATTTGCACATTTCACCCATAACCAAAGAATTTTATCAAATTAACACCTTATTATTCACAATAATAAATAAAGAAAATTTAATTTTATTTATAAAAAGTTGGGGTCTTACAACCTCCCCTCCTTATAAAATTTCGTCCTCAAAATTGACGTATGTACCTGGTGTTTCGAAAAGGTGAGGATATGTCGCTTTCCATTCCAATTCCAACTCCCAGGTCATTTCCTCCATATCATGGTTCCTCTACAAAACTTTAACTTGTGGTATAACCTTTGTGTGTAGGACATGCTTCATCCTATCCAAGGTCCTGACAGGTACCTCCTCGTACGTTAAATTTTCGGTTATCTCATCTGGTTCTAACTCAATAATGTGGTTTGGGTCTTTCACATATTTACGAAGCATAGATATGTGAAAAACATTATGAACACGAGACATGCTTGGAGGTAATGCGAGTCTATAGGCCACATTTCTTACTTGGTCAAAAATCTAAAATGGACCAAAAAATTGTGGATTAAGCTTTCCTCTCTTCCCGAATCTTGTAAAACTCTTCCATGGAGCAACATGTAATAGTACATGATCCCCAATATTAAATTCCACGTCCTTTTGATGAAGATTCACATAACTATTTTATCGATCATGTGCCATTTGTATACGTTGTCAGATTATTTGGATCTTCTCTGTAGTCATACGTACCAACTCTGGTCCCAACAATGTTACTCACCCACCTCATCCCAGCAAACTAGAGAGCGACACTTTCGTCCATATAATGCTTCGAATGGAACCACACCTATACTTGCCTGATAACTGTTGTTGTAGGAGAATTCCACCAATGGTAGGTACTTATCCCAACTCCCTTTGAAATCTAGGACACAATCTTAATAGATCTTCAAGAGTTTGAATTGTCCTTTCTAATTGCCCGTCCGTTTGAGGATGGTATGCCGAACTGAATCGTAAATCCGTGCCCATAGCTTTCTGCAAACTAACCCAAAACCGTGAAGTGAATCTTGGGTTACGATATGAAACTATGGATACTGGAATGCTATACAATCTCACAATCTCATTCACGTACATACGAGCAAGACGTTCAAGGGAATAAGTCTCCCGTATCGGCAAGAAATGAGCAGACTTTGTTAATCTATCAACAATAACCCAAATCACATCTATGCCTTGAAAACCTTGGGAACACCCGTAACGAAATCCATGGTAATGTATTTCCACTTCTATTTTGGAATCTCAAGTGGTTGCAATGGACCCTTTGGCACTTGATGCTCCGCATTTACACGTTGACAAGTTAAACACCTCGAGATACACTCTGCGATCTCTCTCTTCATATTGCTCCACCAAAATGTATGTCAAAGATCATGATACATTTTGGTACTCCTAGGATGGATTGAAAACGATGTGTTGTGTGCCTCCATCATGATTCTATGCTTCAAGTCAGAATCGTTAGGAATGCAAAGTCTGGAGTTGACTCAAAGTATTCCTTCTTCATCGATTCTTGCTTCTGAAATAACACCTTCTTTTACTTTCTTTTTCATACGCATCAGCTCTGGGTATGTGGCTTGATCAAATTTAACTTTATCGATTAAAGTCGGTTCTACTCGTATATTTGATATCATCACGTGGGTACTTGGAGCCTTTAACTCTATCTCCATCCTTTGTAAGTCATACAAAATGGGTCTTTGCGTTGTTAATATCGCACTCATTTCCGCATATGATCTTCTACTCAATGCGTCAGCTACTACGTTTGCTTTTCTAGGATGGTATTGGATGGTATGATCGTAATCTTTCAACAGCTTAAGCCAACTTCGTTGCTCCATGTTGTGTTCCTTTTGGGTGAAGGAATATTTGAGGCTTTTTATGATCTGTATAGATCTACACTTTCTCCACATACAGGTAGTGTCTCCAAATCTTCAACGCAAAAACGATTGCTGCCAACTCCAGATTATGAGTATGATAATTCCTCTCATATTCTTTGAGTTATTGAGTGGCGTAGGCTATGACTTTCCCATGTTGCATGAGAACACATCCTAACCCTTTGACTAAAACATCGTTGTAGATAAAAAATCCATCCGAATCAGATGGTATTGTCAGAACAGGTGCCGAAATGAGTTTCCTCTTGAGCTCTTAGAAACTCTTCTCGCATTCCTCGCTCCATATGAATTTTATATCTTTTTGAGTAAGCTGAGTTAACGGAGTAGCGATTCGAGAAAATCATTCCACGAATCTCCGATAATAGCCAGCTAAGCCCAGAAAGCTACGTATTTCGATTATTGACATAAGTTTCTCTTAACTGTGACTCATATCCCAATCTTGGATAGCACGTCACAATGACACCTATCAGTTTACCACTGCACGAATATGGCATCCCCTACAGAGAGTCTGGCTACTGTGCATTCCATAAAGGAAGTCACCAGTGAGAGGCTCGAGTACCAACTCTTGTAGTTGGGTTTTTAACTCCTAATGTTCAATAGGAGCCATTCGATATGGGGTTTTTGAAATGAGTTTTGTACCGGGTTCATGGTCAATAAATAATTTAACTTCACGTTCTGGGGGTAGACCGGAAAGTTCTTTAGGAAATACGTTAGGAAATTCATTAACATAAATTTTATTTTAATCTGACGTATTTTTGTTTAAGTTCATGACATGGGCTAAGAAAGTTTGAAATCCATTTTTTAATAAATGAATGGTTTTATGGCTTGATATGATAGTGATTGACTTTAGTGGTTTGGTTGCTTGAATTCGCATAACAAGTTGGTTAGGAATATGAAAACTAACAACCTTACGAAAACAATCAATTTTGGCATGATGAGTGGTTAACCAATCAATCCCTAAAATCACATCAAATGCAAGTATTTTCAAAGAAATAAGATCGACAAGAACTGTGATGGTACCAACTTGAATCATGCAAGATTTATAAACCGTGGATGTAACGAAAGTTTCTCCTAATGGAGTTTCAATAGACAAGTCAAAATTTAACTTCTCCAGAGTCAAATTCAAACGTTGAGCATAAGCAGGAGAGATAAAAGAATGGGTAGAACCGGTATCTAGTAAGGTATAAACTTCGCAAGAGTTAATAATTAACTAACCCATGATAACTTCGTTCGGGTTCGTCGCGTTTTGGGTAGTCACGACAAATGCTCTTCCAGGAACCACCGTCTTTGTCTTGTGCGGGACATCCTTTGGAGTCACCATTTTCGTTGGACTTGGTTTCGCTGTAGGGCATATTCCACCTTCCACTGGTTTGCCATACTCCTATTTCATGATCTGAATCATTAATCTTCAATCTATATCGAATTCGGGTTGACCGCAATGTACAAGGTAATTCAAAACTCGATGTTGGGTTCTCCCAATTACTTTCCAAAAAGAGAAATACATATCATCTATTTTAGCCTTTTTGGATCGAACTTCTCTTTCCACAATATCAACGCGTCATGCGGCTTTTACCCATGCATCATTCATTCTCACTCGTTTTGTTGTTTCTTCTTTCATCTAATCCTTGACATTTGAATTCTCAGATTCCAGCTTTATCATCTTATACTCTGCCAAAGAGTGCTTCTGTTCAAGCATCACATATCGGGTAACACAAGCTTGAATTGTTGTATCATTTTGCTCCACGACCTCCTGCCGTTCTTCATCCTGCTATTCTAACTCATGAATACGATTTTGCAATTCTAAATTTCGATCATAAAGTTCTCCTAATAAATCCTCTTCAGGTTCCTCTTCTTCCTCACTCTCAGCTGCTACCTCTGCGACTAACTCGGGTGCAACTATTAATTCTTCACTCACCACATGGATATCTCTAATTTCTTCTTCGCCTAATATCACATTATCCTGGTTGGTGATTAGAGGTGTCACAATGGTCTCATTCACTCCATTGCTAACATTTTCAGCTGCCATTCTCAAATACTACCACAAAATAAGGGTTAATTAAAGAAATTGACATTCCACATATTATCCCTATATTCTAACCGACCAATTAAATACCAAATAAGCTTAGGTAGGACACACTAGCGAAGGATTTACTTGTCTCTCCCCTCCTAGTTCTATTCCCCGATCTCCGCCAGAGACCATATCCCTAAGATCTGATACCAAATGTGACGCCCCCAAAATAGGTCCACACAACCCATTCTGAGTCCCCAAATACATGGTACAGAAATAACTACAAACTTCGTTATTACAATTGTTGTGCAAAATACGACAACACATATGCTGTGAGTTTAAATACAAATATTGTCTTCTAGACAATATCCAAACTCAAATAAGTCCTCATTACGATTATTGATACACTATTTTACAAAATAGTGAGGACTGCTAAAACAACTGTCTGGACCCATCACTCCACACCCCGACTAGTTCCCGCTATATTCTCACCTCCTGAGAAGAAAAATAGAACAAAAAGGAAAAGGGAGAGCTCAACTAGTCCAGTAAAAAATATTTTGACTAAGATAATGTAGAACAAATTATCGTTAGCCTTCAATACATCAGATAAAATATAATGGACAATAAGTTTTAGATCAATATTCGCAGCGAAAATAACAATTCATTAGAAGAGTTAAGTGGAGAATGAAATCTACTATCTTCTATGATTTAAAAGTCCATCATCAATATTTTATCCCTGTAAAAACAATCAATATACATCTTGAATCAAATATTCATCTTTACACTATATGCCAAAGATTTTCATCTGTATCACCAGTTAGTCATGTTCATCTTAACACCTGTCTATCTTTGCACTACGGGTCAAAGATATTTATCAGGTAATCATTCATCTTTGTACTACAGGCCAAAGATATTCAGTTATATCACCATTTAGGATTGAGGATGATGAAAAATATCTTAAAGAAAACGAATCCAGTGAGATAAAAGGACAAAGATTAGGGATTCGTACTTCAGTTTATCCAAGTTCAAAAATACTCCATAATAATCAATTGTGGAGCAAAATTAAAGAATGAAGATCAAAACAGTGATACAATCAAAGATAGTAACAAAAATAGACAACTTGGACAAAGAAAAGAAAATTTAATTTTTTTGTGAATAATGTTGTATTCGTGAATAGTGCCGTATACGTGAATAGTTTCGTATACGTGAATAGTAACCCCGACACAAAATGTGAAGTCCCCAAAATAGGTATACATCACCCATCTTAAGTCGCCAAATACATGGTACAAAATTCAAGTACAACTTAATAATACAACTGTCATGTAAAATACGACAAAACATAAATTGAGAGTTTTAATACGAATATTGTCTTCTAGACAGTATTCAACTCAAATGAATTCCTTAATACATTTATTATCACACTATTTCATAGAATAGTGATGACTACTAATGCTATCATCTAGACCGTCACTCCATTCCCCAACTAGTCCCAACTACGTTATTATTTCCTGAAGAGAACAATGAAAGCAAAAGGGTGAGCTCAACTAGCCCATTAAGAAATATTATGACTAAGATAATGCAGAATAATTTATCGTTAGCCTTCAACAGTGTTAAACTAATAAAATATTATAAACATCAAGTTTAACTGTAGCGAAACAAGCAATCCATTAGAAGAGTCAAGTATAGCATAAAATCTACTATCTTCTATGATTTAAAAGGTTTTTCATCACTTTTATCGCTGAGACTCAGCTTAATAAATAATCCACATCATCGAATCACCCCTGCACTACGGCCAATGATATTCTTTAGTATCACAACTACAAATTATCCATGCACTACGGGCCAAGGATATTCGTGTATTCATCAATGGTCATGATCATGCCAACAACTGTTCATCAATGCACTATGGGCCAATGAGGACTTTTACCACATCATTTGTAACATTACGGTCATTATTATACTGAATAATCCCTGATCATAATCATACCAAGTCCATCTATGTACTACAGGCCACATATGACTTTCAACATAATATAAATATGAGGATGATGACAATAATATAAGAATTCAATAAAACAAGTTCAAGGATAATTTTTTAAAGATTTATAATTTAATTTATCCAGAATTCAATATTGTCCAAATTGTCAATATGATACTGCTTTGTGTAGTAAAATTTAAGAATGATAACGTATCAAAAATGAATTGGACCGAAAATTAATCAATTTTTGTTATGAATAATACTTCGGGTGAATAGTACCCGAGTGAATAGTACCCTGTGAATAGTACTTCGAGAATAATACTCTATGAATAGTACTTTGTAAATAGTACTCATGAATAGTACCCGTGAATATTACTTTTGTGAATAGTACCATATAAATGAATAGTACTCACGGACAGTACTCCGACATGAAAAACTTAAAATTTAACAAGAATGTGTAGAAAATATCCTTGTGAAGCGATACTAAATGAAGCACAAATTTTAAGGATATTCTATTAATTTCACAGAATATAGAAACAATACTTTAACCGAATGATGGTATAATCAGGAATACACGACGAAATAATATTACTCACATACTGCAGAGTATGGAAGAAAATATTATTTTTATGAATACTGAACAAAATAATATCCATTACCTCAGAAGAAGACTGATACTGGAATAGCAAGGTAGCAGAATTCTCTTCTACTTTCTCTCTAAAGCTTCTCTCTATAAATGCTCTTGTGAGTCTTAGTGAATTGGTGAGAATGAAAGAAGAATGGGATTCTATTTATAGGAAAATATAGTTTCGATAATTGGACATTTTAGGGCTCAAAATATTACAGTTCAATACCTTCATCTTTTTTTATTTTTAATTTAGTCCTGCAAGTATTATCAAACTTGCACCACCTCTCCTAATAGTATATCTTGTGAATCAATAGTATAATCATGTGAATTAATAGTACAATCATGTGAAAAAAATATTTATAGTATAGTACCTTCATCTATACCTTTATTTTTAATTTAGTCATGCAAGTATTATCAATCTTGCACCACCTCCCCTAATAGTACATGAATGTGAATCAATAGTACACACATGTGAACACATAGTTATAAGCATGTGAATTAATAGCAATTAATTGCTCATTTATCTGATTAATTACCCGATTGGTCAATATAACCTCCAGACATCCATTATTATCGAAATAGATGTCAATTTCTACTAACACTAATAATCCCAACACAATGGAGCTATTAATTTCATCTTTAATCAACACGAACTTATTCATTATTAATATTATAACTCACAATATTTAACAACCAGGTCGTTCCCAGGAAAGAGGGGCTTTTCGACAAGGATTTCTCCTTATTGGCGCACAATTAGGTGACCAAACCTCTACTTGACAAAACTTCTAGACATTTTCAATATTGCAAATAATAATATGAATAACTTTGTCGTCTCAATTATTGATTTAATAATATAAAATATTATGAAGATGATACTGTGACAATAATTGAATCAATAATATGAGAGATATTATGCAACAATTACTGTAACAATAATTGAGTATAACTGAGTGACTTCTCACGTAAGCATCAATAATCAATACCATGTACTACTATGCAACCACGCGTATTACTATACTTTTACCACCGGGTAGTTCAACATTTTAACGGTAAAACTTTAACCGTTATTTTTATAAAAAGATAAATCTGTCGTTTTCTAACTACGACAATACTTCCGTTGTGGGGTCCACCAATGATTGTGCCATCATACGAATATTCCTTGTTAAAATGAATATTCCCCGACCAATCATTTGTAAATAATACCCACCACTATAACATTATATCAAGTCCACACTATAATATTCAAAAATATATTTCGAGAAAAATTAATCTTTATTCATAAAAGTTGGGGTCTTACAATCTCCCCTTCTTATGAAATTTCGTCCTCGAAATTAGGGTGCGTACTTGGTATGTCGAAGAGGTGAGGATACCTTGACTTCATTTCAGATTCTAACTCCCAGGTCATTTCCTCAACATCGTGGTTTCTCCACAAAACTTTAACTTGAGGTATAACCTTGGAGCGTAGAATATGATCCTTCTTATCCAAGATTTTAACAGGTACCTCCTCATATATCAAATCTTTCGCTATCTCGTCTGGTTCTAATTTAATAATGTGGATCAGGTCTTTCACATATTTACGTAACATAGATATGTGAAAAACGTTATAAACACGAGATATACTTTGCGGTAAGGCGAGTCTAGAGGCCACAGTTCCTACTCGATCGAGGATTAAAAATGGGCCAATGAATCGAGGATTGAGCTTTCCTTTCTTTCCAAATCTCGTAACTCCTTTCCATGGAGCAACATGTAACAACAAATGATCTCCAATATTGAATTCCACGTCCTTTCGATGAAGATCAGCATATCTCTTTTGTCGATCTTGTAAGGTTTTTATACGTTGTCGGATCGTTTGAATCTTTTCTGTAGTCATACATACCAACTTCGGTCCCAACAATGTTGCTTTACCCACCTCATCCCAGCATACTGGAGATCGACACTTTCTTCCATACAACACCTCAAATGGAGCCATGCCAATACTTGCTTGATAACTGCTATTGTAAGAAAACTCCACCAATGGTAAGAACTTGTCCCATCTTCCTTTGAAGTCAAGGACATAGAGTCTTAATAAATCATCAAGAGTTTGAATAGTCCTCTCCGACTGCCCGTCCGTTTGAGGATGATATGCCGAACTAAATCGTAAATTCGTGCCCATAGCTTTTTGTAAAATAACCCAAAATCATGAAGTGAATCTTGGGTTTCGATCAGAAACTATGGATACTGGCATACCATGCAATCTTACAATCTCGTTTATGTATATACGAGCAAGAAGTTCAAGTGTATAAGTTTCTCGCATCGGTAAGAAATGAGCAGACTTGGTCAATCTATCAACAATGACCTAAATTGCATCTATGTCTTGAGAAACCTTGGGAAGACCAGTAACGAAATCCATGGTAATGTGCTCCCACTTCCATTCTGGAATTTTAAGTGGTTGCAATGGACCTTTTGGCACTTGATGCTCCGCTTTGACTCGTTGACAAGTTAGACACCTTGAGATAAACCCCGCTATCTCTCTCTTCATATTGTTCCACCAAAATGTATTTCGAAGATCACGATACATTTTGGTACTCCCAAGATGGATTGCAAATGGTGTGTTATGCGCCTCCATCATGATTTTATATTTCAAGTCAGAAGCGTTAGGAACACAAAGTCTGGAGTTGACTCGAAGTATTCCTTCTTCATCAATTCTTGCTTTCGGAATAACACCTTCTTGCACTTTCTTCCTCATACGCATCAGCTCTAGGTCTGTAGCTTGAGCAGCTTTAACTTTATCGATTAAAGTTGGTTCTACTCGTATATTCGCCATCATCACATGGGTTCCTGGAGTCTTTAACTCTATCTCTATCCTTTGTAAGTCATACAAAATGGGCCTTTGCGTTGACAATATCGCACTCGTACCCGTATATAATCTTCTACTCAATGCGTCAACTACTAAGTTCACTTTTCTAGGATGGTATTTAATGGTATGATTATAATCTTTCAATAGCTCAAGCCATCGTAATTGTCACATGTTGAGTTCTTTTTGAGTGAAGAAATATTTGAGGCTTTTATGTTCCGTATAGATTTCCACATTCTCTCCATACAGGTAATGCCTCCAAATCTTAAGCGCAAAAACAACAGCTGTGAACTCTAGATCATGAGTAGGATAATTCCTCTCATATTCTTTGATATGTCATGAGGCATAGGCTATGACTTTCCCATGTTGCATGATTACACACCCTAAACCTTTGCCTGAAGCATCGCTGTATATGACAAAGCCCTCCGAACCAGCTGGTATTGTCAAAACAGGTGCTAAAATGAGCCTCCTCTTGAGTTCTTGAAAACTCTTCTCACATTCCTCGCTCCAACCAAATTTTGTATCTTTTCGAGTCAGCTGAGTTAATGGAGTAGCGATTCGAGAAAATCCTTCCACGAACCTCCGATAATAACCAGCTAAGCCGAGAAAGCTACGTAATTTGGTCACTGACTTAGGTTGCTTTTAGCTTTGAATTGATTCAATCTTTGCCGGGTCAACAGATATTCCGTGATTTGATATTACGTGCCCAAGGAATGCTACTTCCTCAAGCCAGAACTCGCATTTCTTTAACTTGGCATATAACTTGTTTTCACGAAGCTTTTGGAGTATCAACCTCAGGTGTTGCTCATGATCTTCACAGCTTTTGGAGTAAATAAGGATGTCATCAATCAAGACAACCACAAAGTGATCCAAATATTCCTTGAATACTCGGTTCATCATATCCATAAAGGTAGCAGGAGCATTAGTCAATCCAAAAGATATGACTAGGAATTCGTAATGCCCGTACCGAGTTCTGAAAGTAGTCTTTAGAATGTCATCAGTTTTAATCTTCAGCTGATGAAATCAAGAACAAAGATCAATCTTTGAAAAGAATTTGGCGCATTGTAACTAGTTAAATAGGTCATCAATGCGAGGCAACGAGTACCTATTTTTGATGGTGACATGATTCAACTCCCGATAATCAATACAAAGTCGCATAGTTCCATCTTTCTTCTTCACGAATAGAACAAGAGCATCCCAAGGAGACGTACTAGGTCGAATGAAACCGATGTCTAACAATTCCTGCAGTTGGGTTTTTAAATCCTAAAGTTTAATAGGAGCCATTCGATATGGGTCTTTGGAAATGGGTTTTGTACTGGGTTCAAGGTCGATACAAAATTCAATTTCACGCTGTGGGGGTAGGCTAGGAAGTTCTTCAGGGATTACGTCAGAAAATTTATTAACAATAGAAACATCATTCAAAACTGACTTATTTTTGTTTAAATCCGTGACATGAGCTAAGAAAGCTTGACATCCGTTTTCAATAAATGAATAGCTTTATGGCTTGAGATGACAATCATTGATTTTAATGGTTTGGTTGCTTGAATTCGCATAATAGGTTGGTTAGGAATATGAAAGCTAACAACCTTACGAAAATAATCAATTTTTGTATGATGAGTAGTTAACAAATCAATCCCTAGAATTAAGTCAAATGCAAGTATTTTCAATGAAATAAGATCGACAGGTAATGTAAGGGTACCGATTTGAACTGAACAAGACTTATAAACAGTGGATGTAATGAAGGTTTCTCCCAACGGAGTTTCAACAGATAAGTCAAAGTCTAATTTCTCCGGAGTTAAATTTAAACGTTGAGCGCAAGTAGGAGAAATAAAAGAATGGGTAGAACCGGTATCAAATAAGGTATATACATCGCTAGAGTTTATGATAAGCTTACCCGTGATGACCTCGTTCAGGTTCCTTGCTTTTTGGGAGGTCACAACAAACGCTCTCTCTTGAACTACTGATTTTGACTTGCCTGAGACGGCATTTGGTGTCACCGTTCCAATTGGACTTGGCTTCCCAGTATGATAAAATCTAGCTAGGTGACCTTTTCTTCCACAATTGTAACACGTTTTGGACTGCTGTGCACAGTTTGGACTGATGTGGCCCTTCTGCATTTGAAGCATATAATAGGTGGTCGTTCTCCTTCCTTAACAACGGGTGCTGGTGATGACATCTTTCCATCATTGTTGAATCTTCTCTTCTTGAAATGTCCACTTTTATTGTCTTGGCCATGATAACCACCGAAGTGGTTACCATTTTTGGCATGTTGATTCCCTCCACGTTTGTTGTCACCGCTGTGAGACCCCATATTTTATGAATAAAGATTTAATTTTCTCGAAATATTTTTTTTGAATATTATGATGTGAATTTGAGATAGTGTTATAGTTGTGGGTAGTATTTATAAATTTTGAAAAGTATGCAAGTTGTTGTATAATATTCGATTGGTCGGGGAATATCCGTACGATAGTACAATCATTGGTGGACCCCACAATAGAACTATTGTTGGATTGAGAAAATAAAAAAATATTTTTATGAAAATAACGACGGAAATTTTACCGTTAAAACTGTTGAAACACCCGGTGTTAAAAGTACAGTAATACGCGTGGTTGCATAGTAGCATACGGTATTGATTATTGATGTTTACGTGAGAAGTCACTCAGTTTTGTTCAATTATTGCTACAATAATTACTGCATAGTATCTCACGTTATTCGATTCAATTATTGTCAATATTTTATATATTATTAAATCAATAATTGAGATGACAAAGTTATTAATATTATTATTTGCAATATTAACGATGTCTAGAAGTTCTGTCAAGGAGAGGTTTGGTCACCTAATTGCGCGCCAATGGGGAGAAATCCTTATTGGAAAGCCCCCACTTTCCTGGGAACGACCTGGTCGATTAATATTGTGAATTATAATAATGATGATAAATATTATTAAATATATTAAGGTGTTTTTTATGAAGTTACAAAAGTTTTTATATATATATATATATATATATATATATATAAATTTTGTTTTATTAGTATTATTAATATAATAAAATAGAAAAGCTTTTTATATAAAACTGAATACTTTTATAAAGTTATTTGTTTTATTAGACAATAATTAGAATATATTATATTCTATTATGCATAGTGTTTTGCATAGTAAAATCTTTTTATATAAACCAGAATACTTTTATAAAGTTATTTGTTTTATTAGACTATAAATAGAATATATTATATTCTATTATGCATAGTATTTTGCATAGTAAAATCTTTTTATATAAAACAGAATACTTTTATAAAGTTATTTGTTTTATTAGACAATATTTAGAATATATTATATTTTATTATGCATAGTGTTGCATAGTGCTTGCATAGTGTTCTGCATAGTAAATCAATATGGACCGTCCGTTTAAAAGTAAATCAATCTGGATAGTTCATGAATTAGTTACTATTCAGTCCATTCTCCTATAAATAGAAGCTCATTCCTTCATTATTTCTTACGAATTCACTGAAACTTTAGAGAGAGAATTCTTCTTCTATAATCTTGAGCATAGTGCAAGTTTCTTCAAGTATATCCTCGCCCTAGCCATCAGAGTACTCTTCTTTATAAGGTAAGGGATATTATTTGTTGTACTCGTAAGGGGTATTATTTCTTTCGTATTCATGAAGAGAACTTTTGTTATTCCGTTCTTTATTATTCTGTTAGAATAACTTGTCGATACGAAGTACCGCATACATGGTGAAATTCTTCTGTTATTTCATTCTTTATTATTCTGTTGGAACATCCTGTCGGTGCGTTTACGCATGACCTAGTTCTGTTATTTATTATTCTGTTGGAATATCCTGTCTGTACGTTTACGCATGACCTGGTTTCATTATTTATTATTCTGTTGGAATAACCTGTCTGTGCGGTCTATAGCATGCATGATGAATTCTTCTGTTATTCCATTATTTATTATTCTGTTGGAATAACATGTCTATGTGGATTATCACATGCATGGTGAATGATCCTTTGTATTCATTTCTTATTAAATTGTGGAAATGATCTGTCTAAGTAGATTACCGAATAACGGGCGAAAATCCATTTACAGTTTCATATATTCTCTTATACTTAGTTGGTTAAAGCTTTGACTTCTATACTCCATGAAATTAGTGGAATATCCTTGATATTTGCGCTTCATCCAGTATCTTTTCATGGAAATATTCTTCTGAGCATTCTTAAATTTTTACTCCACAAAGCAGTATCATGTTGACAATTTGGACGTTATTGGTTCCTGGATAAATTAATTTTTGAACTTGTTTTATTGAATTATTATGTCATTGTCATCATCCTCATGTTTATATTATGTTAAAATTTATCTGTGGCCTGTAGTGCATAGATGGACTTGGTATGATTATGACCGGGGATTATTCGGTATAATCATGACCGTAATGTTATAAATGATGTGGTACAAATCCTCATTGGCCCGTAGTGCATTGATGGATAGTTTTTGGTATGATTATGACTATGGATTCTCTTCGGCCAAGGGTGAAAAGAAGAATTATTTTATGGTATGATCAGGACCGTTGATGAAAACACGAATATCTTTGGCCCGTAATGCATAAATAATTCATGGTTGTGATACTAAAGAATATCTTTGGCCTATAGTGCAGGGATGATTTGATGATGTGGATTATTTATTAAGCTGAGTCTTAGCGATAAAAGTGATGAAAAATCTTTTAAATCATATAAGATAGTAGATTTTATTCTCTACTTGACTCTTCTAATGGATTGCTTGTTCCGCTGCAGTTAAACTTAATGGTTGTTATATTTTATCAGTTTAACACTGTTGAAGGCTAACGATAATTTATTCTGCATTATCTTAGTCATAATATTTCTTAATGGGCTAGTTGAGAACACCCTTTTGCTTTCATTGTTCTCTTCAGGAAATGAGAACGTAACAGGGACTAGTCGAGGAACGGAGTGACGGTCCAGATGATAGTATTAGTAGTCCTCACTATTCTGTTAAATAGTGTGAAAATAAATGTAATGAGGACTATTTTGAGTGTGGATATTGTCTAGATGATAATATTCTTATTAAAACTCTTAGTTTACGTTTTGTCATATTGTACACGACAGATGTATTATTAAGTTGTATTTGAATTTTCTACCATGTATTTGGCGACTCAAGATGGGTGATGTATACCTATTTTGGGGGCGTCACAGTTGGTATCAAATCTTAGGGATATGATCCCTGGCTGAGATGTGAGACAAGAACTAGGAGGGGAGAGACGGGGAATTCCTTCGCTAGTATGACCTACTTAAGTTTATTTAGTATTTAATTGGTCGATCAGAGTATAGGGATAATATTTGATATGTTAATTAACCCTTGATTTGAGGCAGTATTTGAAAATGACATCCGAGAATGTTGAGAACATCAATGGAGCATATGAGACCGTTGAGTCTCCACAGATCAATAATCTGGATAATGTGCATCAGGAAGGCGACAATCCTCATGCAAACAACAACACCGATCAAATGATGAACGATAGGATGTTCAGAGGCTTTATAAAATTCATGCAACATCAGGTAAGAGAGACTCCTGTTCAAAATATAGGTGGAAATAATGGCAACCCACGGTCGGTCACCGCTAAGCAGTTCAAGGAGCTAGGACCACCGAAGTTTTTGGGAAAGCCAGAAACACTTAAGGCAGAGATGTGGTTAAAGCAGATCACCAAGATATTTGATGTCTTGGGATGCTCCAAGGAGAAAAAGGTTCCCTTTGCCACCTTTATGTTGCGTGAAGAGGCAGATTACTGGTGGGAATCGGTAAAACGTACCCAGCCTGACGCACTCAAGATGACTTGGGAGAAGTTCCAAGAATTGTTCAACGACAAGTACTTTCCTGAAAGTATTCGTCGCCTTAAAGAGGTAGAGTTCATTAAGCTGGAGCAAAACAACATGACCGTGTCACAGTACGAAGCCAAGTTTGTTGAGTTGTCCCGATTTGTGTCCCATTTGGTTGATAATGAGGAAAGAATAAGGGTTTTGAAACCCGAGATACGTCAATATCTTATCTCTCATAAACTGTGTTTGTATTCAGATGTTGTTAATAGGGCTGAGTTATTGGAGCGCGATAATGAGTCAACCCAACCAAAAGAGAGCAGCTGGCAAAATGATAATACCAGTGATAACAGTCATTGAAGCGGTGAAAATAAGCGTGAAGGGAATCAACATGCCAGAAATGGTAACCATTTCGGTGGTAATCATGGCCAAAATAATAAGAATGGACATTTAAAGAAGAGGAGATTCAACAATGATGGAAAGACGTCATCATCAGCCCTCGTTGTTAAGGAAGGAGAACAACCACCTATCATATGCTTCAAATGCGGAGGGGAGGGACATATCAGACCAAACTGTCCACAGCCTTCCAAGGTATGTTCTAGTTGTGGAAAAGACGGTCACATAGCTCGATCATGTCCTGTAGCGAAATCAAGTCCAGTTGGGACGGTGGCACCAAAGGCGGATACGGACAAAACAAAGTTGGTGGTTTCCGGGAGAGCATTTTTCGTGACTTCTCAAAGAGCGATTAACCCAAATGAAGTTAGCACGGGTTAGTTAATTATAAATTCTTGCGAAGTCTATACCTTATTAGATACCGGTTTTATCCATTCTTTTCTCTCTCTTGCTTGCGCTCAACGTTTCAATTTAACTCCGTAGAAGTTAGACTTTGACTTATTGGTTGAAACTTCGTTAGTAGAAACCTTCGTTACCTCCACTGTTTATAAATCTTGTTGATTCAAATCGACACTTTCACGTTACCTGTCGATCTTATCTCTTTGAAAATACTTGCCTTTGATGCGATTTTAGGAATCGATTGGTTAACTACTCATCATGCTTTTTGTAAGGTTGTTAGCTTTCATATTCCTAACCAACCTGTTATGCGAATTCAAGCAACCAAATCACTAAAGTCAATCATGTCATATCAAGCCATAAGTAAAGAGCTTCGGTCCTTTTTGTTGTTGACTTCCTTGTGTGGAATGCATCGAAGCCAGACTTTCTGTAGACGACGTCGTGAATGACGATGGAAAGTTGATAGGTATCAATGTGACGTACTATCCAAGTCTTGGATGAGGGTCACAGTTTTGAATGATATTTCTATTATTAATAAATTTCCTGGCGTATTCTTGAAGACTTCTTAGCCTACCCCTAGAGCGTGAAATCGAATTTTGTATTGACCCCAGTACAAAACCTGTAAGGCCCCAACTTTTTATAAATAAATATTTAATTTCTCTAATTATTATTTTTAAATAGTAAGGGTTGATTTGATTAATGTGGTTAGTTATGGGTAAAATGCGCAAATATTTTAAATAAGCAAGTGGTTATAAAATATTCATTGTTGTCGGGGAATATTCATTTGGTCGTGGAATATTCTTACTATCGGAGAATATTCATACGACGGCATAGGCTTGTGTGGGCCCATAACGGAAAGCAATTGGATGAAGAAAAAGATAAGTATAAGTTGTTTATAAATAACGGCGCAGTTGTTACCGTTAATACTGTTGGAATACCCGGTGGTTAAAACACAATAATACGCGTTGTTGAACAGTAGCACACGGTATTGCACCAATTATTGATTCTTACGTAAGAAGGCACTACTCAATAATTGTTACAGTAATTACTGTTCAGTATTTTATTTTATTGATTCAATAATTGCTGCGTTGATTTTTTTATATATTACTGTTGTTTCAATAATTGTCACTACACAGTATTTTCCATTATCGAAGCAATAATTCATATTATCTGAATAATATTATTAGAAAACATTATTGGCAATGTCTAGAAAGTTCTGTCTAAGGAGAGGTTTGGTAACCTAATTGCGCGTCAGTAAGGAGAAATTCTTATTGAAAAGCCCCTTCTTTCCTGGGAACGGCCTGGTTTCTAGTACTGTGATTCTATAATATTATTTGTGAATAACTAATTATTAATTTATATGATGAGAAAAATATTGATTTTATGTGGATATAGATGGAGAAATTTTTAAAGTGACAATTGTTAAAAATTGATATTTTATCTTTTATGATAAAATAATATTTTATTATATTATTATAATATAATAATGATGATATTTCTACAATGAATATGGTATATATGAGTATACGAGGAGAACGAGTATTTTTGTTGTATTAAATGATTAACACATGTTTTGTGTGTCGGTGTACCCCATTTATTGACTGAAATTTGATTATAGCCTGTAAAATCGTCCGTATATGGATTTCAGTCAATTTTTATTTGGAATTTGGAAAAACTTTCTTCTGCAAAGTTGTAGAGAATTCAATTTCCTATAGAAATTACGAGATTCAAATTTTCTGATAAAAGGCTATTTATTATGAATTATTGAAGTTCCAATGTTCTAGAATAATTGATTTTTGAAAGTTTTAAATAATTATATTAACAAAAACGTTTTTTACATCGTTGGGACTCATTTAACATGTGATTAGGTGGCTGATTTCAGATGCTAAGTGTGCGTAGAGAATTTATAATATAAATATTAATATTATATTAAATTTTCTGCTTTGGTGTTCTAAGCATTTTCCTATAAATAGGGAGCTTAGGTTAGAATTGAAAATCACACCAGAAACTGAAGTTTTCTCTCTATTTCTCTCTATATATTATCGAGTGTATTCTTGTGAGTATTTTGATATCTTGAGTGTTGCTATACGGTGCAAGTTCTTTCAGCACTATATCCAGTATTCCAGTCAAAGTACTATTCTTTCTTAGGTAAGGGATGCTATTTTATTCAAAAATGATATTATTTCTTCAATATCATTATGCCGAAATATTGGTTGGAACTTTTTATCAAATTTGGAATTTTTTTATGTCGGAGTTACTATTCATGAGTTACTATTCACGAGTTACTATTCATGAGTTACTATTTACGAGTACTATTCACGAAGCATGATGATTTTTTTGTGAAATTTCTATCTTTTAGTGTCGGAGTTACTATACACGTATACGACACTATTCACGAATACGATACTATTCACAGAAAAATTAAATTTTCTTTTCTGTGTCCAAGATTGTCTGTTATGATTCCTATCTTTGATTGGATCTATGTTTTGATCTTCATTCTTGAATTTTACTCCACTCTGGTTATTTATGAAGTATTTTTGAACTTGGATTGTTTAAAGTACGAATCCTTAATATTTGTTCTTTTGTTTCACTGGATTCGTTTTCTTTAAAATATTTTTCATCGTCCTCAGTCCTAAATGATGATATTACTGAATATCTTTGGCCTGTAGTGCAAAGATGAATGATTTTATTATGAATATCTTTGGCCCGTAGTGCAACGATGAACAGGTGTTTAGATGAACATGACCAACTGATGAATATCTTTGGCCCGTAGTGCAAAGATGAAAAGGTGTTGAGATGAACATGACCAACTGATGAATATCTTTGGCCCGTAGTGCAAAGATGACTATTTGATTCAAGATGTATATTGATTGATGTTACAGGGATAAAATATCGATGATGGACTTTTAAATTCATAGATGATAGTATATTTCATTCTCTACTTAACTCTTCTAATGAATTGTTGTTTCCGCTGCAGTTGTTGATCTAAAACTTGTTGTCTATTGTATTATATCAGATTTTTCCCTGTTGAAGACTAAGGATAATTTGTTGTACATTATCTTAGTCATAATATTCTTTACTGGGCTAGTTGAGCTCACCCTTTTCATTTTTGTTCCATTTTTCTTCTCCGGAGACGAGAATATAGCGGGAACTAGTCGGGGTGTGGAGTAATGGTTCAAAACAGTTGTTTTAGTAGTCCTCACTATTTTCTAAAATAGTATATCAATAATTATAATGAGGACTTATTTGAGTGTGAATATTGTCTAGAAGATAATATTTGTATTTAAACTCATAGTTTATGTGTTGTCGTATTTTGCACGACAATTGTATTAATGAAGTTGTAGTTGTTTCTGTACCATGTATTTGGCGACACAGAATAGGTTGGTTGGGTGTTGTATACCTATTTTGGGGGCGTCACAGTTGGTATCAGAGCTTAGGGATATGATCTCTGGCGGAGATCAAGGAATAGAACTAGGAGGGGAGAGACGAGTAAATCCTTCGCTAGTGTGTCCTACCTAAGCTTATTTGTTGGTCGGTTATAATATAGGGGTATTATGTGATTTGTTAATTTGTTAATTTAACCCTTATTTTATGGCAGTATTTAAGAATGTCGACTGAGAATGTTAACAGTGGAGTAAATGAGACCGTGGAGACACCTTTGCTCACCAACGAGGAGAACGTGCAACAGGCTGGCAATGTTCCTCCTGTGAACAACACCACTGAGCAGATGACGAACGCTGGTATGTTTAGGAACTTTCTAGAATTCATGAAAAACCAAATGAGAAAGACTACTGTTCAAAATACAGTTGGAAACACTGGTAACTCACGGATGGTCACCGCTAAGTAGTTCAAGGAGTTAGGACCGCCGGAGTTTTTGGGAAAGCCAGAACCACTTACGGCATAGACGTGGATAAAGTAGATCACTAAGATATTTGATGTCTTTGGATGCTCAGAGGAACAAAAGGTTCCTCTCGCCACTTTCATGTTACGAGGAGAGGTAGATTATTGGTGGGAATCCATAAAGCATAATCAGCCTACCGCACTGAAGATGTCTTGGGAGAAGTTCCAAGAATTGTTCAACGACAAGTACTTTCCCGAAAGTATTCATCACATGAAGGAGATAGAGTTCATCAAGCTGGAGCAAAAAAATATGAACGTGTCGCAGTACGAAGCTAAGTTTGCCGAGTTGTCCCGATTTGCATCCCATTTGGTTGATAATGAGGAGAGACTGACGCTAATGTTTCTGCGAGGTTTGAAATCCAAAATACATCAATACCTCATTTCTCACAAACTTTGTTTATATTCAGATGTTGGAAATAGGGCTCAGTTATTGGAGCGCGATAATGAGTCGGCTCAACTGAAGAATAATGACCAACAACTCGATGATACTCGTACCGGTGGCAACGGTCATCGGAACAATGATAACAATCTTGGAGGAAATTATCATGCCAGAAATGGTAACCACTTTCGTGGTAATCATGGCCAAGATAATAGAAGAAATAACTCAAGTGGAAATCTCATGAAGAGAAGATTTAACGATGACGGGAAGATGTCGGCAGCAGCACCAACACCAGCAACGAATTTTAGAAGAAGAGAAAGATCGCCAGTTAGATGCTACAGATGCGGAGAAGAGGGACACATAAATCCAAACTACTCACAGCCTTCCAAGGTATGTTATAATTGTGGAAAAGAAGGTCAAATCGCTCGAGATTGTACGATAGCGAAACCCAATCCAGCGGGGATGGTGACTCAAAAGGCTGTCCCAGAAAAGTCAAAGTCAAAGGTTCCTGGAAGAGTGTTTGTCATGACTGGTCAGAATGCGAGGAACCCGAGCGAAGTTAGCACGGGTTAGTTAATTATAAATTCTTGCGAAATCTATACCTTATTAGATACCGGTTATATCCATTCTTTTATCTCTCCTGCTTATACTCAACGTTTAAACTTGACTCCGGAGAAATTAGACTTTGATTTATCTGTGGAAACTCCGTTAGGAGAAACTTTCGTTACATCCACTGTTTATAAATCTTGTTTGATCCAAGTTGGCACCATCACATTATCTGTTGACCTTATTTCTTTAAAAATACTTGCTTTTGTTGTGTTTTTGGGGATTGATTGATTAACTACTCATCATGCCAAAATTGATTGCTTTCGTAAGGTTGTTAGTTTTTATATTCCTAAGCAACCTGTTATTTGAATTCAAGCAACCAAACCATTGAAGTCAAACACTTTCATATCAAGCCATAAAGTCATTCGTTTATTGAAAAATAGATGTCAAGTTTTCTTAGCCCATGTTATGGACTTGAACAAAAATATGTCAGATTTGATTGATATTTCTATTGTTAGTAAATTTCCTAATGTATTTTCTGAAAAATTTCCTGGCCTACTCCCAAAGTGTGATATTGAATTTTGTATCGACTTTGAACCCGGTACAAAACCCATTTCTAAAATCTCATGGCTCCTATTGAACTTCAGGAGTTAAAAATTCAACTGTAGAATTTTGTACCCGAGCCTCTATCTGGTGACTTCCTTTGTGGAATGCACCGAAGCCAGACTCTCCGTAGGGGACACCATATTCGTGCGATAGTAAACTGATAGGTGTCATTGTGATGTGCTATCCAAGGTTGGGATATGAGTCACAGTTAAGAACAATCTAAGTCAGTAATCGAAATACGTAGCTTTCTAGGCTTAGTTGGTTATTATCGGAGATTCGTTGAAGGATATTCTCGAATCGCTATTCCATTAACGCAGCTGACTCGTAGAGATACAAAATTTGAATGGAGCAAGGAATATGGGAAGAGCTTCGAAGAACTCAATAGGAGACTCATTTCGGCACATGTTCTGACCATACCATCCTGGAAAAGCGAACGTGGTAGCTGACGTGTTGAGTAAAAGATCATATACGAGTACGAATGCGATATTGTCAAATACCCATTTTATATAACTTACAAATGATAGATATAGATTTAAAGACTCTAGGGACTCACGTGATGATATACAAGTAGAACCGATTTTAATTGACAAATTTAAAGCTGCTCAAGCTACAGACTTGGAGTTGATGAATATGAAGAAAAAGATGCAAGAAGTCGTTATTCCAAAAGTGAGAATTGGAGATGTAAGGAAAGCTCAAACCTTCGATTTATTGGTCTATTTGAAATCCTCGATCGAGTAGGAACTGTGGACTATAGACTCTAGACTCGTTTTACCGTCAAGTATGACGCGTGTTCATAATATTTTTCGCGTATTGATGTTACGTAAATATGTGGACGACCCGAACCACATTATTGAGTTAGAACCAGACGAGATAACAGAAGATTTAACGTACGAGGAGGTACTAGTCAAGATCTTGGATGGAAAGGAGCATGTCCTACGCATGTCAATTTCGAGGATGAAATTTCATAAGGAGGGGAGGTTGTAAGGCCCCAACTTTTTATAAATAAAGATTTAATTTCTCTAATTATTATTTTGAAATAGTAAGGGGTTGATTTGATTAATGTGGCTAGTTATGGGTAAAATGCGCAAATATTTTAAATAAGCAAGTGGTTATAAAATATTCATTGTTGTCGGGAAATATTCGTTTAGTCGTGGAATATTCTTACTGTCGGGGAATATTCGTACGACGACATAGCCTTGTGTGGGCCCATAACGGAAAGCAATTGGATGAAGAAAATGACAAGTATAAGTTGTTTATAAATAACGATGCAGTTGTTACCGTTAATACTGTTGGAATACCCGGTGGTTAAAACACAGTAATACGCGTTGTTGAACAGTAGCGCACGGTATTGCGCCAATTATTGATTCTTACGTAAGAAGGCACTACTCAATAATTGTTACAGTAATTACTGTTCAGTATTTTATTTTATTGATTCAATAATTGATGCGTTGATTTTTTTTATATATATTACTGTTGTTTCAATAATTGTCACTATACAGTATTTTTCATTATCGAAGAAATAATTCATATTATCTGAATAATATTATTAGAAAACATTATTGGCAATGTCTAGAAAGTTCTGTCTAAGGAGAGGTTTGGTCACCTAATTGCGCGCCAGTAAGGAGAAATTCTTATTGAAAAGCCCCCACTTTCCTGGGAACGGCCTGGTTGCCAGTACTGTGATTCTATAATATTATTTTTGAATAATTAATTATTGATTTATATGATGAGGAAAATATTGATTTTATGTGGATATAGATGGAGAAAATTTTAAAGTGACAATTGTTAAAAATTGATATTTTATCTTTTCTGATAAAATAATATTTTATTATATTATTAAAATATAATAATGATGATATTTCTATAATGAATATGGGATATATGAGTATATGAGGAGAAAGAGTATTTTTGTTGCATTAAATGATTAACACATATTTTGTGTGTCGGTGGACCCTATTTATTGACTGAAATTTGATTATAGCCTATAAAATCGTCCGTATATGGATTTCGGTCAATTTTTATTTGGAATTTGGAAAACTTTCTTCTGCAAAGTTGTAGAGAATTGAATTTCCTATAAAAAGTCGCGAGATTTGAATTTTCTGATAAAAGGGCTATTTATTATGAATTATTGAAGTTCTGAGGTTCCCGAATAATTGATTTTTGGAAGTTTTAAATAATTATATTAACAAAAACATTTTTTACATTGTTGGGACTCATTTAACATGTGATTAGGTGGCTGATTTCAGATGCTAAGTGTGCGTAGAGAATTTATAATATAAATATTAATATTATATTAAATTTTCTGTTTTGGTGTTCTAAGCATTTTTCTATAAATAGGGAGCTTAGGTTAGAATTGAAAATCACACTAGAAATTGAAGTTTTCTCTCTATTTCTCTCTCTATATTATCGAGTGTATTCTTGTTAGAATTTTTGATATCTTGAGTGTTGTTATACGGTGCAAGTTCTTTCAGCACTATATCCAGTATTCCAGTCAGAAGTACTATTTTTTCTGAGGTAAGGGATGTTATTTTATTCGAAAATGATATTATTTCTTCAATATTATTATGCCGAAATATTGGTTGGAACTTTTTATCAAATTTGGAACTTTTTCATGTCGGGGTTACTATTCATGAGTTACTATTCACGAGTTACTATTCACGAGTACTATTCACGAAGCATGATAATTTTTTTTTGTGAAATTTCTATCTTTTTAGTGTCGGAGTTACTATTCACGTATACGACACTATTCACGAATACGACACTATTCACAGAAAAATTATATTTTCTTTTCTGTGTCCAAGATTGTCTGTTATGATTCCTATCTTTGATTGGATCTATGTTTTGGTCTTCATTCTTGAATTTTACTCCACTCTGGTTATTTATGAAGTATTTTTGAACTTAGATTGTTTAAAGTACGAATCCTTAATATTTGTTATTTTGTTTCACTGGATTCGTTTTTTTAAAAATATTTTTCATCATCCTCAGTCCTAAATGATGATATTACTGAATATCTTTGGCCTGTAGTGCAAAGATGAATATTTTTATAATGAATATCTTTGACCCGTAGTGCAAAGATGAACAGGTGTTGAGATGAACATGACCAACTGATGAATATCTTTGGCCCGTAGTGCAAAGATGACTATTTGATTCAAGATGTATATTGATTGATGTTACAGGGATAAAATATCGATGATGGACTTTTAAATTCATAGATGATAGTAGATTTCATTCTCTACTTAACTCTTCTAATGAATTATTGTTTCCGCTGCAGTTGTTGATCTAAAACTTGTTGTCTATTGTATTCTATCAGATTTTTCCCTGTTGAAGACTAAGGATAATTTGTTGTACATTATCTTAGTCATAATATTCTTTACTAGGCTAGTTGAGCTCACCCTTTTCCTTTTTGTTCCATTTTTCTTCTCAGGAGACGAGAATATAGCGAGAACTAGTCGGGGTGTGGAGTAATGGTTCAAAACAGTTGTTTTAGTAGTCCTCACTATTTTGTAAAATAGTGTATCAATAATTGTAATGAGGACTTATTTGAGTGTAGATATTGTCTAGAAGAAAATATTTGTATTTAAACTCACAGTTTATGTGTTGTCGTATTTTGCACGACAATTGTATTAATGAAATTGTAGTTGTTTCTATACCATGTATTTGGCGACTCAGAATAGGTTGGTTGGGTGTTGTATACCTGTTTTGGGGGCGTCACAAAACCCATTTCTTAAACCCTCAAATATTTCTTCAACTAAAATGAACGTAACATGCGCCAAAGACGTTGACTCGAGCTGTTGAAGATTACGATCGTACCATTCAATACCATCATAGGAAAAATGAACATGGTAGCTAACACGTTGAGTAGAAGATCGTATGCGGTTACAAGTGCGAATATATGAACCCACGTGAAGATAACGAATATACGAGTAGAATCGACTTTAATCGATAAAGTTAAAGCCGCTCAAGCTACACACCCGAATCTGATGAATGTGAAGAAGAAGGTTCAAGAGGGCGTTATTCTAGAAGCAAGAATCGACGAAGAGAGAAAATCTCAACCCTCGATTTAATTGGCCCATTTAAAATCCTTGATCTAGTAGGATCTGTGTCCTATAGACTCATTTTACCGCCAAGTATGTCGCGTGTTCATAACGTTTTTCACATATCAATGTTACGTAAATATGTGGATGACCTGAACCACATTATTAAATTAGAACTAGACGAGATAGCAGAAGATTTAGCGTATGAGGAGATACGTGTTAAAATCTTGGATAAGAATGATCGTATTCAACACTCAAAGGTTATACCTCAAGAGTTAGAATCTGAAATGAAATCAAGGTATCCTCACCTCTTCGGCATACCAGGTACATACATAAATTTCGATGGCAAAATTTCATAAGGAGGGGAGATTGTGAGACCCCATATTTTATGAATAAAGATTTAATTTTCTCGAAATATATTTTTTGAATATTATGGTGTGGATTTGAGATAGTGTTATAGTTATGGGTAATATTTATAAATTTTAAAAAGTATGCAAGTTGTTGTATAATATTCGATTGGTCGGGGAATATTCTTTTTGTCGGGGAATATTCGTACGACGATACAATCATTGGTGGACCCCATAACAGAATTATTGTCGGATTAAGAAAACGACAAAAATATTTTTATGAAAATAACGGCGGAAGTTTTACCGTTAAAACTATTGAAACACCCGGTGTTAAAAGTACAGTAATACGCGTGGTTGCATAGTAGCACACGGTATTGATTATTGATGCTTACGTGAGAAGTCACTCAGTTTTGTTCAATTATTGCTACAGTAATTACTGTATAGTATCTCACGTTATTTGATTCAATTATTGTCAATATTTTATATATTATTAAATCAATAATTGAGATGACAAAGTTATTAATATTATTATTTGCAATATTAACGATGTCTAGAAGTTCTGTTAAGGAGAGGTTTGGTCACCTAATTGCGCGCCAATGGGGAGAAATCCTTATTGGAAAGCCCCCTCAAAAGAATAGTATTTCTGGCTGAAATATCGGATATAACGCTGAAGAAAACTTGCACTGAATAGTAACTTTCAAAGTATATAAATACTTACAAAAATACGCTCGATATTATAGAGAGAGAAAACTTCTGATTCTGGTGTAATTTTCAATTCTAACTAAGCACCCTATTTATAGAAAAATGCTAGAACGCCAAAGCAGACTTAACTTGCTACCTGATGGCTTTACCTGCAGCTATTCACGCACACCACCATTGGAAAAAAAATTCTCAGCACACCAACAAAGACAAGAGTGGGGCCACCCATTCTAGAAAATTTCCAAAAATGTTTTAAATTTAAACAATATTTAGAAACTTCAATAATTCATAATAAATAGCCATTTTATCAGAAAAATACGAATTTTATGTCCATTCCATAGGAAATTTAATTCTCTACAACTTTGTAAAAGAAAGTTTTCCAAAATTCCAAACAGAAAATGTCTAAAATCCATATACGGCTGATTTTTAATACCTTCATTCTGACAAAATACTGATAAAACTCTTCAGCATTAATTCCTTAATTTATATCCACATAAAATAAATATTTTCTTATCATATAAATCAATAATTAATTATTCACAAATAATATTATAGAATCACAATAATGACAACCAGGTCGTTCCCAGGAAAGAGGGGGCTTTCCGATAAGAATTTCTCCTTACAGGCGCGCAATTAGGTGACCAAACCCCTTTCCTAGACAGAACTTCCTTAGACATTGTCAATAATGCTATCTAATAATATTATTCAAATAATATAAATTATTGATCTGATAATGAGAAATATTGTGCAGTGACAATTATTGAAACAACAATAATATAAAATATCAACGTAGCAATTATTGAATCAATAAAATAAAATATTGAACAGTAATTACTGTAACAATTATTGAGTAGTGCCTTCTTACGTAAGAATCAATAATCCAAAAATATTGTGCAATACCGTGTGCTACTATGCAACCACGCGTATTACTGTATTTTAACCACCAGGTATTCTAACAGTGTTAACGGTAACAACTACGCCGTTATTTATAAAAAAAACTCATACTTGTCGTTCTCTTCATCCGTTAGTTTTCCGTTATGGTGCCCACAAATGGATGCGCCATCGTACGAATATTCCCCGACAGCAAGAATATTCCACGACCAAACAAATATTCCCTGACAACAATGAATATTTTATAACCACTTGCTTATTTTGCAAAATTTGCACATTTCACCCATAACCAAAGCATTATATCAAATTAACACCTTATTATTCAAAATAATAAATAGAGAAAATTTAATTTTATTTATAAAATGTTTGGGTCTTACAACCTCCCCTCCTTATAAAATTTCGTCCTCGAAATTGACATATATACCTGGTGTTTCGAAAAGGTGAGGATACGTCGCTTTCATTTCTGATTCCAACTCCCAGGTCATTTCCTCCATATCATGGTTCCTCCACAAAACTTTAACTTGTGGTATAACCTTTTTGCGTAGGTCATGCTCCTTCCTATCCAAGATCTTGACAGATACCTCCTCGTATGTTAAATCTTCGGTTATCTCATCTAGTTCTAACTTAATAATGTGGTTTGGGTCTTTCACATATTTACGAAGCACAGATATGTGGAAAACATTATGAACACGAGACATGCTTGGAGGTAATGCGAGTCTATAGGCCACATTTCCTACTCGGTCAAGAATCTCAAATGGACTAAAAAATCATGGATTGAGCTTTCCTCTCTTCCCGAATCTTGTAACACTCTTCCATGGAGTAACATGTAACAATACATGATCCCCAATATTAAATTCCACGTCCTTTCGATGAAGTTCCGCATAACTCTTTTATCGATCCTGTGCCGTTTGTATATGTTGTTAGATTATTTGGATCTTCTCTGTTGTCATATGTACCAACTCTGGTCCCAACAATGTTACTTCACCCACCTCATCCCAGCATACTAGAGAGCGACACTTTCGTCCATACAATGCTTCGAATGGAGCCACACCTATACTTGTCTGATAACTGTTGTTGTAGGAGAATTCCACCAATGGTAGGTACTTATCCCAACTCCCTTTGAAATCTAGGACACAGTCTTAATAGATCTTCAAGAGTTTGAATAGTTCTTTCAGATTGCCCGTCCGTTTGAGGATGGTATGTCAAACTGAATCGTAAATCCGTGCCCATAGCTTTCTGCAAACTAACCCAAAATTGTGAAGTGAATCTTGGGTCACGATCCGAAACTATGGATATTGGCATGTCATACAATATCACAATCTCATTCACGTACATACGAGCAAGACATTTAAGGGAATAAGTATCCCGTATCGGCAAGAAATGAGCAGACTTGGTTAATCTATCAACAATAACCCAAATCACATCTATGCCTTAAAAACCTTGGGAAGACCCGTAACGAAATCCATGGTAATGTATTCCCACTTCCATTTTAGAACCTCAAATGGTTGCAATGGACCCTTTGGCACTTGATGCTCTGCCTTTACACGTTGACAAGTTAAACACCTCGAGATACACTCTGCGATCTCTCTCTTCATATTGCTCCACCAAAATGTATGTCGAAGATCATGATATATTTTGGTACTCACGGGATGGATTGCAAACAGTGTGTTGTGTGCCACCATCATGATTCTATGATTCAAGTTAGAATCGTTAGGAATGCAAAGTCTGGAGTTGACTCGAAGTATTCCTTCTTCATCGATTCTTGCTTCTGGAATAACACCTTCTTATACTTTCTTTTTCATACGCATCAGCTCTGGGTATGTGGCTTGATCAGCTTTAACTTTATTGATTAAAGTCGGTTCTACTCGTATATTTGATATCAGCACGTGGGTACTTGGAGCCTTTAACTCTATCTCCATCCTTTGTAAGTCGTACAAAATGGGTCTTTGCGTTGACAATATCACACTCGTACCCGCATATGATCTTCTACTCAATGTGTCAGCTACTACGTTTGCTTTTCTAGGATGATATTGGATGGTATGATTGTAATCTTTCAACAGCTCAAGCCAACGTCGTTGCTGCATGTTGAGTTCCTTTTGGGTGAAAAAATATTTTAGGCCTTTTATGATCTGTATAGATCTCCACTTTCTTCACATACAGGTAGTGTCTCCAAATTTTTAACGCAAAAACGATTGCTTCCAACTCCAGATCATGAGTAGGATAATTCCTCTCATATTTTTTTAGTTGTCGCGAGGCATATGCTATGAATTTCCCATGTTGCATGAGAACACATCCTAACCCTTTGCCTAAAGCATCGTTGTAGATAACAAATCCATCCCAACCAGATAGTATTGTCAGAACAGGTGTCAAAATGAGTTTTCTCTTGAGTTCTTAGAAACTCTTCTCGCATTCCTTGCTCCATATGAATTTAATATCTTCTCAAGTCAACTGAATTAACGGAGTAGTGATTCAAGAAAATCCTTCCATGAATCTCCGATAATAGCCAGCTAAGCCCAGAAAGCTACGTATTTCGATTACTGACTTAAGTTGCTCTCAACTGTGACTCGTATCCCAATCTTGGATATCACATCACAACGACACCTATCAGTTTACCACAGCACGAATATGGCGTCCCCTACAGAGAGTCTGGCTTCAGTACATTCCACAAAGGAAGTCACCAGCGAGAGGCTCGGGTACCAACTCTTATAGTTGGGTTTTTAACTCCTGAAGTTCAATAGGAGCCATTCGATATGGGGTTTTGGAAATGGGTTTTGTACCGGGTTTAAGGTCAATAAAGAATTTAACTTCACGTTCTGGGGGTAGACCGAAAAGTTCTTCAGGAAATATGTAAGGAAATTCATTAACAGAAATTTTACTCAAATCTGACGTATTTTTGTTCAAGTCCATGACATGGGCTAAGAAAGCTTGACATCTGTTTTTTAATAAACAAATGGTTTTATGGCTTGATATGACAGTGATTGACTTTAGTGGTTTGGTTGCTTGAATTCGCATAACAGTTTGGTTAGGAATATGAAAACTAACAACCTTACGAAAATAATCAATTTTGGCATGATAAGTGGTTAACCAATCAATCCATAAAATCACATCAAATACAAGTATTTTCAAAGAAATAAGATCGATAGGAAATGTGATGGTACCAACTTTAATCAAGCAAGATTTATAAACCGTGGATGTAACGAAAGTTTCTCCTAACGGAGTTTCAATAAATAAGTAAAAGTTTAATTTTTCCGGAGTCAAATTCAAACGTTGAGCACAAGCAGGAGAGATAAAAGAATGGATAGAACCAGTATCTAGTAAGGTATAAACTTCGCAAGAGTTTATAATTAACTAACCCGTGATAAATTCGTTTGGGTTCCTCGCGTTTTGGGCAGTCACGACAAATGCTCTTTCAGGAACCACTGTCTTTGTCTTGTCCGGGACATCCTTTGGAGTCACCATTTCCGTTGGACTTGGTTTCGCTATAGGGCATATTCCACTCTCCACTGGTTTGCCGTATTCCTGTTTCATGATCTGAATCATTAATCTTCAATCCATATCGAATTGGGGTTAACCTCAATGTACAAGGTAATTCAAAACTCGATGTTGGGTTCTCCCAATTACTTTCCAAAAAGAGAAATACATATCATCTATTTTAGCCTTTTTGGATCGAACTTCTCTTTCCACAATATCAACGCGTCGTGCGGCTTTTACCCATGTATCCTTCATTCTTACTCGTTCAGTTGTTTCTTCTTTCATCTAATCCTTGACATTTGAATTCTCAGATTCTAGCTTTATCATCTTATACACTGCCAAAGAGTGATTATGTTCAAGCATCGCATATCGGGTAATACAAGCTTGAATTGTTGCATCATTTTGCTCCACGACCGCCTGCCATTCTTCAGCCTACTCTTCTAACTCATGAATACAATTTTGCAATTCTACATTTCGATCATAAATTTCTCCTAATAAATTATCCTCAGGTTCCTCTTCTTCCTCACTCTCAGCTGCTACCTCTGCGACTAACTCGGGTGAAACTATTAATTCTTCACTCACCACATGGATATCTCTAATTTCTTCTTCACCTGACATCACATTATCCTGGTTGGTGATTAGAGGTGTCACAACGGTCTCATTCACTCCATTGCTAACATTTTCAGCTGTCATTCTCAAATACTACCACAAAACAATGGTTAATTAAAGAAATTGACATTCCACATGTGACACCTCCAAAACAGGTATACATCACCCATCTTGAGTCGCCAGATACATGGTATAGAAATCCACTACAAACTTAATTATACAACTGTCGTGCAAAAAACGGCAAAACATAGCTAAGTTTTTACACGAATATTGTCTCATGGACAGTATACAAACTCAAATTCAATCCTCATCACACTTATTATCACACTAAGTAGTGAGGACTACTATGACAACCATCTCGGACCATCACTCCATTCCCCAACTAGTCCCATCTATATTCTCATTTCCTGAAGAGAACAGTGAAAGAAAGGGTGAGCTCAACTAGCCCAGTAAGAAATATTATAACTAAGATAATGCAGAATAAATTATCCTTAGCCTTCTACAGTATAACAACTGATAGAATATAATAGACAACAAGTTTTAGATCAACAACTGCAGTGGAATAAGCAATCCATTAGAAGAGTCAAGTAGAGCATAAAATTTACTATCTTCTATGATTTAAAAAAATTTTCATCAACTTTATCACTGAGACTCAGCTTAATAAATAAAATCGAATCATCCCTGCACCACGACCAAGGATATTCATGTAATCATCAATGGTCATGATTATACTGAATAATCACTTGTCATAATCACACCAATAACTGTCCATCAATGAACTACAGGCCAATGAGGACTTTTACCACATCATTCGTTACATTACGGTCATGATTATACCGAATAATCCCTGATCATAATCATACCAAGTCCATCTATGCACGTAAGTCAAAGATGACTTTCATCACAATATAAGCATGAAGATGATGACAATGACATAATAATTCAATAAAACAAGTTCAAGGATAAATTTTAAAGATTTATAATTTAATTTATCCAGAATTCAATAACGTTCAAATTGTCAACATGATACTGCTTTGTAGAGAAAAATTCAAGAATGCTCAGAAGAATATTTCCATGAAAAGATACTGGATGAAGCGCAAATATCCAGGATATTATACTAATTTCATGGAGTATAAAAGCTAAAACTTTAACCAACTGAGTATAATAGAATATATGAAACTGCAAATGGATTTTCACCGGTCATGCGGTAATCCACGTAGACAAATCATTTCCACAATTTAATAAGGAATGAATACGAAGGATCATTCACCATGCATGCAGTAATCCACATAGGCAGGTTATTCCAACAGAATAATAAAGAATAGAATAATAGAAAAATTCACCATGCACGCGGTAGTCTGCGTAAACAGGTTATTCCAACAGAATAATAAAGAATGAAATAACAAAAGAATTCACCAGGCATGCGATAGACCATACAGACATGTTATTCCAACAGAATAATAAAGAATGGAATAACAGAATAATTCACCAGGCATGCGATAGACCGCACAGACAGGTTATTCCAACAGAATAATAAAGAATGGAATAACAAAAGAATTCATCAGGCATACGATAGACCGCACAGACAGGTTATTCCAACAGAATAATAAAGAATGGAATAACAGAAGAATTCACCAGACATGCGATAGACCGCACATACATGTTATTCCAACAGAATAATAAAGAATGGAATAACAACCCTTACGAGTATTGAAAGAAAATAACTCTCTTCATGAATACGAAAGAAATAATACCCCTTACCTTAGAAGAAACTGGATACTGGAATAGTGAGGTAGCAGACTTCTCTTCTTCTTTCTCTCTATAATTTCTCTCTATAGTAATTACTCTATAGCTTTAGTGAATTGGTGAGAAATGAAGGAAGACTGAGCTTCTATTTATAGGAAAATATAGTTTCGATAATTGCACATTTTAGGGCTCAAAATATTACAGTGTAATACCTTCCTCTTTTTTTCATTTTTAATTTAGTCCTGCAAGTATTATCAAACTTGCACCATCTCCCCTAATAGTAAATCATGTGAATCAATAGTAAATCATGTAACTCAATAGTTCTAATCATGCGAAAAAAAATAATTACAGTATAGTACCTTCATCTATACCTCCATTTTTAATTTAGTCATGCAAGTATTATCAATCTTGCACCAACTCCCCTAATAGTAAATTATGTGAATCAATAGTACACACATGTGAACACATAGTTATAAGCATGTGAATTAATAGCAATTAATTGCTCATTTATCCGGTGAATTACCCGATTGGTCAATATAACTTCCAGACATCAATTATTATCGAAATAAATGTCGATTTTCACTAACACTAATAATCCCCACACAATGGAACTATCAACTTCATCTTTAATCAACATGAATTTATTCATCATTAATATTATAACTCACAATATTTAACAACCAGGTCGTTCCTAGGAAAGAGGGGGCTTTCCGATAAGGATTTCTCCTTATTGGCACGCAATTAGGTGACCAAACCTCTCCTTGACAGAACTTCTAGGCATTGTCAATATTGCAAATAATAATATGAATAACTTTGCCGTCTCAATTATTGATTTAATAATATATATTATGCAGATGATACTGTGACAATAATTGAATCAATAATATGAGAGATATGATGCAGCAATTACTGTAACAATAATTGAGTATAACTGAGTGACTTCTTACGTAAGCATCAATAATCAATACCGTGTGCTACTATGCAACCACGCGTATTACTGTACTTTTACTAATGGGTAGTTCAACAGTTTTAACGGTAACACTTTCTCCGTTATTTTTATAAAAAGATAATTCTGTCGTTTTCTAACTACGACAATACTTCCGTTGAGGGGGTCTATCAATGATTGTGTCGTCGTACGGATATTCCCCGACAAAAATAATATTCCCCGACCATACGAATATTTTATAACAACTTGCTTACTTTGCAAAAAAATTCACATATCACCATTAACTTTAACCTTTTATCAATTTAACATTTATGAAATAAAATAATAATTATAAGAAAATTGAATACTTTCATTTCATAAAATTCGGAGTCTTACACCACATATTATCCCTATATTTTGACCGACCAATTAAATACCAAATAAGCTTAGGTAGGACACACTAGAAAAGGATTTATTCGTCTCTCCCCTCCTAGTTCTATTCCTCGATCTTCGCCAGAGACCATATCCCTAAGATCTGATACCAACTGTGACGCCCCCAAAATAGGTTCACACAACCCATTCCGAGTCGCCAAATATATGATACAGAAACAACTACAAACTTCATTATTACAATTGTCGTGAAAAATACGACAACACATATGCTGTGAGTTTAAATACAAATATTGTCTTCTAGACAATATCTAAACTCAAATAAGTCCTCATTACGATTATTGATACACTATTTTACAAAATAGTGAGGACTGCTAAAACAACTGTCTGAACCCATCACTCCACACCCCAACTAGTTCCCGCTATATTCTCACCTCCTGAGAAGAAAAATGAAACAAAAAGGAAAAAGGGTGAGCTCAACTAGCCTAGTAAAGAATATTATTACTAAGATAATGTAGAACAAATTATCGTTAGCATTCAATACATCTGATAAAATATAATGGACAACATATTTTAGATCAATATTCGCAGCGGAAATAACAATTCATTAGAAGAGTTAAGTAAAGAATGAAATCTACTATCTTCTATGATTTGAAAGTTCATCATCAATATTGTATCCCTATAACAACAATCAATATACATCTTGAATCAAATATTCATCTTTGCACTACAGGCCAAAGAAATTCATCTGTATCACCAGTTGGTCATGTTCATCTCAACACATGTCCATCTTTGCACTACGACCCAAATATATTCATCAAGGTAATCATTCATCTTTGCACTATAGATCAAAGATATTCAGTTATATCACCATTTAGGACTGAGGATGATGAAAAATATTTTAAAGAAAACGAATCCAGTAAGATAAAAGGACAAAGATTAGGGATTCGTACTTCAGTTTATCCAAGTTCAAAAATACTCCATAATAATCAATTGTGGAGCAAAATTCAAGAATGAAGATCAAAATATAGATACAATCAAAGATAGTAACCAAAATAGACAACTTGGACAAAGTAAAATAAATTTAATTTTTCTGTGAATAGTGCCGTATTCGTGAATAGTGTCGTATATGTGAATAGTAACCCCGACACAAAAGGTAATAATTTTATAAGAAAAATCATACTTCGTGAATAGTACCGTATACGTGAATAGTGTCGTATACGTGAATAGTAATCTTGACATGAAAAGGTAAGAATTCATAAGAAAATTCATACCAATATTTTAGTATAATGATATTGAAAGAAATAACATCATTTACGAAGAAAATAACATCCCATACCTCAAAAGAATAGTATTTCTGGCTGAAATATCGGATATAACGCTGAAGTTAACTTGTACTAAATAGTAACTCTTAAAGTATCTAAATACTTACAAAAATACGCTCGATATTATAGAGAGAAAACTTCTGATTCTGGTGTGATTTTCAATTCTAACTAAGCACCCTATTTATAGAAAAATGCTAGAACGCCAAAGTAGACTTAACTTGCTACCTGATGGCTTTACCTGCTACTATTCACACACACCACAATTAGAAAAAAAAAATTCAGCACACCAACAAAAACAAGAGTGGGGCTCACCCATTCTAGAAATTTTTCAAAAATGTTCTAAATTTAAACAATATTCAGAAACTTCAATAATTCATAATAAATAGCTCTTTTATCAGAAAAATACAAATTTTATGTCCATTTCATAGAAAATTTAATTCTCTACAACTTTGTAGAAGAAAGTTTTTCTAAATTCTAAACAGAAAATGTCCGAAATCCACATACGAATGATTTTTAATACATTCATTCTGACAAAATACTGATAAAATTCCTCAGCACTAATTCCTTTATTTATATCCACATAAAATAAATATTTTCTTATCATATAAATCAATAATTAATTATTCACAAATAATATTTTAGAATTACAATAATGACAACCAGGTTGTTCTCAAGAAGTGAGAGCTTTCCGATAAGGATTTTTTCGTACTCGCGCGCAATTAGGTGACCAAACCTCTTTCCTAGACAGAACTTCCTTAGACATTGTCATAATGTTATCTAATAATATTATTCAAATAATATAAATTATTGATTTGATAATGAGAAATACTGTGCAATGATAATTATTGAAACAACAATAATGTAAAATATCAACGTAGTAATTATTGAATCAATAAAATAAAATATTGAATAGTAATTACTGTAATAATTATTGAGTAGTGTCTTCTTACGTAAGAACCAATAATCCAAACATACTATGTAATGTCCGTGATTGTTATTGTTGATCCGTGATTTTATTTTCTAAATAGTATCCTTCCATTCTCCTATAAATATGATGCTCAGTTAGAATTGAAAATCACATCAGAATCAGAGAATTCTTCTTCTATATTATTGAGCGTATTTCTTTAGAGTTTAAGGAAGTTTTGAGCGTAATAACAATTCAAGTTTTCTTCAAGAATATCCCCGCTATATCAGTCGGAATACTCTTCTTTTTAAGATAAGGGATATTATTTATTTTATATTCGCTTACGATATTATTTTTCGTATTCGTAAGAAATTTAATTTCGTTCCATATTCGCAAGAAATATTATTTTCGTTTAATATTCGTAAGAAATATTATCTTCGTTTAATATTTATAAGAAATATTATTTTCGTTTAATATTTGTAAGAGATATTATTTTTGTTCATTATTCGTATGAAATAATACTTTCTTCCATACTCTATAGTATGTAAGTAATATTATTTCCTTTCAGATTTCGAATTCTATTCTCATTTTGTTAAGTTTTGGCTCCTATACTCCATGAAATTAGTAGAATATCCTTGATATTTGCATTTCATCCAATATCTTTTCATGGAAATATTATTCTGAGCATTCTTGATAAGTTTTAACATTTTTATGCCAGAGTACTATTCACAGGGTACTATTCCTGAATTACTATTCACATAGTACTATTCACTCAGTTACTATTTACCCGGGGTACTATTCATAACAAAAATTGATTTTTTTTTGTCCAAATAATTTTTGATACAATATTATTCTTGAATTTTACTCCACAAAGTAGTATCATGTTGACAATTTGGACATTATTAAATTCTGGATAAATTAAACTATAAATCTTTAAAAATATATCCTTTGATTTCTTTTAATTGAATTCTTATATCATTGTCATCATCCTCATGCTTATATTATGATGGAAGTCATCTGTGGCCGTAGTGCATAGATGGACTTGGTATGATTATGACCAGAGATTTTTCGGTATAATTAAGACCGTAATGTTATAAATGATGTGGTAAAAGTTCTCATTGGCCCGTAGTGCATTATTGGATATTTGTTGACATGATCATGACCATTGATGAAAACACGAATATCCTTGGCCCGTAGTGCATGGATAATTCGTGGTCGTGAAATAAATGAATATCTTTGGCCGTTGTACAGGGATGATTCAATGATGTGGATTATTTATTATGATGAGTCTCAGCGATAAAATTGATGATAACCTTTTTAAATCATAGAAGATAGTAGATATCATGCTCTACTTGACTCTTCTAATAGATTGCTTGTTTCGCTGCAGTTAAACTTGATGTTATTACATTTAATCAGTTTAACACTGTTGAAGGCTAACGATAATTTATTCTGCATTATATTAGTTATAATATTTCTTACTGGGCTAGTTGAGCTCACCATTTTCTTTCATTGTTCTCTTCAGGAAATGAGAATATAGCTGGAACTAGTCAGGGAACGGAGTGACGGTCCAGATATTTGCATTAGTAGTCCTCACTATTCTGTGAAATAGTGTGATGATAAATGTATTGAGGACTTATTTTGAGTTTGAATACTATCTAGACGACAATATTTGTATTGAACTCATAGCTCATGTTGTATATTTAAGTTTCTGTATCATGTATTTGGCGACTCAGAATGGGTGATGTATACCTATTTTGGGGGCATCACAAATACTGTGTGCTACTGTGCAACCACGCGTATTACTGTATTTTTACCACCAGGTATTTCAGTATTCAGTTTTTCTAAGGTAAGGGGTATTATTTCTTTCGTATTCATGAAGAGAGTTATTTTTTTCAATACTCGTAAGGGTTGTTATTCCATTCTTTATTATTTTGTTGGAATAACCTGTCTGTGCGGTCTATTGCATGCCTGGTGAATTCTGTTGTTATTCCATTCTTTATTATTCCATTCTTTATTATTTTGTTGGAATATCCTGTCTGTGCGGATTACGCATGACCTGGTTTCGTTCTTTATTATTTTGTTGGAATGTCTTATCTGTGCAGATTACGCATGACCTGGTTCCCTTCTTTATTATTTTGTTGGAATATCCTATCTGTGCGGATTACGCATGTCCTGGTTCCATTCTTTATTATTCTGTTGGAATAACCTGTCTATGTGGACTACCGCATGCATGGTGAATCATCCTTCGTATTCATTCCTTATTAAATTTTGGTGGAGCAATATGAAGAGAGAGATAGCGGAGTTTATCTCAAGGTGTTTAACTTATCAATGAGTCAAGACGGAGCATCAAGTGCCAAAAGGTCCATTGCAACCACTTGAAATTCTAGAATGGAAGTGGGAACACATTACCATGGATTTCGTTACTGGTCTTCCCAAGGTTTCTCAAGGCATAGATGCGATTTGGATCATTGTTGATAGATTGACCAAGTCTGCTCATTTCTTACCGATACGAGAAACTTATATACTTAAACGTCTTGGTAGTATGTACATAAACGAGATTGTAAGATTGCATAGTAATCTAGTATCCATAGTTTTTGATCGAGACTCAAGATTCACTTCAAGATTTTGTGTTAGTTTGCAAAAAGCTATGGGCATGGATTTACGATTTAGTTTGGCTTATCATCCTCAAACGGACGTGAAGTCAGAGAGGACTATTAAAACTCTTGAAGATCTATTAAGACTCTATGTCCTTGACTTCAAATGAAGTTGGGACAAGTTCTTACCATTGGCGGAGTTTTTCTACAACAATAGTTATCAAGCAAGTATTGGCATGGCTCCATTTGAGGCGTTATATGAAAGAAAGTGTCGTTCTCCAGTATGCTGGGATGAGGTGGGTGAAGCAACGTTGTTGGGACCGAAGTTGGTACATATGACTACAGAAAAGATTCAAACGACCTGACAATGTATAAAAACCTCACAAGATCGACAAAAGAGTTATGTTGATCTTCATCGAAAGGACGTGGAATTCGATATTGGAGATCATGTGTTGTTACGTGTTTCTCCATGGAAGGAAGTTACGAGATTTGGAAAGAGAGGAAAGCTCAACCCTCGATTCATTAGCCCATTTTTAATCCTCGATCGAGTAGGAACTGTGGCCTATAGACTCGCCTTACCACCAAGTATGTCTCGTGTTCATAACATTTTTCACATATCTATGTTATGTAAATATGTGAAAGACCCGAACCATATTATTGAATTAGAATCAAATGAGATAGAGTAAGATTTAACATATGAAGAGTTACCTGTTAAAATCTTGGATAAGAAGGATCATATTCTACGCTCCAAGGTTATACCTCAAGTCAAAGTTTTGTGGAGAAACCACGATGTGGAGGAAATGACCTGGGAGTTATAATCTGAGATGAAGTCAAGATATTCTCACCTCTTCGATATACCAGGTACGTACCCTAATTTCGAGGACGAAATTTCATAAGAAGGGGAGGTTGTAAGACCCCAACTTTTATGAATAAAGAATAATTTTCTCGAAATATATTTTTGAATATTATGGTGTGGATTTGATATAATGTTATAGTTGTGGGTAATATTTACCAATTTTGCAAAGTAAGCAAGTGGTTATATAATATTCGATTGGTTGGGGAATATTCATTTTAACAGGGAATATTCGTACAACGGCACAATCATTGGTGGACCCCATAACGGAAGTATTGTCGTAGTTAGAAAATGACAGAATTATCTTTTTATAAAAATAACGGCGAAAGTGTTACCGTTAAAACTATTGAACTGCCCGGTAGTAAAAGTACAGTAATACGCGTTGTTGCATAGTAGCACACGATATTGATTATTGATGCTTACGCGAGAAGTCACTCAGTTATACTCAATTATTGCTACAGTAATTGCTGCATCATATCTCTCATATTATTGATTCAATTATTGTCACAGTATCATCTGCATATATTTATATTATTAAATCAATAATTGAGACGACAAAGTTATTCATATTATTATTTACAATATTGACAATGTCTAGAAGTTCTATCAAGGAGAGGTTTGGTCACCTAATTGCGCGCCAATAAGGATAAATCCTTATAGAAAAGCCCCCTCTTTCCTGAGAACGACCTGGTTGTTAAATATTGTGAGTTATAATATTAATAATGAATAAGTTCGTGTTGATTAAAGATGAATTCGATATTTCCAGTGTGTTGGGATTATTAGCGTTAATGGAAATCGACATCTATTTCGATAATAATGGATGTCTGGAGGTTATATTGACCAATCGGGTAATTAACCGGATAAATGAGCAATTAATTGCTATTATTTCACATGCTTATAACTATTTGTTCACATATGTGTACTATTGGTTCACATTCATGTACTATTAGGGGAGGTGGTGCAAGATTGATAATACTTGCATGAATAAATTAAAAATGGAGGTATAGATGAAGGAACTATACTGTAATTAGTTTTTTCACATGATTATACTATTAAGTCACATGAATGAACTATTGATTCACATTATTTACTATTAGGGGAGGTGGTGCAAGTTTGATAATACTTGCAGGACTAAATTAAAAATGAAGAAAAAGAGGAAGGTATTATACTGTAATATTTCGAGCCCCAAAACGTGCAATTTTGAAACTATATTTTCCTATAAATAGAAACTCATTCTTCTTTCATTCTCACCAATTCTAAGTCTCACAAAAGCATTTATTATAGAGAGAAATTATAGAGAGAAAGAAGAAGAGAAGTCTGTTACCTCACTATTTCAGTATCCAATTTTTCTAAGATAAGGGGTATTATTTCTTTCGTATTCATGAAGAGATTTATTTTCTTTCAATACTATAAGGGTTGTTATTCCATTCTTTATTATTTTGTTGGAATAACCTGTCTGTGTGGTCTATCGCATGCCTGGTGAATTTTGTTGTTATTCCATTATTTATTATTCTGTTGAAATATCCTGTCTGTGCGGATTACGCATGACCTGGTTTCGTTATTTATTATTCTATTGGAATATCCTGTCCGTGCGGATTACGCATGACCTGATTCTCTTCTTTATTATTTTGTTAGAATATATTGTCTGTGCGGATTACGCATGACCTGATTCCATTCATTATTATTCTGTTGGAATAACATGTCTATGTGAACTACCGCATGCATGGTGAATGATCCTTCGTATTCATTCCTTATTAAATTATGAAAATGATCTGTCTACGTGGATTACCGCATGGCGGGCAAAAATCTATTTGCAGTTTCATATATTCTATTATACTCAGTTGGTTAAAGTTTTGGCTTCTATACTCCATGAAATTTGTAGAATATCCTGGATATTTGCGTTTCATCGAGTATCTTTTCATGGAAATATTCTTCTGAGCATTCTTGAATTTTACTCCACAAAACAGTATCATGTTGACAATTTAGACGTTATTGATTTCTGGATAAATTAAATTATAAATCTTTAAAAATTTATCCTTGAACTTGTTTTATTGAATTCTTATATCATTGTCATCATCCTCATGTTTATAATATGTTGAAAGTCATATGTGGCCTGTAGTGCATAGATGGACTTGGTATGATTATGACCAGGGATTATTCGGTATAATCATGACCGCAATGTTATAAATGATGTGGTAAAAGTTTTCATTGGCCGTAGTGCATTGATGGAAAGTTGTTGGCATGATCATGACCATTGATAAATACACGAATATCCTTGTCCCATAGTGCATGGATAATTTCTGGTCGTGATATTAATGAATATCTTTGGTCGTAGTGCAAGGATGGTGTGGTTTATTTATTAAGCTGAGTCTCAGCGATAAAAGTGATGAAAAACCTTTTAAATCATAGAAGATAATATATTTTATTCTCTACTTGAATCTTCTAATGGATTGCTTGTTCCTCTGCAGTTAAACTTGATGGTTGTTATATTTTATCAGTTTAACACTGTTGAAGGCTAACGATAAATTATTCTGCATTATCTTAGTCATAATATTTCTTACTGGGCTAGTTGAGCTCACCCTTTCTTTCACTGTTCTCTTCAGGAAATGAAAATATAGCTGGGATGAGTCGGGGAACGGATTGACGGTCCAGATGATTTTTGTAGTAGTCCTCACTATTCTATAAAATAGTGTGACAATAAATGTAATGAGGACTCCATTGAGTGTGGATATTGTCTAGATGACAATATTCTTATTAATACTCTTAGATTATGTTTTGTCTTATTTTACACGACTGTTGTATAATTAAGTTGTATTTGAATTTTGTACCATGTATTTGGCGACTCAAGATGGGTGATGTATACCTATTTTGGGGGCGTCACAATACTATTCACTCGAGTACTATTCACCCGGGGTACTATTCACGACAAAAATTGATTTCGTTTGATTGATGCTTATATCATTGTCATCATTCTCATGCATATATTGTGATGAAAGTCATCTTTGGCCCGTAGTGCATAGATGAACTGTTGATTGATATGATTATGACCAGGAATTATGTATCGGTATAATCATGACCTGTAATGTTACAAATGATATGGTAAAAGTTCTCATTGGGCCGTAGTGCATTGATGGACAGTTGTTGGCATGATCATGACCATTGGTGATAATAACGAATATCCTTGACCCGTAATGCATGGATAATTCGATGATGTGGATTATTTATTGAGTTGTGTTACAGCGATAAAATATTGATGATGAACTTTTAAATCATAGAAGATAATAGATATCATGCTCTACTTGACTCTTCTAATGGATTGCTTGTTTCGCTGCATTTAAACTTGTTGTTTATTGTATTCTATCAGTTTTACACTGTTGAAGGCTAACGATAATTTATTCTACATTATCTTAGTCATAATATTCTTTACTGGGCTATTTGAGCTCACTCTTTGCTTTCATTGTTCTCTTCAGGAAATGAGAACATAGCTTGGACTTGTCGGGGAATGGAGTGATGGTCCGAGCTGGTGGCTATAGTAGTCCTCACTATTCAATGAGGAATTTATTTGAGTTTGAATATTGTCTACGAGACAATATTCGTGTTAAAACTCTCAGCTACGTTTTGTCATATTATATAAATGAAGTTTGTATTTAAATTCTGTACCATGTATTTGGCGACTCAAAATGAGTTGTATATACCTATTTTTTTTTGGGGGGGGGGGGTCACAACTAATGAATCTAAGTCTTACTAGTATTTTTTCGATTCGAGCCTGAATCTAATCCGAACTGTTTGACTTGTTTATAACTTTTAACTGATGTACTATATTTTTAAAAGAAAACGAGAGCTCGAGTAGAAAAATGTTACGGTGACAAAAGATAGCTACAAAAAATAATAAAAAATGATGTGTCAAATTATAATTAGTTGGTGTTCCACTATAAGTGGGTGGGTCCAATTAGGATTGAGCAAGGAACCAAATTGCCTCCGAAACCGCACCAAAAATTGCACAAATCTCACCAATTAAAACCGCACCAGCGGTTCCGGCGTATGTGGCGGTTTTAGGTGGGTTGAAAAACTGAATTTACGATTTGGGTTTGATTACTGGTCAAAATCGCATGCATAAAACCGAAACCGCACCATACGCCAACAAGATACAGAAGTCAAGTTGTCCAAAGTGATTTATAAATTTTGATGGGAATATATTTGAGCTTACCATCATCATCATTATAATAACAATAATAATTTAGAAGAACAAGTCCACAAACAAACTTTATTCACTGTTATCCACCACTATGTTTATATAGATACATACCAACTCATATACATATATATTTTCCATTTTCCTAATATTATTATCCTAAACTTAAAAGGTTAAACTTATGTATTATTTATTTTTCTTTATATAAGTAGAGTGTTATATATGATAACAAATGTTATCGATATTAAATAAATACGAGTAGATACATGAGATATGATAATAAACATGAGACTCGTTAAATAATTAAATTATTTTATCATTTTATGTTTAACATTAATTAGTCACATCCTACATTATATAAAATCGAATTTACAGTTTGGGTTTGGGTTTGGTTCAATTTAGTTTTTGTTTAGACAAAACACTATAAGTAAGGTTGTGTGTGTTATCAAAGTGGTATTTAATATCGTGTGATGCTAAATTGTTAATTTAAATTGTATAAAATTTCGTCGTTTTAATTAGTTTGGAACCGAAACCGCATCGCACCAATCACTAGCGATTTCATGTGCGGTTTTGAATTTGTCAAACTGCACTATGCTCACCCTTAGGTCCAATAGTTATAACTAATCACATCATACCCATCATTTTGTATTTTTTTATATCTAATCTTTTGTGACCAAAACATTATTGGTTCAAGAATGCCATTAAAAATGTCAATAATGTTTTGGTGGTAAAAGAATGGTTACAAAAATTAACACAAAATAATGAGGTTGGTTGTCGTTATTATCACTTTGATAATTAAGTAATTACACTTTATCACATTATTTTGTATGTCATATTTTGTTAAATTCTCAAAGCACCATAGCAATACTATTTAAAAAAAGAAAAGAAAATATAAATAGTCTTATATATCATAGATATATATTAAATATAAAAATATTATTGTATGTACACAAAATACACATGTATGATACGTGATGGATTATTGTTAAAGACTATTGAGATCTTGCAATTATTTTTAAGAATTTATTTTTGAAAAAAAATGTTATTTTTAGTTTTTTTTTACATAAAATATTGATATTATTATATAATCTTTCTTGTACAATTTTGGGTCTCACTTACTATTCATTGAGAGAACATGATAAAATATTACTTTTACTTGGAAAATATCAAGTTTCACCATTTTCTTAATTAAATTAGGTTTCAATACTAATGGCCAAGTTGGATTAGAACTTCAAAATTTCAAACATTATTTTAGACTGGCTTTTTAGAAAAAGTAACTCGGGTTCAACTTATATTGAAGAGAATATTTTGGAAAATAAAAAATTACTATTGACTTTTTAAAATTAATATAAGGTATATTCGAATTTAAAACTGATAAGATTAATTAGAAATTATAAGATAACAAATCTTATTTGTAGTAGCAATTTTTTGATAGTTTACAATATTTATCATTATATTTTTTAAAAAAAATTTATGTCAGTTTCGATTTTAAAAAAGTATTAAAATTGTCTTTGTTCGGGAGCGTTTTAACGATCTTTCTGAGGGCTTAAGGCCTAGTGTCAGCAGGGAATGTGAAGCCCATTGGGCCAAAGCCAACATGGATGATGAAGGCCTTCGGGTTAAGGCATCCGTGTCCTTTAGGCCGGAGCCCTATTCGAGTTTATGGCGTTCAAATTCGGACATCCGAGTCCTCTGGGCCGAAGTCCTTGTTTTGGTTAATGATGTTCGAGTTCGGGCTTCCGAGTCCTTTGAGCCAGAGCCTAGACCAGTATATATGAGTTCTGTTGGATTGGGCATGTACAGTGGAATATCCCTTGTACGGAGTCCAGAGTTATAAAGGGTTTAAATGGCTAAGGGTTCTAGTCATAACCATATTCGAATAAGGTAACTCCAAAGGTTGTATTTGGATTGGATTCAACTTACATCTTTTAAGGAGATTGTGTTGGACTCAGGTAATGATAACTACCATATTTAGGGTACCTAATCCGACTCAGATATGGATTGTAAGGTAATGAGAATGGCTATAAATACAAGGTTTGACTTCTATTAACATGTAATACATCTTTGAGCACTAAACACTAAAGCCTCCATTGTTAAACATTGTAACGGCCTGTACTCATTCTCACACCGGAGCTATCACCCGGTGGCACAAGCCGTCAAGCTTCGTGTGTGATCTGTTACTGTGCAGGATTCAGCGCGTGAATTTGGTGATCTGACGCGTCGACGAAACTTAGCGTTAACAGTCTTCAAAAAGTCGATAATTATATTATGTTTTGCAACAAAGGTAATATCATATTTGTTGCTTCAAAATTCGAACAAAAATTATATCATTTTTGAAATTTAAAATTTCACAATTAATATTAAAAATATGTTTTAGTTTTGAAACGAAAGAAAGATCATATTAATAAGATTTCCTAGTAAATTACGTAACTAAAGCCTCATTTGAAATTAAAAAAAAAGTAATAAATAGTACCATGTGTGTAATTTTCTTAATTAATTTACATTCCTAAATAACAAAAGAGAACAAACAGCCATACAAGTACAAACAAAGAAAGTCAAATATACTTGTTAAATTATCTGCAATATGTTAGTATATCTCTCACTATCAAAATGACATGCTTGAAAATTGGGAACGATATAGAGGAAATGTAATAAAGGAAGTTAAAGAGATAAATTGATGGAGGCAAAATTTCTATCCAGATCCACGTAGGAGAGGAGCTCATCTGTCACGTCATTATCACATGTCAACCTTTAATCTACTTAGCATTTTCTGTCGGTTTTTTGGACGGAATCATAAGTAATGACCATTTTATAAATATTTCTGAATATAATTATGTGATTGTAACAAAAAAAGATTCGATAATCACAATAAAAATTAGACCTGGCAAAAATCAGCCTAAGCCCATGGGCTGGGCCGGCTTGCCCGATTGCCAAAACGCGGGCTTTTGGCTTAATTTTTTCACCCCAACAAAATCTGGACCGTTTTAACCCGACCCGTTTGGGCTCGACCCATAAATGTGTCAAAATTTGATCATAAATCAGTCCAAACTCGCGGGCTAGTCCGACCCGACCTTCAAAACACGGGCTTTGGGCTTTACTTTTTCAGCCCACTAAAACTTGGGCCATTTTGGCACGGCCTGGCTATGGCCCGACCCGTTTGTCAGATCTAATAAAAATTATGTCCTAATACATTGACCAAAAAGTCAATTAATGTGACGCCCCCAAAATAGGTATACATCACACATTCTGAGTCGTCAAATACATGGTACAGAATTTAAATACAACTTCCTTATATAATACAACAAAAACATAGCTGAGAGTTTTTACACGAATATTGTCTAATAGACAGTATTCAAACTCAAAAAGGAGTACTAATTACAATTATTATCACACTATTTTATAAAATAGTGAGCACTACTATAGCCACCATCTCGGACCATCACTCCGTTCCCCGACTAGTTCCGGCTACGTTCTCATTTTCTGAAGAGAACAATGAAAGCAAAAAGGTGAGCTCAGGTAGCCCAGTAAGAAATATTATGACTAAAATAGGGTAGAATACATTATCGTTAGCCTTCAACAGTGTTAAACTGACAAAATATAATAAACATCAAGTTTAACTCTAGCGAAATAAGCAATCCATTAGAAGAGTCAAATAAAGCATGATATCTACTATCTTCTATGATTTAAAAAGTTTATCATCAACTTTATCGCTGAGACTCAACTTAATAAATAATCCACATCACAGAATTATCCATGCACTACGGGTCAATGATATTCATTAGTAATACGACCACGAATTATCCATGCACTACGGGCCAAAGATATTCGTGTTTTCACCAATGATCATGATCATGCCAACAACTGTCCATCAATGCATTACGGGCCAATGATGACTTTTATCACATCATTTGTAACATTACGGTCATGATTATACCGAATAATTTCTGGTCATAATCATACCTATCAATAGTCCATCTATGCACGTAGGCCAAAGATGACTTTCATCACAATATAAACATGATGATGATGACAATGATATAAGAATTTAATTAAATAAAAGCAAAAGGATAAATGTGACGCCCCCAAAATAGGTATACATCACCCATCTCGGGTCGCCAGAAAATACACTACTGATAACTCCATTTATACAACTGTCGTGCAAAATACGACGACACATGTACTGTGAGTTTCAATAAAAATATTGTAACGTATATAATACGACAATATTCATATTCAAATTATTACAATTCCATCTAAAGTACAACAACAAATATTTCAAGTCCCCAAAGGAACACGAGAAGATTTATGTCCTCCTCATTCTAATGCGGTGTATTTTTGACTCTTTCAAGGTCGGGTCCCCATCACCCTATAGTTGTTCACCAAAATTAATTAATAAATGATGTAAAAAAATATGTCACACACATTTTATGTTCTCAGTATATTTATTATGTCACACCGTTTCATAATTTAATTAGGATTGTGACTAGTTCGTAACACCGCTTTATACCCACGTTCTCTCTGATAGTCCCAGCTACACTTTTATTACCTGAAAGGGGTGGTGAAGTAAAAGGGTGAGCACAAATAGCCCAGTAAAGAATACCATGACTTAAGATAATTACATTATCAATAGCCTTCATCAATACTAAATCAGATATGTAGAACATATGGTAGAAGATAAAAGTTTCCAACCATAATAGCAGCGAAATCAATAATCCATTAGAAGAGTCAAGTATAACATAATGTTTACTATCTCTTCTAGATTAAAAGTCCATCATTAATATTTCATTCCTGTAATACTCATCAACATTTCTTTGTTATACCCAAGATAAAGAGAACTCTCATCACTTGTCTTCACCTGAACCATCACAGATTATAATTAAATTCACAATTCATATTTATGATCAGGTAAATCAACAGTCCATCTTTTCAATGCGAGCCTAAGACATACAACTGTAAAACCAATAACGCTGAAACTCAGCTCAATAGTATCACAACCACGAATTATCTATGAACTACGAGCCAAGGATATTCGTGTTTTCACCAATGGTTATGATTATATCAAATAATCCCTGGTCATAATCATACCAATCAATAGTTCATCTATGCACAACTGGCCAAAGATTACATCATTTGTAACATATATTACGGTCATGATTATACCGAATAATCCCTGGTTATAATCATACCAAGTCCATATATGCACTACAGGCCAAAGATGACTTTCATCACAATATAAACATGAGGATAATGACAATGATCTATATAATGAATAAACTTAAATAATCAGAATAATAAGATAACATAGATCTTAGTTATTTTTCAACTTAATTATCCAGAGTCCAAATTGCTAACATAATATTAGATGAATCACAACTATTAAGGATACTCTAATCCTTTCAGGACTTTTCACCATTTAATAATAAATTGAATAAATAAATAATAATATCTTACCATAATATGGAGTATGAAAGAAAATGATATTCCTTTTACCATAAAAATGATACCCTCTTACCACAATAATGATATCCTCTTATCTTAGTATGTGACTTGATTCTGCTTTCTGTAAAATTGATCAACTTAAACAATGCTTGCATTCCTTATCTACACTTGGAGTAACATTACACTCAATAGAAATATTCACAATATTATACTCTCAATATTGAAGTAAAAGAATTCTATATTTTTAGTGTAGTGATGGTGTGTGTTTAGTTACTCAACCGAGCAACCTATTTATACTGAAAAATTAGTAAACAACTAGCACACCCTCTTTGAAAAAATATCCAAATGAGGTATATAATAACGGTAGTGGAATTTATGGTCCCACAGAGAAAATTAAATCAACTTGTACACGTTTTAATAAAATTTGTTCAATAATAGAGTTATGATCCATACTACTTTAGAAAAAGTAGAGTGTTGGCAAGTCCTTGCCAATTTACTTTTGTAAAAAGGAAATAATTGAACAAACATGTGCTTATCTTTAATCAACACCTTTATTCATCAATTATTTATACCTTTTCAATCTTTCAATAATTATTCACAATTATTAACAAATACTCACAATACTGCCAACTGATTATATCATATCAAATAATATGAGTCACTGTGCAATAACTACTGTGACAATTATTGAATGAAATACTGAGTGACTTTTTACGTAATTAAGAATCAATAATATAAATCATTATGCAATAACTACTGTGACAACTATTGAATGAAATATATAGCGACTTCTTACATAGGAATCAAATCAATACCTTACTATAAACAATTTAAATTCAATTAAAAGTAGATATCAACACCAGATCATATTTATCTCAAATAGCATATAAACCAACTAATAATTCATTATTCATTCAAGTTATCTTTATTTATCGCATAACATTATTATTCATATTCCAAAACTTTAGAAGTGAATAATAAAATTTGAGAAATCTAAAACCTCATATATGACAATCCAATATTATGGTATTATCACCATTTTTACTTTAACAAAAATATTAATTTTGTTTTTATCATAACTCATTCGTTACTTGTGCATTTACATCTCGACACCTCATGAGCTTACTAACACTTTTAAAATATTTAAGATAGTATTCTGAACTTTCCAAACAATTTTCACATTTTTGTGAATTATCCAATAATTTTCTATAATTATTTCTATTTATAAAAACTATCATTTAATAGCTTCAAAATAGAAATACTAACTTCACATACTTTTATATCTTTAAAACATCATCAATATTAATCTTATATTATTATAATATTTTTAGCAAAATTCAAAATTTTCCACCATTCATAGAATTTTTTATGAATTTCCTCTATTTTTAAACTAACCATAAATAGCTTAAAAATACAATAAATATTTTTGTTATTCAATAATTTATCAAACCTACCCAGAAATTATAAAATAACTTTATAAGATTTTTCACCAAGTTTCATAATTTTTCATCATTCATATAATATTCTATGAGTTTCTTCTATTTTCAAACTAACTATAAATAGTTTTAAAATACAATAATTATTTCTGCTTTTCAATAATTCATCCAAAATTTACAGAAATTCTAAGATGATATTATGTAAAAATATTTCATCCCAAATTATTTTTTGATAAATTAATTATAAATTGTAATATACAGAAATTTAATAATTCATAATAATTAGCACTTTTATCAGAAAATTACAAATCTTATGTTCTTTTCATTTTAATTTAAATCTCTACAACTTTGCAGAAGAAGGTTTTTCCAAATTATGACTCTAACATAAAGAGATATTCTTACCGAAAAATTCTGTTTGAAGATTTTCGAACTAGCCACCTAACAAACTTCATAACAAATCAAAATTAATCCTTAACGGTTCAAAATTTGTGAAAATATACTCAACTTATATATGTATAACATATCCAAAAATTACAACGATCCAACGGTCAGATTAAAAAGTATAACTCACGTAATAAAGCATAAGAACACTAATTTTTCGGACTATAAGTCCTTCGGACCAGTTTCACTCAAACTGTCACCACGAAAAACTCACAAAGAATTTTTAGGTGATTTAAATTTCTGCATTTAACTTACTTCCAGGGATTTCTTTTGATATATGGTTCATCTCCTAAATCATTATACACAAAGAGTTATGGATTTTACAAAATCAAGTAGTAAACTATTTTTTTTGAAAATTTTAAGATTTTGTTCTTCTTTTGATTTCTTGATTTCTTTTCTTTGATTCATATTTTTGAAAGTTTAATCTATCACATACAACATAAATACACCAACATCATAAAACTTAACTTCTATCATTAAAATCAAAGGATTAATCAAGGTTTTATTCATTACCTTCTTCTCTTTCCTTCTTCTTTTTTCTTCTTCTTCTTCTTTCTCTTTTTTTTTTCTCTTTCTCTCTCTCTATTCTTTCTTTTTGCTGAAATGCTTGGCTACGGGAGGTGAGAGTTCTCTCTTTCATTTCCCCATTTTTCTTCTTCTTTCCCCCTCTTTTCTTCCTTTCCTTTTCTCTTTTTTTTCTTCCATTTTTTGTCCCCCACTACCAATTCCCTCTTCCACTTCTTTTCCTTCTTTTAACTTTCATTATCCCATCAGCATTTAATTAGACGCCCACATGGGCTGCTTAGAAGAATTAAATCCCTCTCCTCTTTTATTAGCTCATTTATCTGATTAAACATTTTATAATTTTAGAATAATAATCATAAATTAAATTAGACTTTTATTTCATAAAAGTCGGGGTCTTACAATAAATTTTAAAGATTTATAATTTAATTTATCCATAATTCAATAATGTCCAAATTGTCAACATGATACTGCTTTGTAGAGTAAAATTCAAGAATAATATTGTATCAAAAATGATTTACACAAAAAAAATCAATTTTTATCATGAATAATACCCCGGGTGAATAGTACTCTGGGTGAATAGTAATCGAGTGAATAGTACCCTGTGAATAGTACTTTAGGAATAGTATCCCGTGAATAGTACTCTGACAAGAAAAAGTTAAAACTTATCAAGAATGCTCAGAATAACATTTCCATGAAAAAATACTGGATGAAGCACAAATTTCAAGGATATTCTACTAATTTCATGGAGTATAGAAACAATACTTTAACATAATGAGTATAGAATTAGGAATACGAAATGAAATAATATTACTCACATACTACAGAGTATGGAAGAAAATATTATTTCTTACGAATACTGAACAGAAATAATATCCCTTACCTTAAAAGGAGATTATTCTAACTGGTATAGCGGGAATATTCTTGAAGAAAACTTGCACTATTTTCTACGCTCAAAGCTTTCTTAAACTCTAAAGTAATACGCTCAAGATTATAGAAAAAGAATTCTCTGATTCTGGTGTGATTTTCAATTCTAAACTAAGTTTCCTATTTATAGGAGAATGACAGGGGCACTGTTAAGAAGTTTTCATGGACGCAACAGTGGGTTTTCATGGGCGAATTAATTTGTGATTCACGGATGTATTAAGAAGAAACACGGACTAATTTTTCAATACAACACACACACCCATCACTTTCATACAGACACACACATCACTTTTGTGACACCTCCAAAATAGGTATACATCACCTATTCTGAGTCGCTAAATACATGGTACAGAATACAAATACAATCTTTAATATACAACAAGAGAGCTGTGAGTTTTAATACAAATACTGTCTTCTAGACAATATCCACTCTCAGAATAAGTCCTCATTACATTTATTATCACACTATTTAACAGAATAGTAAGGACTACTAATACTATCATCTGGTCCATCACTCCGTTCCCCGACTCGTCCCAGCTATATTCTCATTTCCTAAAGAGAACAGTGAAAGAAAGGGTGAGCTCAACTAGCCCAGTAAAAAATATTATGACTAAGATAATGCAGAATAAATTATCATTAGTCTTCAACAGTGTTAAACTGATAAAATATAACAAACATCAAGTTTAACTGCAGCGGAACAAGCAATCCATTAGAAGAGTCAAGTAGAGAATAAAATCTACTATCTTCTATGATTTAAAAGGTTTTTCATGACTTTTATCGCTGGGACTCATCTTAATAAATAATCCACATCATCGAATCACCCCTGCACTACGGCCAATGATATTCTTTAGTATCACGACCACAAATTATCCATGCACTACGAACCAAGGATAATTGTGTATTCATAAATGGTCATGATCATGCCAACAACTGTCCATTAATGCACTACTGGCCAATGAGGACTTTTACCACATCATTTGTAATATTATGGTCATGATTACACCGAATAATCCCTGGTCATAATCATACCAAGTCCATCTATGCACTACAGGCCACAGATGACTTTCAAAAAAATATAAACATGAGGATGATGACAATGATATAAGAATTCAATAAAATAAGTTCAAGAATTAATTTATTCAGGAACTAATAACGTCCAAAATGTCAACATGATACTTCTTTGTAGAGTAAAATTCAAGAATGCTCAGAAGAATATTTTCATGAAAAGATACTAGATGAAGCGCAAATATCAAGGATATTCCACTAATTTCATGGAGTATAAAAGTGAAAACTTTAACCAACTGAGTATAATAAAGAATGGAATAACAAAAGAAATCACCATGCATGCGGTACTTCGAATAGACAGGTTATTCCAACATATTAATAAGTAACGGAACCAGGTCAGGCGAAATTCGCACCGACAGGATGTTCCAACAGAATAATAAAGACGGAACCAAGTCCGACGTAAACGCACAGACAGGATATTCAAACAGAATAATAATAAAGATGGAACCACGTCCGGCGTAAACGAACAGACAGGATATTCCAACAGAATAATAATAAAGACGGAACCAGGTCCGGCGTAAACGCACAGACAGGATGTTCCAACATAATAATAAAGACGGAATATTAGAAGAATGCACCAAGTATAGGGTAGTCCGCGTATACTGGTTATTCTAGCAGAATAATAAAGAATGGAATAACAAAAGTTCTCTTCATGAATACAAAAGAAATAATACCCCTTACGAGTACAACAAATAATATCCCTTACCGTAAAAGAAACTGAATATAAGAGTAGGGAAGGAGCAGAATACTTTTCTATAGCTTCTCTATAATTTCTCTCTCTAGAGTTTCAGTGAATTCTTAAGAAATAATGAAGGAATGAACTTCTATTTATAGAAAAATGGACTGTATAGTAACTAACTCATGAATGGTTGAGATTGATTTACTTTAATCTGACGGTTCATATTTAAAGCAAAATCTTTTAAATAAAATATAATATATTCTATTTATAATCTAATAAAACGAATAACTTTATAAAAGATTTTACTATGCAAACACTATGCATAATAAAACAGATAACTTTATAAAAGTATTTTGTTTTATATAAAAAGATTTTACTATTAGCCTAATAAAACGAATAACTTTATAAAAGTATTCTATTTTATATAAAAATTTTTTCTGTTTTATTACATAAATAATACCAATAAAACAAAAGTGAGTGACTTATCACATAAACATCAATAATCAATACCGTGTGCTACTGTGCAACTACGCGTATTACTGTACTTTTAACACCGGGTGATTCAACAGTTAATGGTAAAACTTCCGCCATTATTTTCATAAAGTATTTTTGTCGTTTTCTCAATCCGACAATAATTCCGTTGTGGGGTCCACCAATGATTGTGCCGTTGTACGAATATTCCCTGTTAAAACGAATATTTCCCGACCAATTGAATATTATATAACAACTTGCGTACTTTGCAAAATTTATAAATATTACCCACAACTATAACATTATATCAAATTCATTCAATAATATTCAAAAATTATATTTATAGAAAATTCATCTTTATTCACAAAAGTTGAGGTCTTACAACCTTCCCTTCTTATGAAATTTCACCCTCGAAATTAGGGTACGTACCTGGTATATCGAAGAGGTAAGGATACCTTGATTTCATTTTAGATTCTAACTCCCAAGTCATTTCCTCAACATCGTGGTTTCTCCACAAAACTTTGACTTGAGGTATAACCTTGGAGCGTAGAATATGTTCCTTCTTATCCAAGATTTGAACAGGAACCTCTTCATAAGTCAAATCTTCCGTTATTTCGTCCGGTTCTAACTCAATAATGTGGTTCGGGTCTTCCACATATTTACGTAATATGGATATGTAAAAAACGTTATGAACACGAGACATACTTGGCGGTAAAGCGAGGCTATAGGCCACAGTTCCTACTCGATCGAGGATTAAAAATGGGCTGATGAATCGAGGATTGAGCATTCCTCTCTTTCCAAATCTCGTAACTCCTTTCCATGGAGTAACACGTAACAACACATGATCTCCTATATCGAATTCCACATCATTTCGATGAAGATCATCATAACTCTTTTGTCGATCTTGTGAGGTTTTTATACGTTGCCGGATCGTTTGAATCTTTTCTGTAGTCATACGTACCAATTCCGGTCCCAACAATGTTGCTTCTCCCACCTCATCCAAGCATACTGGAGAACGACACTTTCTTCCATACAACGCCTCAAAGGAGTCATGCCAATACTTGTTTGATAACTGTTGTTGTAGGAAAACTCCACCAATGGTAAGAACTTATCCCTACTTCCCTTGAAGTCAAGGACACAGAGTCTTAATAGATCTTCAAGAGTTTGAATAGTCCTCTCCGACTGTCCGTCCGTCTGAGGATGATATGCCGAGCTAAATCGTAAATCTGTGCCCATAGCTTTCTGCAAATTAACCCAAAATCATGAAGTGAATCTTGGGTCTCGATCAGAAACTATGGATACTGGCATACCATGCAGTCTGACAATCTCGTTTATGTACATACGAGCAAGACGTTCAAGTGTATAAGTTTCTCGTATCGGTACGAAATGAGCAGACTTGGTCAATCTATCAACAATGACCCAAATTGCATCTATACCTTGAGAAATCTTAGGAAGACCGGTAACGAAATATATGGTAATGTGCTCCCACTTCCACTCTGGAATTTCAAGTGGTTGCAATGGACCTTTTGGTACTTGATGCTCTACTTTAACTCGTTGACAAGTTAGACACCTTGAGATAAATAACGTTATCTCTCTCTTCATATTGCTCCACCAAAATTTATTACGAATATCATGATACATTTTGGTACTCCCAGGATGGATTACAAACGGTGTGTTGTGCGCCTCCATCATGATTTTATACTTTAAATCAGGGTCGTTAGGAACACAAATCTGGAGTTGACTCGAAGTATTCCTTCTTCATCGATTCTTGCTTCCGGCATAACACCTTCTTGCACTTTCTTCCTCATACGCATCAGCTCCAGGTCTGTAGTTTGAGCAGCTTTAACTTTATCAATTAAAGTCGGTTCTACTCGTATATCTGCCATTATCACATGGGTCCCTGGAGTCTTTAACTCTATCTCCATCCTTTTCAAGTCACACAAAATGGGCCTTTATGTTGACAATATCGCACTAGTACTTGCATATGATCTTCTACTCAATGCGTCAGCTACCACGTTCGATTTTCCAAGATGGTATTGGATGGTATGATCATAATCTTTCAACAGTTCAAGCCAACGTCGTTGTCCCATGTTGAGTTCTTTTTGAGTGAAGAAATATTTGAGGCTTTTATGATCCGTAAAGATCTCCACCTTCTCCCCGTACAAGTAATGCCTCCAAATTTTAAGTGCGAAGATAACAGTTGCTAACTCTAGGTCATGAGTAGGATAATTCCTCTCATATTCTTTGAGTTGTCTTGAGGCACAGGCTATGAATTTTCCATACTGCATGAGAACACATCCCAACCCTTTACCTGAAGCATCACTGTAGACGACAAATCCCTCCGAGCTAGATGGTATTGTCAGAACAGGTGCTGAAATGAGTCTCCTCTTGAGTTCTTGAAAACTCTTCTCACATTCTTCGCTCCAACCGAACTTTGTATCTTTCCAAGTCAGCTGAGTTAATGGAGTAGTTATTCGAGAAAATCCTTTCATGAATCTCCGATAATAACCAGCTAAGCCGAGAAAGCTACGAACTTCGGTCACTGATTTAGGTTGCTCCCAGCTTTGAATTGCTTCAATCTTTGTCGGGTCAACTGATATTCCATTACTTGATACTATGTGCCCAAGGAATGCTACTTCCTCAAGCTAGAACTCACATTTCTTCAACTTGGCATAAAGCTTGTATTCACGAAGCTTTTGGAATGTCAACCTCAAGTGTTGCTCATGATCTTCACAGCTTTTGGAATAAATAAGGATGTCATCAATAAAGACGACCACAAAGTGATCAAAATATTCCTTGAATACTCGGTTCATCATATCCATGAAGGCAGCAGGAGCATTAGTCAATCCAAAGGACATGACTAGGAATTCATAATGCCCGTACTGTGTTCTGAAAACCGTCTTTGGAATGTCATCGATTCTAATCTTCAATTGGTGATACCTGGAACGGAGATCAATCTTTGAAAAGAATTTGGCTCCTTGCAACTGGTCAAACAGGTCATCAATGCGTGGCTATGGGTACCTATTTTGGATGGTGACATGATTCAACTCCCAATAATCAATACAAAGTCGCATACTCCCATCTTTCTTTTTCACGAATAGAACAGGAGCACCCCAAGGAGAAGTACTAGGACGAATAAAGCCAATGTCTAACAATTCCTGCAGTTGGGTCTTTAACTCCTGAAGTTCAATAGGAGTCATTCGATATGGGGCTTTGGAAATGGGTTTTGTACCGGGTTCAAGGTCGATACAAAATTCAATTTCATGCTCTGGGGGTAGGCCAGGAAGTTCTTCAGGGAATACGTCAGGAAATTTATTAACAATAGAAATATCATTCAAAACTGAAGTATTTTTGTTTATATCTGTTACGTGGGCTAAGAAAGCTTGACATCCGTTTTTCAATAAACGAATAGCTTTATGGATTGAGATGACCGTGATTGATTTTAATGGTTTGGTCGCTTAAATTCGCATAATAGGTTGATTAGGAATATGAAAGCTAACAACCTTACGAAAATAATCAATTTTAACATGATGAGTAGTTAACCAATCAATCCCTAGAATCACGTCAAATACAAGTATTTTTAATGAAATAAGATCGACAGGTAATGTGAGGGTACCGGTTTGAACCAAACAAGACTTATAAACAGTGGATGTAATGAAGGTTTCTCTTAACAGAGTTTCCACAGATAAGTCAAAGTCTAATTTCTCCGGAGTCAAATTTAACCATTGAGCGCAAGTAGGAGAAATAAAAGAATGGGTAGAACCGGTATCAAATAAAGTATAGACTTCGCTAGAGTTTATGATAAGCTTACCCGTGATGACCTCATTCGGGTTCCTTGCTTTCTGGGAGGTCACAAGAAACACTCTTCCTTATACTACCGGCTTTGACTTTTTTGGGCGGCCTTTGATGCCTCCATCCTAGCTGAACTTGTCTTCGGTGAACGAAAAAATCGGGCTAAGTGACCTTCTAATCCACAATTATAACATGCTTTGGACGGCATCACGCAGTTTAGACTGATGTGTCCCTCCCCTCCGCATTTGAAGCATATGATAGGTGGTCGTTCTCCTTCCTTAACAACGGGTGCTGGTGCTGACGTCTTTCCATCATTATTGAATCTCCTCTTCTTGAAATGTCCATTCTTATTGCTTTGGCCCTGATTACCACCAAAGTGGTTACCATTTCTGGCCTGTTGATTCTCTCCACGCTTGTTGTCTCCGCTTCGATGACTGCTCTCACTGGTATTATCATTTTGTCGGCTGCTCTCTTTTGGTTGTGTTGACTCATTATCGCGCTCCACTAACTGAGCCCTATTTACAACATCTGAATACAAACACAGTTTATGAGAAATAAGATGTTGACGTATCTCCGGCTTCAAACCTCTTAAAAACATACGCGTCATTCTCTCTTCATTAGCCACCAAGTGGTACGCAAACTGGGATAACTCGGCAAACTTTGCTTCGTACTGCGACACGGTCATATTATTCTGTTCCAACTTGATGAACTCCACCTCCTTCATGTGACGAATACTTTCGAGAAAGTACTTGTCGTTGAATAGTTCTTGGAACTTCTCCCAAGATATATTTAGTGCGGCAGGTTGAGTACGCTTTGCTGATTTCCACCAGTAATCTGCCTCTCCTCGCAACATAAAGGCGGCAAAGGGAACCTTTTGCTCCTCGGAGCATCCCAAGACATCAAATATCTTAGTGATCTGCTTTATCCATGCTTCCGCCTTAAGTGGTTTTGGCTCTCCAATAAACTCCGGTGGTCCCAGCTCCTTGAAATGTTTAGCGGTGACCGTCCGAGAGTTTTCAGTGTTTCCACCTATATTTTGGATAGGAGCCGCTCTCGCCTGCTGTTGCATGAATTGCATAAAGCCTCTGAACATTCCATCATTCATCATTTGGTCAGTGTTGTTATTTGTATGAGGATTGTCGCCTTCCTGATGCACATTATCCTGATTATTGACATGTGGTGAATCAACGGTCATCTGTGCTGCATTGCTATTCTCAACATTCTCGGATGTCATTTTCAGATACTGCACAAAAAAAAATATTAAATGACATGTAACATATTATCCTTATATTCTGACCGACCAATTAAACACCAAAAAAACTTAGGTAGGTCATACTAGCGAAGGAATTCCCCGTTTCTCCCCTCCTAGTTCTATTCTCACATCTTAGCCAGGGATCATATCCCTAAGCTTTGATACCAACTGTGATGTCCCAAAATAGGTATACATCACCTATTCTGAGTCGCCAAATACATGGTACAGAATACAAATACAATCTTTAATATACAACAAGAGAGTTGTGAGTTTTAATACAAATACTGTCTTCAAGACAATATACACTCTCAGAATAAGTCCTCATTACATTTATTATCACACTATTTAACAGAATAGTGAGGACTATTAATACTATAATATGGTCCATCACTCCGTTCCCCGACTCGTCCCAGCTATATTCTCATTTCCTGAAGAGAACAGTGAAAGAAAGGGTGAGCTCAACTAGCCCAGTAAAAAATATTATGACTAAGATAATGCAGAATAAATTATAATTAGCCTTCAACAGTGTTAAACTGATAAAATATAAAAAACATCAAGTTTAACTGCAGCGGAACAAGCAATCCATTAGAAGAGTCAAGTAGAGAATAAAATCTACTATCTTCTATGATTTAAAAGGTTTTTCATGACTTTTATCACTGGGACTCAGCTTAATAAATAATCCACATCATCGAATCACCCCTGCACTACGGCCAAGGAAATTCTTTAGTATCACGACCACAAATTATCCATGCGCTACGAACCAAAGATATTTATGTATCCATTAATGGTCATGATCATGCCAACAACTGTCCATCAATGCACTACGGGCCAATGAGGACTTTTACCACATCATTTGTAACATTACGGTCATGATTACACCGAATAATCCTTGGTCATAATCATACCAAGTCCATCTATGCACTACAGGCCACAGATGACTTTCAAAAAAAATATAAACATGAGGATGATGACAATGATATAAGAATTCAATAAAACAAGTTCAAGAATTAATTTATTCAGGAACTAATAACGTCCAAATTGTCAACATGATACTTCTTTGTAGAGTAAAATTCAAGAATGCTCAAAAGAATATTTCCATGAAAAGATATTGGATGAAGCGCAAATATCAAGGATATTCCACTAATTTCATGGAGTATAGAAGTCAAAACTTTAACCAACTGAGTATAACCAACAAAAGAAATCACCATGCATGCGGTACTTCGAATAGACAGGTTATTCCAACATATTAATAAGTAACAGAACCAGGTCAGGCAAAATTCGCACCGACAGGATGTTCCAACATAATAATAAAGACGGAATCAGGTCCGGCGTAAACGCACAGACAGGATATTTCAACAGAATAATAATAAAGATGGAACTAGGTCCGGCGTAAATGCACAAACAGGATATTCCAACAGAATAATAATAAAGACTGAACCAGGTCCAGTGTAAACGCACAGACAAGATGTTCCAACAGAATAATAAAGACGGAATATTAGAAGAATGTCACCAAGTATAGGGTAGTCCGCGTATACTGGTTATTCCAGCAGAATAATAAAGAATGGAATAACAGAAGTTCTCTTCATGAATACAAAAGAAATAATACCCCTTACGAGTACAACAAATAATATCTCTTACCGTAAAAGAAACTGAATATAAGAGTAGGGAGGAGCATAATACTTTTCTATAGCTTCTCTATAATTTCTCTCTCTAGAGTTTCAATGAATTCTTAAGAAATAATGAAGGAATGAACTTCTATTTATAGAAAAATGGATTTCATAGTAACTAACTCATGAACGGTCGAGATTGATTTACTTTAATCTGACGGTCCATATTTAAAGCAAAATCTTTTGAATAAAATATAATATATTCTATTTATAATCTAATAAAACGAATAACTTTATAAAAGATTTTACTATGCAAACACTATGCAGACACTATGCAAATACTATGCATAATAAAATATAATATATTCTAATTATTGTCTAATAAAATAGATAACTTTATAAAAGTATTCTATTTTATATAAAAAGATTTTACTATTAGCCTAATAAAATGAATAACTTTATAAAAGTATTCTGTTTTATATAAAAAGTTTTTCTGTTTTATTATATAAATAATACCAATAAAACAAAACTGAGTGACTTATCACATAAACATCAATAATCAATACCGTTTGCTACTGTGCAACTACGCGTATTACTGTACTTTTAACGCCGGGTGATTCAACAGTTAACGGTAAAACTTCCGCCGTTATTTTCATAAAGTATTTTTGTCGTTTTCTCAATCCAACAATAATTCCGTTGTGGGGTCCACCAATGATTGTGCCGTTGTACGAATATTCCCTGTTAAAACGAATATTTCCCGACCAATCGAATATTATATAACAACTTGCGTACTTTGCAAAATTTATAAATATTACCCACAACTATAACATTATATCAAATTCATTCAATAATATTCAAAAATTATATTTATAGAAAATTCATCTTTATTCACAAAAGTTGGGGTCTTACAACCTCCCCTTCTTATGAAATTTCACCCTCGAAATTAGGGTACGTACCTGGTATGTCGAAGAGGTAAGGATACCTTGATTTCATTTTAGATTCTAACTCCCAAGTCATTTCCTCAACATCGTGGTTTCTCCACAAAACTTTGACTTGAGGTATAACCTTGGAGCGTAGAATATGTTCCTTCTTATCCAAGATTTGAACAGGAACCTCTTCATAAGTCAAATCTTCCGTTATTTCGTCCGGTTCTAACTCAATAATGTGGTTCGGGTCTTCCACATATTTACGTAATATGGATATGTAAAAAACGTTATGAACACGAGACATACTTGGCGGTAAAGCGAGTCTATAGGCCACAGTTCCTACTCAATCGAGGATTAAAAATGGGCCGATGAATCGAGGATTGAGCTTTCCTCTCTTTCCAAATCTCGTAACTCCTTTCCATGGAGTAACACGTAACAACACATGATCTCCTATATCGAATTCCACATCATTTCGATGAAGATCAGCATAACTCTTTTGTCGATCTTGTGAGGTTTTTATACATTGCTGGGTTATTTGAATCTTTTTTGTAGTCATACGTACCAACTCCTGTCACAACAACGTTGCTTCTCCCACCTCATCCTAGCATACTGGAGAACGACACTTTCTTCCATACAACGCCTCAAATGGAGCCATGCAATACTTGTTTGATAACTGTTGTTGTAGGAAAACTCCACCAATGGTAAGAACTTATCCCAACTTCCCTTGAACTCAAGGACACAAAGTCTTAATAGATCTTCAAGAGTTTGAATAGTCCTCTCCGACTTTTCGTCCGTCTGAGGATGATATGCCGAGCTAAATCGTGACCCATAACTTTCTGCAAACTAACCCAAAATCATGAAGTGAATCTTGGGTCTCGATCAGAAACTATGGATACTAGCATACCATCCAGTCTTACAATCTCGTTTATGTACATACGAGAAAGACGTTCAAGTGTATAAGTTTCTCATATCGGTATGAAATGAGCAGACTTGGTCAATCTATCAACAATGACCCAAATTGCATCTATACCTTGAGAAATCTTAGGAAGACCGATAACGAAATCCATGGTAATGTGCTCCCACTTCCACTCTATAATTTCAAGTGGTTGCAATGGACCTTTTGGTACTTGATGGTCCGCTTTAACTCGTTGACAAGTTAGACACCTTGAGATAAACAGCGTTATCTCTCTCTTCATATTGCTCCACCAAAATGTATGACGAATATTATGATACATTTTGGTACTCCCAGGATGGATTGCAAATGGTGTGTTGTGCACCTCCATCATGATTTTATACTTTAAATCAGGGTCCTTAGGAACACAAATCTGGAGTTGACTCGAAGTATTCCTTCTTCATCGATTCTTGCTTCCGGCATAGCACCTTCTTGCACTTTCTTCCGCATACGCATCAGCTCCAGGTCTATAGCTTGAGCAGCTTTAACTTTATCAATTAAAGTCGGTTCTACTCGTATATCTGCCATTATCACATGGGTCCCTGGAGTCTTTAACTCTATCTCCATCCTTTGCAAGTCACACAAAATGGGCCTTTGTGTTGACAATATCGCACTCGTACTTGCATATGATCTTCTACTCAATGCGTCAGCTACCACGTTCGCTTTTCCAAGATGGTAATGGATGATATGAACATAATCTTTCAACAGTTTAAGCCAACGTCGTTGTCGCATGTTGAGTTCTTTTTGAGTGAAGAAATATTTGAGGCTTTTATGATCCGTAAAGATCTCCACCTTCTCCCCATACAAGTAATGCCTCCAAATTTTAAGTGTGAAGACAACAGCTGCTAACTCTAGGTCATGAGTAGGATAATTCCTCTCATATTCTTTGAGTTGTCTTGAGGCATAGGCTATGACTTTTTCATTCTGCATAAGAACACGTCCCAACCCTTTACCTGAAGCATCACTGTAGACGACAAATCCCTCCGAGCCAGATGGTATTGTCAGAACAGGTGCTGAAATGAGTCTCCTCTTGAGTTCTTGAAAACTCTTCTCACATTCTTCACTCCAACCGAACTTTGTATCTTTCTGAGTCAGCTGAGTTAATGGAGTAACTATTTGAGAAAATCCTTTCACGAATCTCCGATAATAACCAGCTAAGCCGAGAAAGCTACGTACTTCGGTCACTGATTTAGGTTTCTCCCAGCTTTGAATTGCTTCAATCTTTGCTGGGTCAACTGATATTCCATGACTTGATACTACGTGCCCAAGGAATGCTACTTCCTCAAGCCAGAACTCACATTTCTTCAACTTGGCATAAAGCTTGTATTCACGAAGCTTTTGGAGTGTCAACCTCAAGTGTTGCTCATGATCTTCACGGCTTTTGGAATAAATAAGGATGTCATCAATAAAGACGACCACAAAGTGATCCAAATATTCCTTGAATACTTGGTTCATCATATCCATGAAGGCAGCAGGAGCATTAGTCAATCTAAAGGACATGACTAGGAATTCATAATGCTCGTACCGAGTTCTGAAAGCCGTCTTTGGAATGTCATCGGTTCTAATCTTCAATTGGTGATATCTGGAACGAAGATCAATCTTTGAAAAGAATTTGGCTCCTTGCAACTGGTCAAACAGGTCATCAATACGTGGAAATGGGTACCTATTTTTGATGGTGACATGATTCAACTTCTGATAATCAAAACAAAGTCGCATACTCCCATCTTTCTTTTTCACGAATAGAATAGGAGCACCCCAAGGAGAAATACTAGGACGAATAAAGCCAATGTCTAACAATTCCTGCAGTTGGGTCTTTAACTCCTGAAGTTCATTAGGAGCCATTCGATATGGGGCTTTGGAAATGGGTTTTGTACCGGGTTCAAGGTCGATACAAAATTCAATTTCATGCTCTGGGGGTAGGCCAGGAAGTTCTTCAGGGAATACGTCAGGAAATTTATTAACAATAGAAATATCATTCAAAACTGAAGTATTTTTGTTTATATCTGTTACGTGGGCTAAGAAAGCTTGACATCCGTTTTTCAATAAACGAATAGCTTTATGGCTTGAGATGACCGTGATTGATTTTAATGGTTTGGTCGCTTAAATTCGCATAATAGGTTGATTAGGAATATGAAAGCTAACAACCTTACGAAAATAATCAATTTTAACATGATGAGTAGTTAACCAATCAATCCCTAGAATCACGTCAAATGCAAGTATTTTCAATGAAATAAGATCGACAGGTAATGTGAGGGTACCAATTTGAACCAAAGAAGACTTATAAACAGTGGATGTAATGAAGGTTTCTCCCAACGGAGTTTCCACAGATAAGTCAAAGTCTAATTTCTCCGGAGTCAAATTTAACCATTGAGCGCAAGTAGGAGAAATAAAAGAATGGGTAGAACCGGTATCAAATAAAGTATAGACTTCGCTAGAGTTTATGATAAGCTTACCTGTGATGAACTCATTCGGGTTCCTTGCTTTCAGGGAGGTCACAAGAAACACTCTTCCTTACACTACCAGCTTTGACTTTTCTGGGACGGCCTTTGATGCCTCCATCCTAGCTGAACTTGTCTTCAGTGAACGAAAAAATCGGGCTAAGTGACCTTCTCATCCACAATTATAACATGCTTTGGATGGCATCACGCAGTTTGGACTGATGTGTCCCTCCCCTCCGCATTTGAAGCATGTGATAGGTGGTCAGTTCTCCTTCCTTAACAACGGGTGCTGGTGCTAACATCTTTCCATCATTATTGAATCTCCTCTTCTTGAAATGTTAATTCTTATTGCTTTGGCCCTGATTACCACCGAAGTGGTTACCATTTCTGGCCTGTTGATTCTCTCCACGCTTGTTGTCACCACTTCGATGACTGCTCTCACTGGTATTATCATTTTGTCGGCTGCTCTCTTTTGATTGTGTTGACTCATTATCGCGCTCCACTAACTGAGCCCTATTTACAACATCTGAATACAAACACAGTTTATGAGGAATAAGATGTTGACGTATCTCCGGCTTCAAACCTCTTAAAAGCATAAGCGTCATTCTCTCTTCATTATCCACCAAGTGGGACGCAAACCGGGACAACTCGGCAAACTTTGCTTCGTACTGCGACACGATCAAATTATTTTGTTCCAACTTGATGAACTCCACCTCCTTCATGTGACGAATACTTTTGAGAAAGTACTTGTCCTTGAATAGTTCTTGGAACTTCTCGCAAGACATTTTCAGTGCGGCAGGTTGAGTACGCTTTACTGATTCCCACCAGTAATCTGCCTCTCCTCGCAACATAAAGGCGGCAAAGGGAACCTTTTGCTCCTCAGAGCATCCCAAGACATCAAATATCTTGGTGATCTGCTTTATCCATGCTTCCGCCTTAAGTGGTTTTGGCTCTCCAATAAACTCCGGTGGTCCCAGCTCCTTGAACTGTTTAGCGGTGACCGTCCGAGAGTTTCCAGTGTTTCCACCTATATTTTGGATAGGAGTCGCTCTCGCCTGCTGTTGCATGAATTGCATAAAGCCTCTGAACATTCCATCATTCATCATTTGGTCAATGTTGTTGTTTGCATGAGGATTGTCGCCTTCCTGATGCACATTATCCTGATTATTGACATGTGGTGAATCAACAGTCGTCTGTGCTCCATTGCTATTCTCAACATTCTCGGATGTCATTTTCAGATACTGCCACAAAACAAAATATTAATTGGCATGTAATATATTATCCTTATATTCTGACCGACCAATTAAACACAAAAAAACTTAGGTAGGTCATACTAGCGAAGGAATTCCCCGTCTCTCCCCTCTTAGTTCTATTCTCACATCTTAGCCAGGGATCATATCCCTAAGCTTTGATACCAACTGTGATGCCCCCAAAATAGGTATACATCACCTATTCTGAGTCGCCAAATACATGGTACAGAATACAAATACAATCTTTAATATACAACAAGAGAGTTGTGAGTTTTAATACAAATACCGTCTTCAAGACAATATCCACTCTCAGAATAAGTTCTCATTACATTTATTATCACACTATTTAACAGAATAGTGAGGACTACTAATACTATAATCTGGTCCATCACTCCGTTCCCCAACTCGTCCCAGCTATATTCTCATTTCCTGAAGAGAACAGTGAAAGAAAGGGTGAGCTCAACTAGCCCAATAAAAAATATTATGACTAAGATAATGCAGAATAAATTATCATTAGCCTTCAACAGTGTTAAACTGATAAAATATAAAAAACATCAAGTTTAACTGCAGCGGAACAAGCAATTCATTAGAAGAGTCAAGTAGAGAATAAAATCTACTATCTTCTATGATTTAAAAGGTTTTTCATGACTTTTATCACTGGGACTCAGCTTAATAAATAATCCACATCATCGAATCACCCCTACACTACGGCCAAAGATATTCTTTAGTATCACGACCACAAATTATCCATACACTACGAACCAAGGATATTTGTGTATTCATTAATGATCATGATCATGCCAAAAAGTGTCCATCAATGCACTACGGGCCAATGATAACTTTTACCACATCATTTGTAACATTACGGTCATGATTAAACCGAATAATCCCTGATCATAATCATACCAAGTCCATCTATGCACTACAGGCCACAGATGACTTTCAACATAATATAAACATGAGGATGATGACAATGATATAAGAATTCAATAAAACAAGTTCAAGAATTAATTTATCCAGGAACTAATAATGTTTCAAATTGTCAACATGATACTACTTTGTAAGTAAAATTCAAGAATGATCAGAAGAATATTTCTATGAAAAGATACTGGATGAAGCGCAAATATCAAGGATATTCTACTAATTTCATGGAGTATACAAGTGAAAACTTTAGCCAACTGAGTATAATAAAGAATGGAATAACAAAAGAAATCACCATGCATGCGGTACTTCATATTGACAGGTTATTCCGACATATTAATAAGTAACGGAACCAGGTCAGGCGAAATTCGCACCGACAGGATGTTCCAACTAGAATAATAAAGACGGAACCAGGTCCGACGTAAATGCACAGACAGGATATTCCAACAGAATAATAATAAAGATGGAACCAGGTCCGGCGTAAACGCACAGACAGGATATTCCAACAGAATAATAATAAAGACGGAACCAGGTCCGGCGTGCTACCGTGTGCTACTGTGCAACTACGTGTATTACTGTACTTTTAACACAGGGTGTTTCAACAGTTAACGGTAAAACTTCCGTCGTTATTTTCATAATGTATTTTTGTCGTTTTCTCAATCCGACAATAATTCTGTTGTGGGGTCCACCAATGATTGTGCCGTTGTACGAATATTCCCCGACCAATCGAATATTATATAACAACTTGCATACTTTGCAAAATTTATAAATATCACCCACAACTATAACGTTATATCAAATTCATTCCATAATATTCAAAAAATAATATTTATAAAAAATTCATCTTTATTCACAAAAGTTGGGGTCTTACAACTTTCATCATACACACACCCCCACATTATTCCACTCACGCAATATTATATATATATATAAACACCCTCTCATTCACGTTTTCTCTACCCCACTCCAATTTCATTTTTCATTCCACATGTGGGCCTCACCCCACATGTCACTTTCACACACACACACACACACACACACACACACACACACACACACACACACACACACACACACACACACATATATATATATATATATATATATATATATATATACCGAATAATTTTATACCGGTTATTTTGTAAAATGAGTAAGTGGGGGTTCAAATAATACGCCAAACTTACAACAAATACTTCATAAAAATCTCAATATTTTTAACAACATTTATTCATCATTATTATAACTCGCAATATTAACAACCAGATTGTTCCCAGGAAAGATGGGGCTTTCTGATAAGGATTTCTCCATATTGGCGCGCAATTAGGTGACCAAACCACTTTCCTCGACAAAACTTTTTATACATTGTTAATTATGCAAATAATAATATGAATAACTTTTCATCTCAAATTTTAATTTAATAATATATAAAATATTGACAATAATTGAATCAAATAATGTGAGATACTATGCAACTAATTACTGTAGCAATAATTGAGTATAACTAAGTGACTTCTCACGTAAGTATCAACAATCAATACCGTGTGCTACTATGCAATCACGCGTATTACTGTACTTTTACCACCGAGTATTTCAACATGTTAACGGTAAAACTTTCGCCGTTACTTTTATAAAAAGATATTTCTGTCGCTTTCTAACTCCGACAATAATTCCGTTGTGGGATCCCCCAATGATTGTGCCGTTGTACGAATATTCCCTGTTAAAACGAATATTCCCCGACCAATCGAATATTTTATAACAACTTGCATACTTTGTAAAATTTATAAATATTACCCACAACTATAACATTATATCAAATCTACATCATAATATTCAAAAATATATTTCGAGAAAATGTAACTTTATTTATGAAAGTTGGGGTCTTACAACCTCCATTTCATATGAAATTTCTTACTCGAAATTAGAGTACGTACCTGATATGTCGAAGAGGTGAGGATATTTTGATTTCAAATGGGTCAATGAATCGAGGATTGAGCTTTCCTCTCTTTCTAAATCTCGTAACTCCCTTCCATGGAGCAACACGTAACAACATATGTTCTCCAACATTGAATTTCACGTCCTTCCGATGAAGATCAGCATAACTCTTTTATCGATCTTGTGAGGTTTTTATACGTTGTCGGATCATTTGAATCTTTTTCGTAGTCATGCGTACCAATTCTTGTCCTAACAACATTGCTTCACCTACCTCGTCCCAGCATACTGGAGAATGACACTTTCTTCCATACAACGCTTCGAATGGAGTCATGTCAATACTTGCTTGATAACTGTTGTTGTAGAAGAATTCCACTAATGGCAAGAACTTGTCCCAACTTCCCTTGAAGTCAAGGACACAGTTTTAATAGATCTTCAAGAGTTTGAATAGTCCTCTCCGACTACCCGTTCGTTTGAGGATGATATGCCGAACTAAAACGTAAATTCGTGCACATAGCTTTTTGCAAACTAACCCAAAATCATGAAGTAAATCTTGGGTCTCATTACTACAAAACAATAAATAGACAATGCGAAAAAAACGTTATAGTTTCAGTCAGAAAAACGTCGTGGTTAAGGGTGTTATCTATTTGACACCTTTACACAACGTTTTTAAAACTTTGTAGTTAAGCACAATATACAACGTTTTTTTAGAAGAAAAAAACGTTGTAGATTTATTTTTCAAAAATTAGCAGATGCTTAAAAACGTTGTAGAAGGTATGATTCCACAACGTTTTTTGGATAAAAATGTTGTTTAGTATATCAGATAATGTTTAGGCACATTTACACAACGTTTTAAAAATGTTGTAGATTAAAAAAAAGAAAGAAAAAAGGTCGTGGTTCACCTACATTACCAATGCACTTGCAATATGCTAATGCCATAATATATAGCTAAAAGGTCTAAATTCTCATTTAAATTTAAAGCCAAAATGTATCAACCATTCAAAATACATCTCAATAATACCATTCAGTTTACAGTTTCAAATTACTACATCCACAAAATATATATCAAACTATCCATACATACATCTCAAATTTAACTCTGCGTCAAGAAATGTCGCAAAGTCATCACTGCTTGACGAATTTACAGGAGAATCGGTGACAAGACTCATACATACATCTCCGCCCTTAGTTTCCCTACTCAACTGCAATCAGCCAAAGAAGAGAATCAAAAAAACAAGAAATTTATGGAAGCTGAACCTAAGTAGAGAAACCATTAATAAAGAAAGAGGTGTACGTAATCAGTTAAGCATCAAAAGATAAACTTAGGAATCTGTCACTAAACTTTGCCTAAAGATAATTTTAGTGATGTTCAACATGCCTTGATATGTCTAATCTCTTCATCTCAGGACAATCACGAGTATCAAAATTAGACACAGTTATCCCTTGCACATATATTAGCAAAACAGAACTTACTCGTATGTGATTAGATGACAAGGTCCTTGAGTGCCTCTATATTTTCTAGTTTTCCATTTGAAGAAGAGGCACTGCGCTTTGATCAGCTTGTGAATGATTCATATTCCCATTAGCAGGGTTCTTCTTTATCTGGTTGCAAGACATAACTGCAGAGCTGCGACCACCTTCAAAGTATGTTGAGTATGGGAAGTACTCATTGCATCGCATTTTCTATCCTACAATATAAAATAACATCATCACTATGGATCTACACTTGTATTCTCTAAAACAGAATAGAAAATGACATCAACATATACAAGTGAATATTACTTCATCTGAAACAGAATATTACTGCAACACAAACAAGGGGAATATATAAATATATCAATGAAATGTAAAAATATGGTACTTCATCTGCCTTAACAATTTGGGCTTTTGACGGCATGGAATTATATCACAAAGATAAAAGAACAAAGAACAATAATGGCACCTGAACGGTTCATCTCCAGTTTGCTTAACAGCACCTGTAACATCTCGGTATATCACACTGCTCCTCCTAAGAAGCTACAGCAAAGAAAATGAAATAATAAAATAAGATTCTCTTCCACCTCATTCATTTCTTTTGATGGAACTGGATGTGAAGGAGACATAAAAATCTCAGCTGACTATGAATATATATATATATATATATATATATATATATATATATATATATATATATATATATATATATACATACTAGAAGTATGAAAACTTTCAAATGGTTAAAAGAACTTCTGCTGTTTGACATGACAGACATGAGAAGTTTGACAGCTAATACATGGTTTAGCCATATGATAGTAATGTTGGTCACTTTATGCTAGAATGTCGTTTTCTCTCAACTCAACCTTCTCCCATTTTCTTTCTTTTCAACAACTGTTTATTACAACTTATTAAAGTATCAACCTGATTTGGCGAGGCCTCCAATCTTCTTCAATGGTGCCATGTCCAAGCTGTCCTGAGTTATTGGAGCCGAATGAGTAAACAACTCCTTTTGAAGTCACAGCAATACTGTGACCAGGCCCTCCAGCCAAGAAAAACCGTAGGACCAGTTTCCAGGACCCTCCACATTTTTGTTTCAATTCTAGACGTTCATCTCACGTCATTGGTTTAAATATTGCTCTATTATGGCATATGTCTAGAGCTGCAAGCTCTGCTAAGGACATCTCATGATCAGGGGCAAATCCTGCAGGCCGCCTACAGAAGGAACTTGTTGCCTGTGACACAACATACAGCCCAATAAGCAGAATTATCAATTATAATGTCAATAAAATGAACCAGTACTTGACTCAAAAAGAAATAGGGCACTTGCCTCTAGCTTGGCAAGATCTTGGGGATCCAAATTACAGCTAGTAAGGACATGAAGAACATTGGAGGGATTTGCAAAAATAAAAATGAACACATTTGCTCAGATGTGATATCCATCATGTCTTTAGCATCAGATGTGATATCTTCATGTAAGACATTTTTCCCAGACTCGGGATCACCAACATCAATATTAAGAGCCGCATAATTTTCCCCAACCATTTTTATGTTATTTGTTGGCAACCTGGGGGAAGGAAGAATATAAGAATGTAAAACCTTAAAAGAGTTGAGAAAGAAAATCAACTCTTAATTCCCATATGTGAAATTTAACAAGAGAAATGAAATGAGATCATGGATTTTAGCTTAATACAATTTGATCTAACTTTTATATCACTGAATAAGATCTTATCAAAGTCCAGCCAAATAGAAAACTGTTATTCTTCCCAAACATACTAAGCCACAATTTTTTAGATGCAAAATAGCCTGGAATTCAAAGTTCTTACTTATCTTTCATCTCTTACACTGTAATTATAAGATCAATCGAGTGCAACCATACTTCCTTGATATAAGGGAAAACTGCGAGAAAATTAAAATTCAAGAACAATTAATTCTCTAATATGAAGAATACTAGTTTAAAGCCTTTGAGTAAATTCATGCTTCAAACAATAGTTGACAGACCTCACACTCCTCATTCGCCTATCCAATTGGAACTCAGAATTCAGATCTTTTAATCATTTCAAAGCCATGTATTATGTTTCACAGAACCATCAAGCCATGCTGAATTTTCTACTATATCCTTGACTATGGTAGGAATCTTTCCAATTATTGTCGACTGGCTGGGAGCAGGTTCATCACTCTCAGTGCCATGACCTAAAAACCTGCCCAAAAATAAATAAATAGTTGTGTGAAAAATTATATAGTTTATCAATTGAAGGAGCCACAACAGTTGAAATGAAAAATGAACCCTGCAACCCAGTAAATCATCCAGTAGAGAATGATCACAAAAGGAAGCAATCATCAACTTCTCTATTTATACTTATCAAGTATGTGTACGAGGCTTCGTTAAAAATTTCCAGAAACTCAAATCAATAGACTTCTCAAACACTGATTGAGGGACATCATATAATTGCATTCAAATGTACACAATTAAAAAAAAATCACTGTCAATGAAATTTGTATTCAGATGCTCTAAAATCAAAAACTCAACCTAATGAATGTTAAAATAAGAATCACTTCCTGCAATTTAATTTTCAAAACTAAAAGCAATTATATTATGTACATTTGAATGCAATTATATAACCCAACCACATAGAAGAGCATTCTGCCATTCTTAGGGATAGGATATTCATCTCTCCATGAATTTAATGGAAGTAGTAAGCCCAACATTCGATATTCTGAACCTGTAAGACTTGCCTGGCCAATATAATATGATTCAATGAAATGAAAAGAATAATATATAGGGTACTTGTAGAATGTGGTATTGATAGCTACTATAATAACTGGTTGAGATATTTGTCTACCTTGATCAAATGTGAATGTGAATCCATTTGATCATGTCCACCATCTAAAATTGCTTTTAAATCCTACAAATTTTTTTAAGAAGTTTCAATTAGGAACTAGGAATAGGGTCTTTTTTGGATACACTTACTCGACACGGGATTTAAGTGTGATTTAGTTTGAACTAGTCGCCAGCGAGTATGGTGAAATCTCCAGCAGGTGGAGGGAAAGGAACGGGAATCATAGGGCTTCTAGGGGTAGCCTTAAACAGAACAGAACAGAACAGAACCAAGCAGAGCTGTCAAATCCCCAATGCTCAAATTCTTCTCCCATTCAATCCCCTCCTTCTTTTTCCGAGTCCCCTCACACTCAATAATCTCTCAAACCCCTAAACCCAACCATTCTTAGGGAGAGAAAAAATCCCCCCAAATCATGAAGAGAGACTACCCACAACCTAATCATAGAACCTTCTCCACAGACTCTGGTGGTGGCACCGGTGGTAGCTCCTCCGTCAACAATAGTGGCGTGTATTCAAATGGGAAATCTAAGATGTGGGAGGAAACTGAACAAGACGCCGGAGTTGACGAGCTTTTGGCTGTTCTGGGCTTTAAAGTCCGGTCATCTGACATGGCGGATGTTGCCCAGAAACTTGATCATCTCAAAGAAGTGATGGGCCAAGCTCAACAAAATGGCCTTTCTAATCTCGCTTGCGACACTGTTCACTACGACCCCTCCGATCTATCGTCTCGGCTCGAATCTATGATTTCTGAGCTCGACCCACCACCACCAGGAACGGATCCATTTCTCACCCACGTCGACGACTTGAGATGGGTCAAACTTTGGCAGCATTGCAGCCAGTGGCGAAGCTAGAAAAATTTAGCATTGGGGTAAAAATCAGTAATAATTTCTAAAAAAATGACAGGGTTCGGGGACAGCGCCCCCGAGCCAATTTTTTTAAATAATTTATACTTTTGGATTAGACAAATACATCTAAATATCCAATTTAATAATACTAACAAAAAGAGGAAATCACAATTGATTTATGAAAACAAAACTGAGGTTGGAGAAATTGAAAGAGAGTAATTTCTGTTATCTGCAAGGGCACAAGGCTGCAAGAGAGTCACAGTAGAATAGAGTCGCACTCCAGTCTCCACACTTGCGGCTCGCCAGTCACGAGTACTAACTCCAATCACTCGCGAAAGACTTTGATGGTTCACGGTTTGCCTTTTGAGTGGGGTCCAAAATTGAGTGTGGTAAAAAAAAAATTCAAGTGATCTCAAAAATTGAGTGGGGTCAATTGACCCCACATTTGGACTATAGCTTCGCCCCTGATTGCAGCAGAGATCGACAACTAGGGTTTTGATTTTGTGAGCAAAAGGAGCAGAGAAAGACATAGCAAAGAAAGACACATATAACTCATCTACGTATTTTAATTTTAAGTTTTTATTCAAGAGCTCTGTGTTTTTTACAAACATAACGTTTTTTTAAAAAAAAATGGTATCTATTTAAAATCAAAAAATTACTCTTATAAATAGATAACGTTTTTTCATATGTATCTACAACATTTTTTAAAAAACGTTGTGAAAAAAAAATACTATAACGTTTTTTATAAAAATGTTATCTTTTAAGTGTTGTCTTTTTTTAGTTTTGTACTAGTGTCTTGATCAGAAACTATGGATATTGGCATACCATGCAGTCTTACAATCTCATTTATGTATATACGACCAAGACGTTCAAGTGTATAAGTTTCTCGTATAGGTAAGAAATGAGCAGACTTGGTCAATCTATCAACAATGACCCAAATTGCATCTATGCCTTGAGAAACCTTGGGAAGACCAGTAACGAAATCCATGATAATGTGCTCCCACTTCCATTCTGGAATTTCAAGTAGTTGCAATGGACCTTTTGGCACTTGATGCTTCCGTCCTTGACTCGTTGACAAGTTAGACACCTTGAGATAAACTCCGTTATCTCTCTCTTCATATTGCTCCACCAAAATAGTATGTCGAAGATCACGATACATTTTGGTACTTCCCAGGATGAATTGCAAACAGTGTGTTGCGCAGCCTCCATCATGATTTTATACTTTAAATCAGGGTCGTTAGGAACACAAAGTCTGGAGTTGACTCGAAGTATTCCTTCTTCATCGATTCTTGCTTCCGGAATAGCACCTTCTTGCACTTTCTTCCTCATACGCATCAGTTCCAGGTCTGTAGCTTGAGCAGTTTTAACTTTATCGATTAAAGTTGGTTCTACTCGTATATTCACCAATCATCACATGGGTCTCCCGGAGTCTTTAACTCTATCTCCATCCTTTGCAAGTCACACAAAATGGGCATTTGCGTTGACAATATCGCACTCGTACCCGTATATAATCTTCTACTCAATGCGTCAGCTACCACATTCGCTTTTTTCAGGATGATATTGGATGGTATGATCATAATCTTTCAATAGTTCAAGCCAACGTCATTGTCGCGTGTTGAGTTCCTTTTGGGTGAAGAAATATTTGAGGCTTTTATGATCCGTAAAGATCTCCACTTTCTCCTCATACAAGTAACGCCTCCAAATTTTAAGTGCGAAGACAACAGCTGCCAACTCTAGATCATGAGTAGGATAATTTCTCTCATATTCTTTGAGTTGCCGAGAGGCATAGGCTATGACTTTCTCATGTTGCATGAGAACACATCCTAACCCTTTGCCCGATACATCACTGTAAATGACAAATCCCTCCAAGCCAGATGGTATTGTCTAGAACAAGTGCTGAAATGAGTCTCCTCTTGAGTTCTTGAAAAACTCTTCTCACATTCCACGCTCTAACCAAATTTTATATCTTTCCGAGTCAGCTGAGTTAATGGACCCTTCCACGAATCTCCGATAATAACCAGCTAATTCGAGAAAGCTACGTACTTCGGTCACTGATTTAGGTCTTTAGCTTGAGCATCTTTAACTTTATCGATTAAAGTCGGTTCTACTCGTATATTTGACATCATTACGTGGGTCCCTGGAGTCTTTAATTCTATCTCCATCCTTTGTAAGTCATACAAAATGGGCCTTTGCGTTGACAATATCGCACTCGTACCCGTATATGATCTTTTACTCAATGCGTAGCTACCACGTTCGCTTTTCCAAGATGGTATTGAATGGTATGATCGTAATCTTCCAACAGCTCGAGCTAACGTCGTTGTCGCATGTTGAGTTCATTTTGGGTGAAGAAATATTTGAGGCTTTTATGATCCGTATAGATCTCCACTTTCTCCCCATACAGGTAATGCCTTCGAGATCTTTAGCGCAAAAACGACTGCTGCTAACTCTAGATCATGAGTAAGATAATTTCTCTTATATTCTTTGAGTTGTCGTGAGGCATAGGCTATGAATTTTCTATGTTGCATGAGAACACATCCTAACCCTTTGCCTGAAGCATCACTGTAGATGGCAAATCCCTCCGAGCCAGATGGTATTGTCAGAACAGGTGCTGAAATGAGTCTCCTCTTGAGTTCTTGAAAACTCTTCTCACATTCCTCGCTCCAACCAAATTTTGTATCTTTTTGAGTCAGCTGAGTTAATGGAGTAGCGATTCGAGAAAATCCTTCCACGAATCTCCGATAATAACCAGCTAAGCCCAAAAAGCTACGTACTTCGGTCACTGACTTAAGTTTCTCTCAGCTTTGTATTGCTTCAATCTTCGCTGGGTCAACTAAATATTTCATGATTTGATATCACGTACCCAAGGAATGCTACTTCCTCAAGCCAGAACTCACATTTCTTCAACTTGGCATGAAGCTTGTTTTCACTGAAGCTTTTGGAGTATTCAGTTTCAAGTGTTGCTCATAATCTTCACGATTATCGGAATATATGAGAATGTCATCAATAAAAACAACCACAAAATGATCCAAATATTCCTTGAATACTCGGTTCATCATGTCCATGAAGGCAGCATGAGCATTAGTCAATCCAAAAGACATGATTAGGAATTCATAATGCCCGTACCGAGTTCTGAAAGCAGTCTTTGAATGTCATCGGTTTTAATCTTTAACTGATGATATCCAGAACGAAGATCGATCTTTGAAATAATTTAGCTCCTTGGAACTGGTCAAACAGGTCATAAATGTGTGGCAACAGGTACCTATTCTTGATGGTAACATGTTTTAACTCCCGATAATCAATACAAAGTCGCATACTTCTATCTTGCTACTTTACAAATAGAACAAGGAGCACCTCAAGGAGACGTACTAGGACGAATGAAATCGATGTCTAACAATTCCTGTAGTTGTGTCTTTAGCTCTTGAAGTTCAATAGGAGCCATTCAATATGGGGATTTGGAAATGGGTTTTGTACAAGGTTCAAGGTCAATACCAAATTCAATTTCATGTTCCGGGGGTAGGCCAGGAAGTTCTTCGGAGAATACGTCAGGAAATTTATTAACAATAGAAATATCATTCAAATCTGGCGTATTTTTGTTTAAATCTGTGACATGGGCTAAGAAAGCTTGACATCCGTTTTTAATAAACGAATAGCTTTATGGCTTGATATGACAGTGATTGACTTTAGTGGTTTGGTTGCTTGAATTCGCATAATAGGTTGGCTAGGAATATGAAAGCTAACAACCTTACGAAAACAATCAATTTTTGCATGATGAGTGATTAACCAATGAATCCCTAAAATCACATCAAATGCAAGTATTTTTAAAGAAATAAGATCGACAGGTAACGTGCGGTCGCTGATTTGAATCAAACAAGACTTATAAATAGTGGATGTAATGAAGGTTTCTCCTAACGGAGATTCAATAGATAAGTCAAAGTCTAATTTCTCCGGAGTTAAATTTAAACGTTGAGCTCAAGTAAGAGAAATAAAAGAATGGGTAGAACCGGTATCAAACAAGGTATAGACTTCGCTAGAGTTTATAATTAGCTTACTCGTGATAACCTCGTTCGGGTTTCTCGCTTTTTGGGAGGTCACGCCAAACGTTCTCCCTCGAACTACCGACTTTGACTTCTCTGGGACGGCCTTTGGTGCCTCTATCCCAGCTGGACTTGGCTTTACTGCATGACAAAATTGAGTTAGGTGACCTTCTCTTCCACAATTATAACATGTATTGGATTGTTGCGTACAGTTTGGACTGATGTGTCCCTCTCCTCCGCATTTGTAGCATGCGATCGGTGATTGTTCTCCTTCTTTAACAACAGGTGCTGGTGATGACGTCTTTCCATCATTATTGAATCTCATCTTCTTGAAATTTCCACTTTTATTGCCTTGGACCTGATTACCACAGAAATGGTTACCATTTCTGGCATGCTAACTTCCTCCACATTTGTTGTCATCGCTTTGATGACTGCTACCACTAGTATTATCATTTTTCCGGCTGCCCTCTCCTTATTATCAATCAAGTGGGGTGCAACCCGGGACAACTCGGCAAACTTTGCTTCATAATGTGACACGGTCATATTATTTTGCTCTAGCTTGATGAACTCCACCTCTTGCATGTGATGAATACTTTCGGGAAAGTACTTGTCATTAAACAATTCTTAGAACTTTTCCCAAGATATCGTCAGTGCGGTAGGCTGAGTACGCTTTACAGATTCTCATCAGTAATCTGCCTCTCCTCGCAACATGAAGGTGGCAAAGGGAACCTTTTTCTCCTCGGAGTATCCCAAGACATCAAATACCTTGGTGATCTTCTTTATCCACGTCTCCGCCTTAAGTGGTTTTGGCTCTCCCAAAAACTCTGGTGGTCCCAGCTCCTTGAATTGCTTAGCGGTGACCATCCATGAGTTGCCAGTGTTTCCACCTGCATTTTGGACAGGAGTCTCTCTCGCCTGATGTTGCATGAATTGCAGAAAGCCTCTGAACATTCCGTCGTTCATCATTTGGTCGGTGTTGTTGTTTACCTGAGGATTATTTCCTTCCTGATGCACATTATCCTGGGTATTGATCTGTGGTAACTCAACGGTCTCCTGTGCTCCATTGCTATTCTCAACATTCTCGAATGACATTTTCAAACACTGCCACAAAATAAGGGTTAATTGACATGCCACATATTATCCCTATATTCTGACCAACCAATTAAATAACAAATAAACTTAGGTAGGTCATACTAGCGAAGGATTTTCCCGTCTCTCTCCTCCTAGTTCTTGTCTCACATCTCAGCCAGGGATCATATCCCTAAGCTTTGATACCAACTGTGACGCCCCCAAAATACTGATACATCACCCATTCTGAATAGCCAAAACATGGTACATAATTTAAATACAACTTCCTTATACAATACAAAAAAAAGTAGCTGAGAGTTTTTACACGAATATTGTCTAATAGCCAGTATTTAATCTCAAAAAGGAGTTCTCATTATAATTATTATCACACTATTTTATAAAATAGTGAGGACTACTATAGCCACCATCTCGGACCATCACTCCGTTCCCCGACTAGTTCCGGCTACGTTCTCATTTCCTGAAGAGAACAATGAAAGCAAAAAGGTGAGCTCAACTAGCTCAGTAAGAAATATTATGACTAAGATAAGGCAGAATAAATTATCGTTAGCCTTCAACAGTGTTAAACTGACAAAATATAATAAACATCAAGTTTAACTGCAGTGGAACAAGCAATCCATTAGAAGAGTCAAGTAGAGCATGATATCTACTATCTTATATGAATTAAAAAGTTTATCATCAATTTTATTGCTGAGACTCAGCTTAATAAATAATCCATATCACGGAATTATCCATGCACTACAGGCTAAGGATATTTATGTTTTCACCAATGGTCATGACCATGCCAACAACTATCCATCAATGCACTATGGGCCAATGAGGACTTTTACAACATCATTTGTAACATTACGGTCATGATTATAACGAATAATCCCTGGTTATAATCATATCAATCAACAATCCATCTATGCACGTAGGCCAAAGATGACTTTCATCACAATATAAACATGATGATGATGATAATGATATACGAATTTAATTAAATGAAAGCAAAAGGATAAATTTTAAAGATTTATAATTTAATTTATCCAGAATTCAATAATGTCCAAATTGTCAACATGATACTGCTTTGTGGAGTAAAATTCAAGAATAATATTGTATCAAAAATGATTTAGACAAAAAAGAAATTAATTTTTATCATGAATAGTACCCTGGGTGAATAGTAACCAAGTGAATAGTACCTTGTGAATAATACTTCATGAATAGTATCCCGTGAATAGTACTCTGGCTTGAAAAAGTTAAAACTTATCAAGAATGCTCAGGATAATATTTCCATGAAAAGATACTGGATGAAGCGCAAATTTTAAGGATATTCTACTAATTTCATGGAGTATAGAAGCAATACTTTAACAGAATGAGTGTAGAATTAGGAATACAAAATGAAATAATAATACTCACATACTACAAAGTATGGAAGAAAATATTATTTCTTACGAATACTGAACAAAAATAATATCCATTTACCTTAAAAGGAGAGTATTCCAACTGGTATAGTGGGGATATTCTTGAAGAAAACTTGCACTATTTTCTACGCTCAAAGCTTTCTTAAACTCTAAAGAAACACGCTTAAGATTATAGAAGAAGAATTCTCTGATTCTAGTGTGATTTTCAATTCTAAACTAAGTATCCTATTTATAGGAGAATGAAAGGGGCACTGTTAAGAATTTTTCACGTACGCAGCAGTGGGTTTTCACGGGCGAATTAATTTGTGATTCACGGATGTATTAAGAAGAAACACAGACTGATTTTTCAATGCAACACACACACACCCATCACTTTCATACACACACACACACATCATTTTCATCATACATGTGAGACCCCAAATTTTATGAATAAGATTTAATTTTTCTCAAAATATTTTTTTAATATTATGGTGTGGATTTGATATAATGTTATAGTTGTGGGTAGTATTTATAAATTTTGCAAAGTAAGAAAGTGGTTATATAATATTCGATTGGTCGGGTAATATTCGTTTTAATAGAGAATATTGTAAGACTGACACAATCATTGGTGGATCCCACAACGGAAGTATTGTCGTAGTTAGAAAACAACAAAATTATCTTTCTATAAAAATAAAGGCGGAAGTTTTACCGTTAAAACTGTTGACCTACCCACTAGTAAAAGTACAGTAATACGTGTGGTTGCATAGTAGCACACAGTATTGATTATTGATGCTTACGTGAGAAGTCACTCAGTTATACTCAATTATTGCTACAGTAATTACTACATCATATCTCTCATATTATAGATTCAATTATTGTTACAATATCATCTGCATAATATGATATATTATTAAATCAATAATTGAGATGGCAAAGTTATTCATATTATTATTTACAATATTGACAATGTCTAGAAGTTCTGTCAAGGAGAGGTTTGGTCACCTAATTGCGCGCCAATAAGGAGAAATCCTTATCGGAAAGCCCCCTCTTTCCTGGGAACGACCTGGTCGTTAAATATTATGAGTTATAATATTAATGATGAATAAGTTCGTGTTGATTAAAGATGAAATTGATAGTTCCATTGTGTTGGGATTATTAGTGTTAGTAGAAATCGACATTTATTTCGATAATAATTTATGTCTGGAGGTTATATTGACCAATCAGGTATTCGGGGTACTTTTTGTGTCGTAGTACTATTCATGAGTTACTATTCACGAGTTACTATTCATGAGTTACTATTCACGAGTTACTATTCATGGGGTACTATTCACCCATAAGATATATTTCTTTTCGGTCCATATCATTTTTGGGTACAATATTATTCCATGAGGAGATGTGCTAATTTTTCAGACCGTTGGTTGAAGATATAATCAATATGGACCGTTGGTGGAAAGTTATAATAGTAAATCAATATGGATCGCTGATTTAAAGTTTTAATAGTAAATTAGTATGGACCGTTGCTTTAAGTTTTAATAGTAACCATCCGTTTAAAAGTAAATCAATCTGGACCGTTCATAAATTAATTACTATTCAGTCCATTCTCCTATAAATAGAAGCTCATTCCTTCATTATTTCTTATGAATTCACTGAAACTCTAGAGAAAGAAACTATAGAGAAAATGAAGAAAAGTATTTTGCTACTTCACTACTCCAATATTCAGTTTCTTCTAAGGTAGGGGATATTATTTGTTGTACTCGTAGGGGATATTATTTGTTGTACTCGTAAGGGGTATTCTTTCTTTCTTATTCATGAAGAGAACTTCTGTTATTCCATTCTTTATTATTCTGTTGGAATAACCTGTATACGCGGGATACCCTATACATGGTGAAATTCTTCTGTTATTCCATTCTTTATTATTCTGTTGGAATAACCTGTCTGTGCGGTCTATCGCATGCATGGTGAATTTTGTTGTTATTCCATTCTTATTATTCTATTGGAATAACTTGTTTATGCGAAGTACCGCATACATAGTGAAATTCTTCTAATATTTCGTTCTTTATTATTCTGTCGGAATATCCTGTCTGTGCGTTTATGCCAGACCTAGTTCTATTATTTATTATTCTGTCGGAATATCCTGTCTGTGCGTTTACGCCGGACCTGGTTCCATTATTTATTATTCTGTTGGGAATAACCTGTCGGTGCAGTCTATCGCACGCATGGTGAATCCTTCTGTTATTCCATTCTTTATTATTCTGTTGGAATAACCTGTCTATGTGGATTACCACATGCATGGTGAAAGATCCTGTGTATTCATTCCTTATTAAATTGTGAAAATGATCTGTATACGTGGATTGTCGCATGACAGGTGAAAATTCATTTGCAGTTTCATATATTATATATACTCAGTTGGTTAAAGCTTTGACTTCTATACTCCATGAAATTAGTGAAATATCCTTGATATTTGCACTTCATCAAGTATCTTTTCATGAAATATTCTGTGACGGCCCCGAATCCAGGTCCTAAATCACCTCGAATCCGATTCGATCATTCTACACAACTATTACTTATTTGCAGAAGATATAAACATAAATTGTTTATACATTACATTACACACTATTCCCCAAGGTCGAGTAACCTTAACTTAATACACATATTTCATAACTTATCTAACACATAACATTATTAATATACAATACTTATACAATTTAGCTGCACTCATATCCTAACGCTGGAACTGTCTTTAACCTGTCCTTGTATCCATCACATTCGTCTTAATCTAGCAATGTTTTATCATGATATAGCAAGAGTGGGCATGAAAGTTGCCCAGCAAGTTTAAATTCAACAATATAACAATATATCATGATTGAAATGATTTGAATAATTGACTGGCTATAATTCAACAATATAATTGTGAACTAGCAGGAACAAATTTATGACTGAACAAGTATTATACATGAACAAATATATCTGAAACAACTGGTAATGAAGGTGATCAACCTTTCATACCTGACTTATACATGCAATATGTACAGAGTACAATTATACATAGCAATCAGCAATGATTAGCCATAAGCTTATCCAAATGAAACACTCTTAAATAGAGTTAAGTAAATACAAACTTGTCTGAACCGTTGATTACAGCTACGCAATTTATAACGCTTTATCTAAACCTAATATATAAATAATATCGATTGCTAAGTTAGAATAATATCATCACAATTTATAAAATAACCTAAACACATTACACATAACACATAACCCTATCAGTCTATAACACACATAAGACTCTGTATCAGGTCAAACTATTTCAGTCTGACTTGAATTCGACAAAATTCTAACGTACCGATGGTCTAGTCGGACAAAATTTCGAGTTTAAGTTCAATTAAACTTTGTATAAACACTTAACCATTATCTAAGATAATTTATTAACAGTTAAAATATTTTTTGTAAGCTCATAATAAATTTTAAATAATTTAATAGTATTTATTTCATTGTCTAATATTATTAATCATTTATTAATATAAATAATAAAGGTCTCGTACATTTTAATATGTAAATATTTTACATGAAGCTTAAACTATTTATATTCCATTTCAGAAATATCTTTTTCCTTTACTCGCAATTTCGGAGTTTAAACAGCTAACACATAGCTTTTATACAAAAACTCAATTTACTATATTATTTCTTTAATTTAAATAATTTTTATATTATTTTGTCCATTCATGAGTCAACACATGCCGTTTTCTCATATATCATATTTTATTCTGCTAGCATATTCGCTTTATTTTTCGTTTTATAATTATTCGCATTTTTGCTTTATATATTAAATATATATATTCCGTTACGTAAATCTAAGCTCAAAAACCTAATTTTGAGCCCCGGAAATCTCAAAATATCATTTATATGATTAATACAATTTTTCAAAGGTTTCACGTTCTTCGTTGCACCACAAAATAATTTCATAAACAACTATAGATTTTATTTCGCTCAAGTATGTAATTTATATTTATTACATATTTTTATTGCTTTATTTATACCCGAAATGATGTTTCTCGGCATAAAATATTACTTATAGTCAAATCTCGTCTCGTAGGACTTTATTAGATTTATTAATACTTATTATTTCGTCGGATCGCGATTCGGAACGGCGAACGTCAAAGTCGTTTGACGCGCTGACGCTCGGCGTTCGCTCAAATTTTAGTTCTGACATGCCTGTTCGCCCATTTTTAATTCTCAATTCATGAGTCGTATAACAGCGAAAATTCGGGCGTATTATAGACCTCATGGCATAGTATTTTAGAAAAATTTTACACCGTGAAAAAGGATCACGGAAACTAATCAAAACAGTGCGCGAAAAAGACGTCGAACCACAGCACAGCACGGCGCCGCGCGGCTGGGCAGGCGTGCGCGGGCGCTGCCTGGCTGCTACCCTGCCGTGCACTTATCAACCTAGCTACTTCGCGATTTTCTCACGCCTTGTTCGTTTATAAGAAATTTCCAACTTTGGATATGTTATACATGGTATACCAAATTATTTTTAAAAAATATCACCCAGTAATTTCTGACTTCTAAGGCAGTCTAAAACAGGCCCCAAAAATGTCCACTGCAACAATTTTCATCTTGTTTCCCAGATTTACCCTCTTTCGCTAAAACAGTCATAACTTTTTTGTTTTAAATTATTTTAGGCGATTCTTGAGCCCACGCGAAGCTAACTTCCGAGACTACAATTCTTCCCTACTGATATGTTTCCAGATTCCGAACATATCAGTCCAGAAATTCCGTTCAAGTGGACTTCACCGCACTTATTGGACAGTTTTGACACTACTACTTTGAAATGTCATAACTCTCTCCTCCGAAGTCGGATTTAGTCCGTTCCGGAGTCCATGGAAAGCTTATTGAGTGTAATATAACATACCAAAAGCCCAGCATTTTTGAGGCATTCTAGCTAACCCCAAATTTCATTTTAAGGGCAGCAGTCCACTAGTTTTTCTTAGTTTTTAACATGTTTTACCAAAACATTCAATATAATTTTGTTTGAGCTCATTTTTTTTCCTTCATTCCAAATGGGTTATTTTCATAACTCATACGAGTATAACATACTACTACAAAACTTAAATTCTAGACATGAATCAAATTATCAAAACCACAAAAGTTCCAAAACAGTCCATAGTTAGTCCATTCATGGTCTTTTTTGCCATATGTTCATCCATTACGCATAGGATCTGATTCTTGCTTGTTTGATTCAATTTTCAAGTTTTTAATGGTATATTCTGAAAATCATCCTTAGAATGTTCCTCAACCCATAACTCAAAATAACACAACTTCTAACAAAAATATGAAGCTTTAAGGAGATAAATGGAGTTTAAGGTTTTCAAAACTTACTTCTTTGATTTTCTTCTTCTAGGATGTAGATGATCAACTAGATCTTGCTAGAATCCGTTTTCCTTCCTCCTTGAATCCTCCCGTCCCCTTATCAAAGCTTTATCCTTCCACCCATTTCGTTCTCTCACTACAGTTCTTAAGATTTTTGGTGGAGAAGATGAAGATGGTGGTTTAGGGAGTTATGTAAGAGTTTTGGTTTTGGTTTTCTCTTCCTTTGGCCATGCCCAAACTCTCTCTCTCTCTCTCTCTCTCTCTCTCTCTCTCTCTCTTCCTATTTTGTTTTTCTTTCTTAAACTATTTGAAGAAGAATAAAGGAAACTTGTTTGCAAGAGTGGTGGAGATTATTTAATAACTAGCCAGAATTATACATATAACATATATATGTATATAAAATCTCCTAACAAATCCTCATCTTTCTCTCTCTAATCTCTTGCATATCAAAGGCAATTCAAAGGCTAGGGAAATAGGGGACACTAGAGGTGCACAACAGGCCGGCCCGGCCTGGCCTGGCCTGGGCCTGCCAGGCCTTGGGCTTTGACCAGGCCAGGCCAGGCCGTTGACTTTTGGCCTTCAGGCCAGGCCAGGCCAGGCCTTGGTCTCTGGGCTGTGGCCTGGCTAGGCCTGCAGGCCAGGCCCAGACCAGGCCAGGCCAGACCAGGCCCAAGGCCTTGGCTGATCTGGTCCTTTTTTTTAATGTTACATATTAAATATTAAAAATATAAATAATAAAATATAAATTAAAAAATTTTGTAAAAATGATGCAAGATTTTTGAGATTTATTTTATTTTAACATTCTACTACACACCAATATAAATTGAATGATTAGAAAAAAAATAAATATATTCATCTTAAATTACAAAAAAAATACAATTTAGATGTAACTTGAATATAAAACAAATTGATTTCTTAAATATATGTCTAATTGTCTACTATGCACTTCGTAGAAAATATTGTAGATTACTTAAATACTGTAGATTACACTTTTATTTTTTGAATATAAAGTTAGTTTTGATTTTATTTTCTTATAGTACGTACTAGGATCGGTTGGACATATATTTTGTAAAGTTTAAACACACATATATCTTTTCATTTATGATCATTAAACTCTTACATGGTTATATCTCAAGAATTAATTCTAGTTAGTTTTCAAATTATTTTATGAAATTTTTATTTAAATTAGTACAACAGAATACCTAAAACATAACCAAAATCATAAATCCCCCCAAGAATTTAGCATATCCAAATTAATGAAGAACTTGAGTATTTACAAGAAACAACCTTATTATTAATATTTAATATTAAAAATTAGTTTATTGATGTATTAATTAATGTTAATATTTAACATTAAAGTAACAAAGAATATTACTAAAATTTTATTGTTAAATATTAGTACTTTAGTATTTACAATAAATTAACTTATTATTAATATTTAATCAACTAAGTAACTAACTTATTATTAATATTAAATATACTAACTAGTTATATTCATTGAATATGTATAGTAATTAAATGTATCAACAAGAAATCAAGAATAAATAATTAAAATTTTAAATTTTATTGATGTATTAATTAAAACTAATGTATTATACTTATAAATTACAACAATGAATAAGTAAAAATTTATACTTTATTGATGAATAATTATAAATTTAAAGTTCAAAAATTACAAATAATTAGATAAAAAATCTTGTAAGGTCTCAGGCCAGGCCAGGCCTCATGCCAGGCCAGGCCAGGCCAGGCCAGGCCTCATGCCAGGCCAGGCCAGACCCCAGGCCAGGCCCAAGGCCAGGCCAGGCCAGACTTTTTTGCAGGCCAGGCCAGGCCAGATTTTTATAAAAAAAAAGTGGCCTTTTCAAGCCTTCCAGGCCAGGCCTGACCGGGCCAGGCCTTGACCAGACCGGGCTTTGACCAGACCGGGCCCAGGCCGGACCTAGGCCAGGCCGCGGGCCTCAGGCCTTTTGTGCACCTCTAGGGGACACCAAGGCTAACATATATTCCAAGGTGGCTAAAAATTTTCCCATGTGCCATATACTCACTTCCATACCCGGTACATCTCCCCTTTTATTAGCAATTTTATATTTAATTCTCTCTCACATATCTCTTATAATCTTCACCTTCTCTCTTCTATTTTACATAACTTGTCAATCTAAACCAAATATTAGGAGCAAAGCTTTAGGAGTGACACATGGCCATGTGGTGGGTAAAAATTAAACATATGCTATATACTCCCTCCTTCCACCAGGCACATGCTCCTTCTTTTTGCCCAATTTTAATTGTTTTCTCTCCTTTAGCTTGCTTGCAAATCTTCCAAAATAATGTGGCTTGAATAAAATAGTGACACATAAGCACACCAAAGATATAAATTAATTTTGCCCATGAGATTAATTCTCCCTACACATTACCGACACAAGCTCCCAATTTGACCCAATTGTGATTTATTTAATTTGCCCAATTTACTTAGTTAAATAATTAAATCAATTATTATTATTTATTTATTTTGCTTTTGTTAAGTAATTTAATTGCTCAACATTACTAACTTAACTTAATCAAATAAGTTACTACATAAATCTTCTTAAACTACTTTACCCTCTTGGAATCATATTATTTATATATCCCATCTTTGATATATGAATTATATAAAACATAACATAACTTACTTAAATTACATATTTATTTTATAATTACAAAAATAAATATGTTACACATAATTTCTTATGCAAATACAATTATTTACATATACACTTATATCCTTAATCCTGAATAATTCACCAATTTTTTTTTTAAAATTCAAAAAATTCCTTACCAGAAATCTCAAATCCATTAACTTATTTACTGTCTAGGTTTATTATTTAACCTTAATTCAATATTTTAAGATTTTATAAATATTCAAATTCTCAGGTTGTCACATATTCTTCTGAGCATTCTTGAATTTTATTGCACAAAGCAGTATCATGTTGACAATTTGGACGTTATTGAGTTCAGGATAAATTAACTTATAAATCTTTAAAATTTATTCTTGAACCTGTTTTATTGAATTGTCATCATCCTCATGTTTATATTATGTTGAAAGTCATCTTTGGCTTACGTGCATAGATGGACTTGGTATGATTATGACCAAGAATTATTCGGTATAATCATGACCGTAATGTGCCGAATGATGTTGTAAAAGTCCTCATTGGCCTGTAGTTCATTGGTGGACAGTTGTTGGTATGATTATGACCAGGGATTATTCGGTATAGTTATGACCATTGATGATTATATGAATATCCTTGGCCGTGGAGCAGGGATGATTCGATTTTATTTATTAAGCTGAGTCTCAGCGATAAAGTTGATGAAAAACTTTTTAAATCATAGAAGACAGTAGATTTTATACTTTACTTGACTCTTCTAATGGATTGCTTATTCCGCTGTAATTTTTGATCTAAAACTTGTTGTCTATTATATTCTATCAGTTGTTATACTGTTGAAGGATAATGATAATTTATTATGCATTATCTTAGTCATAATATTTCTTACTGGGCTAGTTGAGCTCTCCCTTTCTTTCATTGTTTTCTTCAGGAAATGAGAACGTAGCTGTGACTAGTCGGGGAACATAGTAATGATCTTAGATGGTGCATTAGTAGTCCTCACTATTTTGTGAAATAGTGTGATAATAAATTTAATGAGGACTTCATTGAGTGTGGATATTGTCTAGATGACAATATTTGTATTAAAACTCACAGCCCATGTTTTGTCGTATTTTACACGACTGTTGTATAATTAAGTTGTATTTGTATTCAGTACCTTGTATCTGGCGACCCAAGATGGGTGATGTATACCTGTTTTGGGGCGTCACAATACACACACCCCAACATTATTCCACTCACACATTATATATATATATATATATATATATATATATATATATATATATATATATATATATATATATATATATATATATATATATATATAAACACCCCTCTCATTCACGTTTTCTCCCCACCCCAATTTCATTTTTCATCCCATATTGGGCTTCACCCCACATGTCACTTTCACACACATATTATATATTATATATATATATATATATATATATATATATACCGAATAATTTTATGCCAATTATTTTTGAAAAATGAGTAAGTAGGGGTTCAAATAATACACCAAACTTACAACAAATACTATATAAAAATCTCCTCAATATTTTTAACAACATTTATTCAACATTATTATAACCCGCAATATTAACAACCATATCGTTCCCATGAAAGATGGGGCTTTCCGATAAGGATTTCTCCCTATTGGCTTGCAATTTGGTGACCAAACTCATTTCCTCGACAGAACTTTCTAGACATTGTTAATTATGCAAATAATAATATGAATAACTTGTCATCTCAATTATTGATTTAATAATATATAAAATATTGACAATAATTGAATCAAATAATGTGAGATACTATGCAGCAATTACTATATCAATAATTGAGTATAACTGAGTGACTTCTCACGTAAGCATCAATAATCAATACCGTGTGCTACTATGCAACCGCACGTATTACTGTACTTTTACCACTAGGTATTTCAACAGTTAACGGTAAAACTTTCGCCGTTACTTTTATAAAAAGATATTTTTGTCGTTTTCTAACTCCGACAATAATTCCGTTGTGGAAGTCCACCAATGATTGTGCCGTCGTACGAATATTCTCTGTTAAAACGAATATTCCCCGACCAATCGAATATTTTATAACAACTTGCATACTTTGTAAAATTTATAAATATTACCCACAATTATAAGATTATATCAAATCCACACCATAATATTCAAAAATATATTGCGAGAAAAATTAATCTTTATTTATGAAAGTTGGGGTCTTACAATTAAACTCTTGAAATCATAAATTTAACTTCATGGTAAGTTGGTCAATTGACCAATACAGTGCTGACATTTAGAGAGATCACCTCCCGTCTGTGTGTCGACGCTGTATTGATCAATTGACCAAAATTAACTTCAAGCTAACTAGTCCAAAAAATTAGGTTATGAACTGTCCCAACTCTTCAATAAAAATATTCTATATTTCTCGGATAGGCTTTAGGATGACAAATTTTTAGATTGTATATTGTGTATGTACAATTATATTTATTTATATTTTGTAGAGGTACAACTCAAAAAGTGAGATTGTTGTGTCCTTTAAATTCTCATTTTCTCTATTATTCAGCTATTTAAATCATTTTGTTTATTTTCAATTTTTATTTCAAAATACTCTCTTTTTGATAAATTTTACATCAAAAAAAATTAAAATGAAACAAGTATATGGAGTATATAGGTCAATAGAAAATTAGAAGTGTAGAATAATATATTGTGTCATTTTATTCTACAAATATAGAATTCGTGCAAGTCACAGGCTAGATAGAAATGTACGTAATTTTTTTTTAGAAGATCAAAATTTGATGTCATAGAATTATTAATTAACTTAAAGTATTCATTTTGTAATTTTTGCTAAAAGTAATTTTATTTTCTATATGTAGTATAGAATTACTGCCGGAAGATATCAAAATACTTCATTAAAGCTGTAATATAACGTCCTTCAACAATTGTTCACTTTCTTTTTTAATTTCATATTCTTTGGGTTAGTATATTTCGTTTATAATATATATGCACACCCCTTCTTTTGTTTATATTTTCTTAATATGATTTTAATTTTCATTTCAAGAGTGTACTTTTTTTCAATTAAATTTTCCTATATATTTTTGGAAATCAAATCAAAGTCATCGTCTGTATTATAAGGAATATATATATATATATATATATAGAAATAGGATCAGGTCCGGACCTCCCGGACGGGAGAAAATCCAGACCCAAATTTATTTTAATTTTTTTTGTAGAACAACTAAAAAAAAAAAAATTTATGGAACTGAAATTTTTCCATAATACAGTGTTTTGGGTGTGTTTTTAATACCTACACCAACCAATGTATGTACAGTCTGCCCAGACTGTACAGACATGTTTTGTTATAGGTATCCAAATCACGTCCAAAACACTGTATTATGTAAAAAGTTCAATTCCATAATTTTTTTTTTAGTTGTTTCAAAAAAAAAAAGCAAAAAAAAAAGGTCCGGATTTTAAACCTGTCCGGGAGTCCGGACAGGATCCGGCCTCTCTCTCTCTATATATATATATATAACTGATATATATATACGGTCAAGATTAAGAGCATTCTCCTTAAATAGCATTCCGCCTTAAATAACATTCTTTTATCAAAACGACGTAGTTTTGGTGGGATCCGGTGGCATTTTTGTAAATACGCGGTAGCATTGTATTTACAAAAATGCCACCGCGTCCCTCCAAAACTACGTCGTTTTGATAAAAGAATGCTATTTAAGGCGGAATGCTATTTAAGGAGAATGCTCTTGATCCTTACCGTATATATATATATATATATATATATATATATATATATATATATATATATATAATATAGATTATTAAATAACGGGGAGGATCTAAAGCGGACTAAAAGAACGGACCAATGAGCGGACCAAGGCAAAAACACGCGGGTTTCAGAGTCTGGGTCGGAAAAACACGCGGGTTGACCCTGAAACCCGCGTGTTTTTGCCTTGGTCCTCTCATTGGTCCGTTCTTTTGGTCCGCTTTTATTAAATAATATATTTCAAATTTGTATAACAGAATTCATTTTATTAAAATTTTAATTGGTTCATTTATGTTTCACTTGTTATAGCCAATAAGAACTCTTAATTTTAAGTTCGAAGTATACACATTTATTTTTGTAACTTTGCAACCTTTCATACCACTTATTAGGATCGACAAAAAAAAGTAAAAACTGGATAACCGAATCAAAATTTTTTAACTGAATTTTTATTTGTTATTCGATTATTTTTTAAATTTAAATATACCCATTTTAATATGTGGATTTCAGGTTTGGGTTTGGTTTTTGAATTTTGACTATTCGGTTAACTGAATAACCAAACTAGATATAAAAAAAATAAGCCTTCAAGGTTAAAACAGTAATCTCCGAGACTCTCTAATCTCTTATAGTCTCATCTCATCTCTTAGAGCATTCACAACAATTTTCTCATCTCTATCCTTACTCTGCATTGCTATTGAGTCATTCAGTAAAATAGGGATTCAATTTTTTCACTAGGTTCCCAATATTGATTCCTTAAATAATGAAATTTAAAGGTTAAAAGTTAAAATTTGAAAGTTCCAACAGTCAAAGCATCAAAATAATAATAATCTTATAATTTATAAGAGAGAGAAAGAGCATAATTGGGCAAAGGTTCAAAAATACCCCTGACGTTTACCTCGATGTCTACCGAGCACCATATACTTTTTTTTCTTCCAAAATACCCTTAACGTTATATTTTTTGGGTCGACTGTGCCCCTGCCGTTGACATACATGCCAAATAGACAAACGAGACTAACACCTCATCTAAATTTGCTGACAAGGCATGAACACCTCATCTACTTTTAATGACACATAACAAAAATAATATTAAAAAAAAATTATATTTCTTCACCCTCTTTTCTCTGTCTAATTTCCTTCCTCTATTCTCTCTCCTCTAATCTCCTTTGTCTCCCTCTATTCACCATCTCCCTCTACGACCCTTCTTCTCCCCCCCAGCGACCCCCTTCTCTCCAAACCTTACCCATCCCCAATTGACTACGTCCCATCTACCTCTGACCCTGAACAGACCCAGATTTTCTACAACAGTGGCCGCAGACCCATCAGTGACCTCCCTTTCCTCATCCTCTTCTCTCTCTTTGTAATCTCCACTTTCGCCTTTGGAATCTTTGTCTCCGTTCACAAGAACCCTAATTCCTCTCGCCTCTCTCCCTTCACCTACGACTCCTACATTGCTTCTTGCATCAGACCCACTTCAATTTCAGTAATGTGAAGATAATCTATTGGGCTTCGATTATCCGGTACCAATTATGGATCCCCGATTCTTTTTTCCTACACCAGATTAGGAAACTCATATTAATAATTGGATCTCTCGATTTAGTGTTTTTCTATGTTGTTTGAATTGGAACTGTTGGGAAGTTTGGTGAATCGAAAATTGTTGTTTTCTTTTTCAGATATGAAAATGAACCAAGGGTTCATGAATGTTTTTCATATTAATTAGTTTAAATTGATGTGAACAAATTTAATTTATGTTTTGGTTTGATGTCAAAGAATTTTGAGTATGTTTGTGTCTTCTATCAGACCCACCCATCACTCCAATCAGACATTCGGTCACCATCGATGGCCCCCTAATATTCGACTTTATTCCTACACACCAATCAATAATTTATACCCATTTCGCTTTTAGGTAAAATTGGCAATCAAAACATGCACTATGGATGTTTGAATTTATGTCTATTAGAACAAAGAAAGAGAACGAGTACCGGAGAGGTAGTCGACGGTGACGAAAACGCCGGAGATGGTAATCAAGCGGAGGTAATCGAGGGTGTTGAAGTTCGCGACGGTCTTGGTGAATGGGGGGGTTCCGATCTATCACTGGGTATTCCAGCTTGGCCGAAGCAGTTGGTTTGATTAACAATTCCTATTTAAGGCTTAATTAATTTATGTATTAATTAATTTATATTTCAGCAAATGTTCCCCATGACAGCCACGTTATAGAGATTGTAATTGTAATACCCGAGAATTTTCACGTATTATAAAATGAATATATTAATGAAAATAATATTTATGTGAATATAAGTGTTATTGTTTTATGAGTTAGATAATACAATTGATTCGTATTAGATCAATGCGTATTAAGAAGTGTGAAATGCCTTGTGTGGCATAACGAGAAAATTCATTAAGCGAATTAAAACGGGAATTAGGAAATTAATCGTGTTGATCATGTGATTTCATGTAAGTAATCCAATACGCCCGTAGACTTGTAGTAACACTTTTGTGGACATCAATTCATGTCGTATAAAACGAATTTATCGATAAAGATTGGCACGAGCTGAAGCTAAATCAGTCTTGGCAGTACAAACTGGCGCAGCTGCGCCAGTGGTCAGTTGGAGAAAACTAATTTTTCCACTTTGGAAATTAAATGGAACAATTATGTTATATGTGTGACATTAAATAAAACCATATGATAGGAGTATATTGGAATTAAATGAGGTACCTAGTATCATCATGGTATCATATGAAGTTGTATTGTATAATGAATTAATTATCTGAATATTTTAGGAACTGAGAAAGGAATTCAATAAACATTAACATTAAAATAAGTAATAGTATGGATATGTGAGTGGTAGAGATAATTATGAAATTACCCGGACAATAATATGTAACTACGTTATTTTATTGCATGTAATTAATGTACATGGATTATATGACGTGAGTATATATTTAACCCCTAAGTTCCTAATAGGGTAACAATTGTACATTAGAATTATATTTGAGAATTAAAGTAACCAACTGAGACAGATTTAAGCACGTTGCTGCAATATAAAAATGTTCAGTTACTCAAAAAGCACATGAACAGTAACCTACCCTCTAATTACGTAACTTCCAAACTGAAATCATTGGCTAGAAGGATGGCTGATGTTGAGTAGTTAAACAACTCTTAGATAACCAGTGTGTTTATCTTCTACACCATGAATTCAACCTTAGTGCTAAGTCATTGTCCAATCCAAGTTTTCATTATAAATAGCAGTCTAAATTTCAAGTTTACGTTGTTGTTCTTGGCTACTAAAACACTGATAATTTGAGAGTAAGTGAGTTGTGGTTCAAAGAAGAGCTTAGCAATCTCAGAACGGAGTAATTAAGTAAACTAAGCTTCAAAGAGGTATAATTCCATTCCTTGTTTTCAGTTTTTGTTAAACAGAGTTCATAAGTATTGAAATTCCAATTTCTTGATTTCATGAAAATAAATGTTAATGAGGATGGGTATGGGTTATATAGATGTTATATGATCATATAAGCATGTTGCAATTGATACATGAATGTTTAGGAATGAATTCAAGAGTAATTTCTGTATTTGGGCTGAACAGTTGTTGAGGTTTACTGTTCCTGGCTCGAACTAGGTACGACACAGCTGTGCCGGATTAACACTGAGGCGCAGCGCAACTGTGCCGGTCCCTGTTTTCAGTTGGCTATTGTAACAACCAGATATTTTCTATAAAAATTAAATCATAATTTTGCATATATTTTTTTTTTATTTTAAGGATGAGGATTTGTACAAGATAATGTGTGTATGTAATTATGTAATAAATAAAAATGTATTTATTACACGAATGTTTACAAATTATTTTATTATTATAAATTATATTCTTATGATAATTAATTTTATGGTAGAAATGTTTTTATTAATTATTTTCCATGAAATTATAATTATATATTATTTAAATAATATATGGAAAGGTTATTAGAATTATTATAATAATTATTTATTTTATTATATGAATTTATGCAATATTAATTAAGTTAATTATTTTAACTTAATTAATAATGTTATATATGAAGAATAAATCAGATATAGAATCCAAACCCTAATTTTGGATTATTGTCAAGGTATGAGAATAATAATATAATATTAATTATATTTTTATTTTTCAGTGCTATAAATATGTACTGTATGTACGTATAGATAATGGTTGATCAATTATATTAATTGTGGCATGTCAAAACAGTAGCATTAATTCGTTAAACCCTAATTTTACTATGTTAAACCCTAACTTGAAACTCAAACCGGAGTTTGCAATTGGTAGGAAATTGTGGTACGTGATTTATGACCATTATTATATTATGATAATTAGGTAAACCCTAACTATTATCTAGAAACCCAAATTGTAAATTAGAAACCCTAATTTCCAATTTGAAACCTTAATTGCTAAGATGATAACTATTATTTTAGTAAATAATTATGTTCATTAGAAAACCCTAAATCATAATTAGAGGAACCCTAATAATATCAAGAAAACCCTAAGAATTTTTAAAAAATCCTAATTTTCTATTTAAACCCCTAATTTTAATTAGTGTGGTTAAATTAAAATTTTATTGAACTTTAATCTTAATTGTTCAAACCCTAAAAATTATTTGGGATACCTTAAGGATTAAAATCTAGTGATTAAAACCTAGATTCAAGCACCATGGACAAGTATACCCTTAAATTATTTTATTAGTTTACTAAAATACCCTTTTTGGATTTATTTTTATTAGATTTCTTGCAAATATTTCCATATCTTGCAAAGTCATCACCCTAAGATTATAGCACATGCTTAAAAATCATCCAAGCTTATCCTTATTGCCACCTTGCAAGCCTAGATACATTGAATCTATGTTCTATAAATAGATTGAAGGAGAGAGAAAATCATTTTGCTAGCCATTTTTGTACACAACACCCAAGCCTTTTCTCTCAACCCAAACCCACGAAAATATTTGCTAGATCAGATCCCAAGACCAGTCCCACACATACCAGTAACAGATCAAGAAGCTAGAAATCAAAATTTATCAAAGAAAGGTATTAAACCCTAATTTAAAATCTGTCCAAATTTCGGTTGTTAAATGTTATGTTTGAGTATTAGAATATGTTGTTTACAGTGTATAATGATGATCTGGGTTGATAGATGTTAGATTCATAACATCTAGAGGCTCGGATTTGCGATTCTACAAAATCTGGAAAAATAAAATTTTGTTGTCTGACAATGAATGTCAGACCTTGTAGATGTCAGTCTGTTTTATATTTTTGTTGTTTAAGTGTTTAATTTTGTAGTCTAGTATGAGCTCTTTCATCTGGTACAAGAATCAAGGTTCAATGATGTATGGATTTCATTTTATAAACGGTCAAAACCCGTTGACCGGGAATGACCGGCTGAATTTTGGGTAACCCAGAAAGTCTTAAGCAGCGTCTGACAAGAAGTTTGGAAGCTTTGATCCGTCAGATGTTAAGTTTTTTTGTTGATGGTAGTATAACCAGATTGTAGTGTGCTGTATGAACTATATATTCATTCCTTATTATTACTTATATCACAAACAAAATCGATGTATTATGTGGTCAAAATGGGTCACTCGATCACGAAGTTGGGTTTCTGGAATTTCCAGAAACCGTTAGAACAAGTATTCTGACAACGTTTGACCAAATGATAATTTGTGAATCTGTTATTGTTAAACTTATCTGTTGCTTTAATCTTGTACTTTGACATAACTACTATAGTCTTAAACCTTGAGATCACTTAAATCAAGAACTTAACGTAGAAATAATCTAGTTCAAAAATGGACCCTCGATGCTGTTGGGTTTCTGGGTTACCCAGAAAACCCAAATTTCGTCTGACAGCAACTTTGAAGGTTCATATCTTGCTTATATGTTGTAATCGGACCCAGATCTTGCTTGATAGTTATAGTACTATAATAGTTCTACAAGACCAATATCTTACCGTGTCAAAATACGTTATAATCGGACAGATTTTTGTTGGTCAAACGAGGCACATTTTTAACTGTCTGTCAAACTCAAGAACATGAAGAACAACTCAAGAACACCTATAGCGACAGTTTCGTCGCTATAGGGTCCTTTAGCGACATTTTATTTTTAAAATTAATTATTTTAATTAAATAAATAGAAAAATTAGTTTTTAAATATTAAAAATACAAAATAAATTATTAAAAATTATTTTAAAATTTGAAAATTAGTTTTTAATTATTTTGAATATATTTCATAAATATTTAATATTTTTGGAATATTAAAAATATTTAATTTATTTAATTAGAATATTAAATAAATCATTTAAAAATGATTTTTATACATGAAAAATTATTTAAAATTATATTATGGTATAAGAAAATAATTTAAGTTATTTTTGATAACTTTTAATATTTTGTGATGAATTTCATTAATTAATTAATATTAATGATAATTAAGTTATTTATTTAATATATTAAATAAATTATGAAAAATAGAATTAATGATTTAAAAAACTATAGAAAAATAATTTAAAGGTTATAAAAGTATTTTAAGTTAATAATATAACTTTTGATATTTTGTCATGAAAAATATTAATTATTCAATATTATTGATAATAGATTTATTTATATAATAAGTAGTTTAAAAGTATTTTAAGTTATAAAATATAACTTTTAATATTTAAAGGTATATTTCATTAATTAATTATTATTATTGATATTAAAGTTATTTAATAATTATATTAAATAAATTAGTTCAAAAATAATTTTAATATTATAATAATCATTTTAAATGAAGATAAAATGTTTAAAGATATTTTAAGTTATAAAATATAACTTTTAATATTTAAAGGATAATTTCATTAATAATTTAATATTAATGATATTAATTTAATAATAAGTGATATTAAGTTTATTTAATAATTATATTAAATAAATAGTTTTAAAATGGTTTTATTTATTTAAAAATGATATAAATGAATTAAAAATATTTTAAGTTATGATTAAGGACTTTTAATATTTTGATAAGTAATACATTAATACTTTAATATTAATGATAATTATTTAAAAATAATTTTAATTCTTTTAAAAATCATTTAAGGGTAATATTAATACTTTAAAAGTATTTCGAGTTATTATAAATAACTGTAACATTTTGCAATGGTTTCATTAATAGTTTAATAGTAATTAAATATTAATGATAATATAATAGTTTAATATTTAAATCATTTAATAAAGATCCAGTGTTTAAAAATGTGTGATAAAAGATAATAACTGTTTAAAAATTATTATAAGTCATTTAAAAATAATATGACTGATACTTGTAGATATTGAGATACAGGATAGAGTCTTAGACTCGATAATACCCGATAAAGCTGTTGGCAGACCGACATGTTTCAGAAATTGATCTGGACTTAGATATTTTGACTGTAATTATGTTTATTTGTGATTCAGTGGTTGTGGAACATATGTTACAATGTGATTAGGTTATGTGCTGACTGCAATAAGCAGTGCTATGTGTTATAGTATGTTATTCTAATCGATCAAATGATCTTATAACTGATAGGTGTTATATAAGGATAGAACTAAGTACGAACTGTAAGCAGCGCATCAGGCAAGTATCTTACCTTTGCATTTCCTTTATGCAATGGACATGAGTAAGAAGTTTTAGAATTATATTATTATTATGCTATATTATTAACCCTATTGTGATATATTCTATATCCCCCCCGATCATTGTTTATCAACATGTTAGTATATGGTAATTCAAATTTATATTCTGTTCGTTAATTTCTATATATGGTTATACAAGTGTCCCCACTTGGATAATCATTGTATTTAATCACATGTTGATATATATATATATATATATATATATATATATATGAGTCCGGATCAGGTCCGGACTCTCGGATTTTAACAAAATTCGGACTTTTTTTTTTGCTTTTTTTTAAAAACAACTAAAAAAAAAATTTATGGAACTTGAATTTTTACATAATATAGTATTTTGGGTGTGATTTGGATACGTATAAGAAAATATATCTGTACAGTCTGGGCATACTGTACATATATTAGTTGGTGTAGGTATTAAAAACACACCCAAAATACTATATTATGGAAAAATTTTAGTTCCATAATTTTTTTTAGCTGTTCTACCAAAAAAAAAAATAGGGTCCGGATTTTGGATCAGGTCCGGACTCCCGGACCTGATCCGTGTTATATATATATATATATAAGACGTCTATGCTACTTGACCAGCTAGACACATATCTAGAAATATCGTTGAATAAGATAAAACCCTTTTGTATCCAATCAAATTGTTTTGGTTCGGATTCCAGTCTAAGTATGAACATCCCGATCACGGGAAAACTTTTATGCGCCCAAGGCAGACAGAGTGAATGATTCTATCGTTCTTGTATTGTAGTATTGATCAATGCAGGGCCAATGGGAAGTACAACCTAAAGCCCATAAGTTATGACGGTTTGCAGATGAAATTCTGTTAAACCTTATCGAAAACGAAAAACAATGTTCATAGTATGTCGACTACCCTATATATATAGTCTATACGTAGTTTCAAAATTTGGAGACAGAATTGTTATGTTATGATTATCGGTTCAGTTTACTTCACAACTATAAATTCGTTGTAGAAGTGATGTATAAAGAAAATATTTATTTCTTTCAACTACTTATATTTCTAATTGTTATTATTTACTGGGCACCCAAATGCTCACCCTTGCTTAAATTTAAATGTTTTCAGCTAGGGATGAACAACTTAAAGGTTCAGACAAGAACAAGTGAAAAGGAAAGCAAACAGAACATGTTTAATGGTATCTTTTATAATAGTTAGACAATATATAGACAATGATATGTATTATATATCATGTAAAGAATTATAGTAAAGGTTGCGTAATTGGGATTAGACTCTGATAAATGTAAGATAAGTTTGATATTTATATTATTGTTATTATTATTAGTATTATTCCGATCATAGAAATGGTATCGTGACGAACCGAGTTCGGGTTTCAAGTACCTGAGTTTGGGGTCTTCACAAGTTGGTATCAGAGCTTTGGGTTAAAAACCTTAGGTGGGTTAGACCTTAGGCTATAACCGTGGAAAAGAGGGAAACGTTAAAAATTTAAATAACTCATATAGAGTTTAAAAATGAGATGAATTGAATAAGTTCATCGTCAAATCAAATAAAAGATAACTTGTATAAAACTATTATTTGTTGTATATATATATTAGTTGATAATCGAGATAACTTAAGTGTGTATATGTCAGATAGAAAAGAATTTGAATACCCTCAGGTCGTAAAGAAGGAGTCAACCTCCATAACCGAGCCAATATCAAAGCCAATAGCTGAAATAGAGGCTCACATTGAAAGCTACCTCGAAGAGGTGGTTATTTTGAAAAGTGTAGTACCGAACCATGAAACGATAGTATGACTAATAGGTAAAGTATAGTTAAAGAATAAGTGGTCAATGTCGAGTTCTTAAACTCATATGTTTGTGGTGAGTTTTTAAACTCATAATGTAGGGTAAGTTGGACGAGCTAGGTGTAGTTAGGTGTGAAGGGATTATTGATGATATTGGGAATAGACAGATTTCTAAGCAATTGATCCCTTAGTGGAGGCGTAAGAAATAAGTAGTACTAGTATTACTTGAATATGTATGATTCTAAGTTATGTATATCATAGGTATGTTTGTATAAGGTAATATTTTTCAAATTATATAAGTTGTGTCAGCGATTCCCGACTTTTGAGTCACAAAGGGATAACGGATGATTAAAACAATATGTGTTATGGTATGTCAAGTGTTATGAGAATGAATCTATATGGGATTAATGAAATAAGTTGGTATAAAGATAGTAGTTAATTATATGAGTACTGGTTAATGCAGAAAACCAAAATTTCAAAATATAATATTTTGAGTATATGATTATTCGAATAGAAAGTTTTGTGTTATATGATTATACGTATACGATAAGGCTTAGAATAAAGAATAAATTGTGATAATGTCGCCAAGACGAAAATGAAGTACACGGATAGAAGAACCTGTCAACAAAGCTGAAAGGCAACTAGACCCGATACAGAATTTTACGAATATGGACAATCAAGCTATGTAGAACGGAATACCAGTCGCCGGAAGACCAGCTAGATAATCGATCGACGAACGTCAAAGACTTTAAGGCCATCGTACTGTCAAAATTCGGAAGATCAACTGATCTTGTAGCAACGTTTGTGATAACTAGGATATCGAAAGGGCAAAAGATAGTTTTGTCACCTATACGGTAAAAGGAAAGGAGATAAAAGGCAAGTCTGCGTGATTTAAGTATGAATCAATGGAGTAAAAGGTGGAAGACTGTCCAAGAAGGAGATGAGAGGCAAGGAATGGGCGAACAAGGAAAAGGCAGCAGGACATTGGCGATAACGGGACCGACTTCAACAATCAAACCAACGAAATCAACCGCAAGCGTCTTCAACATAACCGTTCAAGAAACTATAGCAGCCGGGGATGCAACTCCAGGTATTACTCACACAAATTTTATTTCTTATATATTATTTTCTTATATATAGTAAATTATTTTATAATTATTTTGAAGGAGGAATTTGAGTTCTTTTAGAAATCAATTTTTCGTATAAGCAGATAGATAAGCTTTATGCTGAATAGTTAAAGATCAGTTCGATCAATTTTGATCGAGATCTACTCGCAATGATTGTGTATGCTATGTACCCTGGTAGGTATAGGTTTTAAAACGGTGATTCCGGGGACGAAATCTTTATAAGGGAGGGTGAATGTAACAACCTGATATTTTCTATAAAAATTAAATCTTAAATTTTGCGTATAATTTTTTTTTATTTTAAGGATGAGGATTTGTACAAGATAATGTGTATATGCAATTATGTAATAAATAAAAATATATTTATTACACGAATGTTTACAAATTATTTTATTATTATAAATTATATTCTTATGATAATTAATTTTATGGTAGAAATATTTTTATTAATTATTTTTCATGAAATTATAATTATATATTATTTAAATAATATATGGAAAGGTTATTAGAATTATTATAATAATTATTTATTTTATTATATGAATTTATGCAAGATTAATTAAGTTAATTATTTTAACTTAATTAATAATGTTATATATGAAGAATAAATCAGATATGGAATCCAAACCCTAATTTTGGATTATTGTCAAGGTATGAGAATAATAATATAATATTAATTATATTTTTATTTTTCAGTGCTATAAATATGTACTGTATGTACGAATAGATAATGGTTGGTCAATTATATTAATTGTGGCATGTCAAAACAGTAGCATTAATTCGTTAAACCATAATTTTACTGTGTTAAACCCTAACTTAAAACTCAAACCGGAGTTTATGATTGGTAGGAAATTGTGATACGTGATTTATGACCATTATTATATTATGATAATTAGGTAAACCCTAACTATTATCTAGAAACCCAAATTATAAATTAGAAACCCTAATTTCCAATTTGAAACCCTAATTGCTAACATGATAACTCTAATTATTATTTTAGTAAATAATTATGTTCATTAGGAAACCCTAATTCATAATTAGAGGAACCCTAATAATATCAAGAAAACCCTAAGTATTTTTTAAAAAACCCTAATTTTCTATTTAAACCCCTAATTTTAATTAGTGTGGTTAAATTAAAATTTTATTGAACTTAAATCTTAATTGTTCAAACCCTAAAAATTATTTGGGATACCTTAAGGATTAAAATCTAGTGATTAAAACCTAGATTCAAGCACCATGGACAAGTATACCCTTAAATTGTTTTATTAGTTTACTAAAATACCCTCTTTGGATTTATTTTTATTAGCTTTCTTGCAAATCATTCCATATCTTGCAAAGTCATCACCCTAAGATTACAACACATGCCTAAAAATCATCCAAGCTTATCCTTATTGCCACCTTGCAAGCCTAAATACATTGAATCTATGTTCTATAAATAGATTGAAGGAGAGAGAAAATCATTTTGCTAGCCATTTTTGTACACAACACCCAAGCCTTTTCTCTCAACCCAAACCCACGAAAATATTTGCTAGATCAGATCCCAAGACCAGTCCCACACATACCAGTAACAGATCAAGAAGCTAGAAATCAAAATTTATCAAAGAAAGGTATTAAACCCTAATTTAAAATCTGTCCAAATTTCGATTGTTAAATGTTATGTTTGAGTGTTAGAATATGTTGTTTACAGTGTATAATGATGATCTGGGTTGATAGATGTTAGATCCATAACATCTAGAGGCTCGAATTTGCGATTCTACAAAATCTGGAAAAATAAAATTTTGTTGTCTGACAATGAATGTCAGACCTTGTAGATGTCAGTCTGTTTTGTATTTTTGTTGTTTAAGTGTTTAATTTTGTCGTCTAGTATGAGCTCTTTCATCTGGTACAAGAATCAAGGTTCAATGATGTATGGATTTCATTTTATAAACGGTCAAAACCCGTTGACCGGGAATGACCGGCTGAATTTTGGGTAACCCAGAAAGTCTTAAGCAGCGTCTGACAAGAAGTTTGGAAGCTTTGATCTGTCAGATGTTAAGTTTTTTTGTTGATGGTAGTATAACCAGATTGTAGTGTGCTGTATGAACTATATATTCATTCCTTATTATTACTTATATCACAAACAAAATCGATGTATTATGTGGTCAAAATGGGTCACTCGATCACGAAGTTGGGTTTCTGGAATTTCCAGAAACCGTTAGAACAAGTATTCTGACAACGTTTGACCAAATGATAATTTGTGAATCTGTTATTGTTAAACTTATCTGTTGCTTTAATCTTGTACTTTGACATAACTACTATAGTCATAAACCTTGAGATCACTTAAATCAAGAACTTAACGTAGAAATAATCTAGCTCAAAAATGGACCCTCGATGCTGTTGGGTTTCTGGGTTACCCAGAAAACCCAGATTTCGTTTGACAGCAACTTTGAAGGTTCATATCTTGCTTATATGTTGTAATCGGACCCAGATCTTGCTTGATATTTATAGTACTACAATAGTTCTACAAGACCAATATCTTACCGTGTCCAAATACGTTATAATCGAACAGATTTTTGTTGGTCAAACGAGGCACGTTTCTAATTGTCTGTCAGACTCAAGAACATGAAGAACAGCTCAAGAACACCTATAGCGACAGTTTCGTCGCTATAGGGTCCTTTAGTGACAGTTTATTTTTAAAATTAATTATTTTAATTAAATAAATAGAAAAATTAGTTTTTAATTATTAAAAATACAAAATTAATTATTAAAAATTATTTTAAAATCTAAAAATTAGTTTTTAATTATTTTGAATATATTTCATAAATATTTAATATTTTTGGAATATTAAAATATTTAATTTATTTAATTAGAATATTAAATAAATTATTTAAAAATGATTTTTATACATGAAAAATTATTTAAAATTATATTATGGTATAAGAAAATAATTGAAGTTATTTTTGATAACTTTTAATATTTTGTGATAAATTTCATTAATTAATTAATATTAATGATAATTAAGTTATTTATTTAATATATTAAATAAATTATGAAAAATAGAATTAATGATTTAAAAAATTATAGAAAAATAATTTAAAGGTTATAAAAGTATTTTAAGTTATAAATATAACTTTTGATATTTTGTCATGAAAAATATTATTTATTCAATATTATTGATATTAGATTTATTTAAATAATAAATAGTTTAAAAGTATTTTAAGTTATAAAATATAAATTTTAATATTTAAAGGTAAATTTCATTAATTAATTATTATTAATGATATTAAAGTTATATAATAATTATATTAAATACATTAGTTTAAAAATGATTTTAATATTATAATAATCATTTTAAATGAAAATAAAATGTTTAAAGATATTTTAAGTTATAAAATATAACTTTTAATATTTAAAGGATAATTTCATTAATAATTTAATATTAATGATATTAATTTAATAATAAATGATATTAAGTTTATTTAATAATTATATTAAATAAATAGTTTTAAAATGGTTTTATTTATTTAAAAAAGATATAAATGAATTAAAAATATTTTAAGTTATCATTATGGACTTTTAATATTTTGATAAGTAATACATTAATATTAATGATAATTATTTAAAAATAATTTTAATTCTTTTAAAAATTATTTAAGGGTAATATTAATACTTTAAAAGTATTTTGAGTTATTATAAATAACTTTAACATTTTGCAATGGTTTCATTAATAGTTTAATATTAATTAAATATTAATGATAATATAATTGTTTAATATTTAAATCATTTAATAAAGATTCCAGTGTTTGAAAATGCGTGATAAAAGATAATAACTGTTTAAAAATTATTATAAGTCATTTAAAAATAATATGACTGATACTTGTAGATATTGAGATACAGGATAGAGTCTTAGACTCGATAATTACCCGATAAAGCCGTCGGCAGACCGACATGTTTCAGAAATTGATCTGGACTTAGATATTTTGACTGTAATTATGTTTATTTGTGATTCAGTGGTTGTGGAACATATGTGACAATGTGATTAGGTTATGTGCTGACTGCAATAAGCAGTGCTATGTGTTATAGTATGTTATTCTAATCGATCAAATGATCTTATTACTGATAGGTGTTATATAAGGATAAAACTAAGTACGAACTGTAAGCAGCGCATCAGGCAAGTATCTTACCTTTGCATTTCCTTTATGCAATGGACATGAGTAAGAAGTTTCAGAATTATATTATTATTATGCTATATTATTAACCCTATTGTGATATATTCTATATCCCCCCGATCATTGTTTATCAACATGTTAGTATATGGTAATTCAAATTTATATTTTGTTCGTTAATTTCTATATATGGTTATACAAGTGTCCCCACTTGGATAATCATTGTATTTAATCACATGTTGATATATATATATATATATATATATATATATATATATATATATATATATATATATATATATATATATATAAGCCGTCTATGATTCTTGACCAGCTAGACACAGATCTAGAAATATCATTGAATAAGATAAAACCCTTTTGTATCCAATCAAATTGTTTTGGTTCGGATTCCAGTCTAAGTATGAACATCCCAATCACGGGAAAACTTTTATGCGCCCAAGGCGGACAGAGTGAACGATTCTATCGTTCTTGTAATGTAGTATTGTTCAATGCAGGGCCCATGGGAAGTACAACCTAAAGCCCGTAAGTTATGACGGTTTGCAGATGAAGTTCTTCTGTTAAACCTTATAGAAAACGAAAAACAATGTTCATAGTATGTTGACTACCCTATATATATAGTCTATACGTAGTTTTAAAATTTGGAGATAGAATTGTTATGTTATGATTATCGGTTCAGTTTACTTCACAACTATAAATTCGTTGTAGAAGTGATGTACAAAGAAAACATTTATTTCTTCCAACTACTTATATTTCTAATTGTTATTACTTGCTGGGCACCCAAATGCTCACCCTTGCTTAAATTTAAATGTTTTCAGCTAGGCATGAACAACTTGAAGGTTCAGACAAGAACAAGTGAAAAGGAAAGCAAACATAACATGGTTAATGGTATCTTTTGTAATAGTTAGACAATATATAGACAATGATATGTATTATATATCATGTAAAGAATTATAGTAAAGGTTGCTTAATTTGGATTAGACTCTGATAAATGTAAGATAAGTTTGATATTTATATTATTGTTATTATTATTAGTATTATTCCGATCATAGAAATGGTATCGTGACGAACTGAGTTCGGGATTTCAAGTACCTGAGTTTGGGGTCTTCACATGTATTCTGTTTTTAAATCTGATCAATATTAGTCACTCATTATGTCATATACTAGAATGCAAGCATGTGTAAGGGGTATATATAGCTATATGAACCTAATATGAGCATGTAGACTAGCTTATCATGATTAAAAAAAGTGTATAACTTAAAATGGATTTATGACTTTAGAAACGAACTTAATATGTATGTATACCATATATGTATACTGATTTTGCAGGCATGTTAATATAACTTAGAAGTACATGAATAAACCATATGTTTGTGTTTATGTGATTAATAAGAAAACATGAATATGTTGAACCTACTAGTAAGCTTTGATTGTGAATATTGTCAAGCTACCTTGAGGACTAGAATCTGATATTTGTGATCATGTTTGATGACACTCTTAGACTCACTCATGTAGTATAACTATAGATATACCATGCTTGTGTGTCATATTTCAAATAAGCATGAACAAGGCATATTTTTAGCTAAAGCGGTGTTAGTTTCACACATATGTTATGAATACTCACAAACATGTCTAATATGAGTGTTATAACTATCTTGCATGTTTAGAGAGTAAGCATGATAGACTTTGTGGTTTTACGACTTTGAATGACCTTAACTTGTTGAAATGTTTAATTTAGAAATATATTATAAAAGGGAACCTAGATTGACTTGAGAAGCATGAAAAGACTCTTAACATGACAAATATATCATGTATGAATGTTTTGAGCAAGCCAGACAGAAACCACAAGGCAACAGCTGAGTCTTGGTATAGCCAGAGGATGGCGCAGCTGCGTCGGTCTTAGGCTTAGCCATGGCACAGCTACGCCAGTCTGGAATCTGAGATTCTGCAATCTGATCTTTGGCAGTTAACTTGTATGGTACCTAAAATGCTAGAGGTGGTTTAAAACTGCTTGATAATGTTTTGTTTGAATGCCATGTAAGACGTAAGTTCAAACTTATACAAATGGACTCAAGAACGGTTATGTGATTATACGAACGCCTCTAACATATAGATATGATAGAGTACAATTACATAGATGTGTAGGGATTTTGGCAAAGACTGCAAGGCAACAACTCAATCTTGGTCTGGCCAGGGGACAGCACAGTTACGCCGTCCCTAAGCCTAGACAGGGCGCAGCTGCGCCGTGCAGCTGTCATGTATAGCTTCTATTTTTGAACTGATGTTTAAAGTATGCCTATATGATTACTTTAACTTATAATATATGACTAATATGCTATGTAATGTGTTGAGAAGTATGTTATATGATGTAAATAGAGATTAATTTTGATTTTTGAATGATAAGTCCAAGAGGATGTTTGCATGATATCAAAACAAAGATGACTTATAAACTGATTTTGTACCATATGTGCATACTTGAATCATGACAAGCTTGATTAAAGACTGTGATAGTTAATGAAAACCTTGAACATATAATACGTTATAAATAGGATTCGAAAGTGTTGATTTCTTAACGCGGATAAACTACGCGTAAGGTAAATTCCCTAAACTTACTCCAATTATTATTGAGCAAGTTTCCTTGAACTTCACTCTTTGGTTGTGCAAGTTCCTTAAATTCTTACTCTTTTACTTGAGCAAGTATCCGAATATTATTTTTTTGCAAGTTCCCTAAACTTACTCCAATTATTATTAAGCAAGTTTCCTTGAACTTCACTCTTTGGTTGTGCAAGTTCCTTAAATTCTCTTTACTTGAGCAAGTATCTGAACATTATTTTATTGCATTGTAAGTTCTCTAAACTTACTCCAATTATTATTGAGCAAGTTCTCTAACCTTACTCAAATCTATATTGAGCAAGTATCTGAACACTACTTTACATTGTGCAAGTATTATAATTCTTGCATTACTTTATTCAACGAATATCGTAAGCTTACCTCATTGAATACAAGTTATCCTATTTATTCATTCAATTGAGCTAGTATGTCTAAAACTATTGTGAAAACTATTATTCATGTGAACTTGGTATTGTTCTTGAATATTGTGAAAGAGTCGATACCATTTGATTCGGCTAGACTATATGCATGTTTATAAAACTATCCAAACCAATTGATTGGTGCGGAAATCTTGAAAACTGAGTTGAACAACCCTTAAGGTAAGGGGAATGTATGTTGTTGGAAACCCCGACACATGAGTATATTATTAATGTGGTGTTATGCATAACTTAAAGTATTGTAGACTGATCATCTATAGTACTTGATTCTTTTGGGTTATCAGTTTAATATTGATAATTATAGTAGATGTTCAATAGTCTTTAATGATTGCTCAGTATAAATTATGATCCAGACGGATACCTTGATAGACTTTGAATCCATATATATCGGTTGATTATATTGAATTATTGATCATATTCCAAGGATTGTTGATATTCATTATTCATGATATTATGATGAAACTCTGAACTATCTTAGAGATGATACTTCGATATTTCACACTCATGTTATAAAACTCTTTACCTTTGTTGTATATTACTTGCTGGGCAATTTTTGCTCATTCTTGCTTATTTAAAACCTTTAAGTTTAGGCAGAACGGGGAGGTGTATCTGGTAATGACAAAGGAAATGGCAAGGCTACCGACTAGCTTGTCCCTTTTATGTTTAAATTAATTATGTTGTATTAAGACTATTTCCAGACTATGTTTAAGCTTATGTAGGATTATGTAATAAGTCTTTATTCGATATTATTATGTAATCTATTAAGCACTATAGGTTGCGAGACTTGGGGTTATAATTATAATAAAGCATTGTATATTACTCTAAATTAGATCTTTTGTTGTAAATATATGATTTTAGTTATTATGGTGATTCAATGAGAACGTGACGAACAGAATTCAGGTGACCAAGTGGAGGTCTGAATTTGGGGGCATCACATGTTGGTATCAAAGCCATAGTTATAAACCTTAGGAACACGAGTCCTTAGATTATAACTTAAGAAAACTTAGAAGTTAGGAAGGGGATAAAACTCATGTAGAGTTTTCCCTGAGAGACTTAATGTGTTATAAAATGTAACTTCATTTTATACAATGAACTTATGTTTATTTAACATTTTGATGGAGTTGTTGTTTTTCTTGTCTTATGTTGGTAATTGTAGGATGACTGACATGGGAGGACCTAGCAGAATTATAGAGGAGGAGCCACATGATATCCACGTAGTCTATGAGACACCCTTGATAGTGGAGCCTATATCGGTAGTTGCCCCTATTGATGATGATGATGATGATGATGAGGAGGAGATGGAGCCTCTACCTGAGGAGTCTGATCTGGAGGAGGAGCCCATGGAGAAGGAACCCGAGCCCATGGAGGACTTCGATGAGTCTACTTTTGAGTATCGAATGTTAGGAGAGTATGAAGAATAGATTTTGGAATTAGGATGTAGAGTCGAGGAGTTAGAAACTGAGACACTTGAGAGGCAAATAGTGATGCAGGAGATGGAGGTAGAAATTGCTCACCGTAAGGAGGCAGGAATCCAAATGGGGGTCTTGTTTCACCGATCGGTGGCGAGGAACGTTGAGTTGGCAGGAAAGTTAGAAGAAATGCAGCTAAAGATTTTGAGTGAGAGGGCGGAGAAGGAGGCTCTCTGAACTTAGTTAGAGATGGAAGTGATGGATAGGATCCACTTTGAGGAGAAGTGGGAGGATTCTAATGACAGAGTGGTGATCAGAAGATGAGGTGCGGTGCAAGATGAGGAAGATGAACAAGATGGGCTATGCTCTACGCACGACCATAGAGAGGTTGATCGATGGGGTAAATCACTACCCAGCTGAGCAAGGACAGACCCGACATACCATAAGTCGGGATATGTTGGCACACATCACATAGAAGGAGTATCAAAGCGTCGTGGAGAGTGAAATGTTAGATTGAGTCTAGAGGGGAAAGCTTAGTAGTATAGTAGTTTTATTTATGTGTCGTTAATATGTTGTTGTAATCTCAATCGTTTGTGTAAGATGCGAGATGATGGTAACCCCAAACTTTTGAAAAATGTTAGAGGGGAAGTAAGCTAGTGTAGTCCCCGTCTTTTGTTATATTAGGGGTTATGTGTTTCATTTATATCAGTATGCTAGAAAAGAACGTGTATTGTAACCATTTGGCATATAAATATAAATGATCTTATTTCAGAAACGTGTTATAAACTTTTAGTTCTTTTCATTTGAGAAATGTCTAAATATGATAGTTAGATAATAAGATGAAAAAAAATTTGATGCAAAAAATGCCGCCCAAACGTAGAATAACTATCCAAGAAGAGTCAGTTAATGATGAGAGAGGACCAGTAGATCCAATACAGCGGCTGGTAGATTTATTGGGAGAAGCTTGAGGGGAAGGAACGAACCCGTACCACCCATTCCCCAAGTTGTCCCAGTAACAACCTTCAAAGACTTTAAGAGTGTAGGACCCCTAGAGTTCACGGGAATTACTGACCCGATAGTTGCACAAACCTGGATCAAGGAGATCGAGAAGGCCTTCACTATAGCTCACGTGAGTGAAGACCAGAAGACAGTATTTGGAACATACATGATGAGGGGCGAAACGAACTATTGGTGGGAAACTAATCAGCAGAGAGCGGGGGAAGGAACGATAACATGGGAGAGGTTTACGAAGTTGTTTTTTGAGAATTATTTTCTGAAGAGTATGAAGAGTAGGATGGAAGTGAAGTTTCTAGAATTAAAACAAGAAGACATGACGGTGGCGCAATATGCTGCTAAGTTTAATGAACTAGCGCAATTTGCGGAGCACCAAGTTGGGGATGAAGAAGGGAAGGCGAGACGCTTCGAGCATGGATTGAAGCCATGGTTGTATAATAAGGTATTAGTCTTCCAGATTGATTCCTTTACGACCTTGTTAGAGAATTTCATATTATTGACTCAATAATTGTCACAGTAACAAATGAATACTATTTCACATTATTAAATCAATAATTGTCATGACACAGTAACTTATATTATTTGAATTATATTATTAGATAGCATTATTGACAATGTCTAAAAAGTTCTGTCGATGAAAGGGGTTAGGCTATATAATTGCGCGCCAGTAAAGAGAAATCTTTATCAGAAACCCCCCTCTTTCCTAGGAACGATCTGGTTATCAGTATTGTGAATCTATAATATTAATTAGGAATAATTATTTAAAGATTGAAGAGTTGTAAATAATTGATGAATAAAATAAAAAATTATTGATAAATATGATAAGTAAATATTTGTTCAATCTTGATATAAATGGAGGAATTTTAGCATGAGACATTTGTTGAAAGTTTGACATATTTTTTATGAAACCACAATTATCTTCTCCGACATTAATATTCATTCAAATATATTATTATAATATAATATTATAATAGTATAGTTTATAATAATGTTTTAATATAATTTTATAATGATATAATATTATAATATTATATTTTCAGATTATTAAGTTTTTCAAAACTTCCCGTGCACTTCTTCCAAATAAGTTAGCTAAGAATGTATCTCATGTATGTTCTTTTCCTTTTTCCAAGTTGGTTGGTTGAGAAACCTTCTCCTACAATTCATTTTCAAATTCATGGGCTCTCACCCATAAGAAAATGAAAGTTAGGCAGAGAAAGAGAAAGCTAGGTAAAAAAAGTTAAGCATGTTTATTTATTTTTTTCTCCGAGTTGCACTATAAAAGGGGGAGGTAACACTTCATACTAGAGACACCAAAAAAAACTGTTCTATTATAATATTGTGAGTATTTCTTTTGAGTATAATGATACTTTGAGTGTAGTTTATAGTTCAAGATTTTCTCAGGATAATATCTGTTATACCAGTCAAACCTAGTTTCCTACTAAAGTAAATGATATTATTTTCTTTCACTACTCGTACAGGATATCATTTTCTTTCATACTCCATATTATGTAAGTGATATTATTTCATTTCATATTCCTAAATTTAAACTTACTATGATAAATATTGCTTCTATAATTCATGAAATGAATAGAAATTCTTTGAGGTTTGCGCTTCATCTAATATCATTTCACTGGAATATTGGTCTGAACTTTCTTATTAAATTTTAATCTTTTCATTTTGGGGTACTGTTCATCCGTGGTACTATTCATACCAGAGTACTATTCATCTGAGGTACTATTAATGTCAGAATACTATTCATCTGGGGTACTATTTATGCCGGAGTACTATTCACGACGAAATTTAGTTTTTTTCTTTGTCCAAATCATCTTTGAAATATGAATCTTAAAAATCATTCTTGGATTTTACTCCACAATTGATTATCATGTTGACAATTTGGACATTCTTGAACTCTGGATAAATTAAATTATAAATCTCTAATATTTATCGTTGATCTCACTTGTATTCATCTTATATATCATTGTCATAATCCTCATGTTTAAATTTGTGGTGGAATGTTATCTTTGGCCCGTAGTGCAAAGAGGAACTGTTAATTGGTATGATTATGACAAGAAATTGTGTATTGGTATAATCATGACTTTTAATGTTACAAAAGGCTTGTGATAAAAGTTCTCTTTGGCCCGTATTGCAAAGATAAACTGTTGTTTGGCATGATCATAACCATTGGTAATATAAATGAATATCTTTGGCCCGTATTGCAAAAATAAAATATTGATTTGCATAATTATTGATTGGTGTTACAGGGATAAAATATTGATAATGGACCCTTAAATTATAGAAGATAATAGACATCATTCTCTACTTGACTCTTCTAATGGATTGTTTGGTCCACTACAGTTGTTGATCTAGAATTTGTTGCCCATTATATTTTATCTGATTTATCAAAGTTGAAGGCTAAAGATAATTTATTCCTCATTATCTTAGTTATAATATTCTTTACTGGGCTATTTGAGCTCACCCTTTTCCTTTTGTTTCATTTTTCTTCTCAGAAAATAAGAGTGTAGCTGGGACTAGTCGGGGAGTGGAGTAATGGTCTGAGATGGTTACTATAGCTAGTAGTCCTCACTATTCTGTAAAATAGTGTGACAATAAATATAATGAGGACTTAATTTGAGTTTGGATATTAATATATTATATACGGTACAATATTTGTATTGAAACTCACAGCGTATGTGTGGTCGTATTTTGCACGACAATTTAATAGTTGTAAATAGAAAATTTTGTATTTTGATTTTTTAGTATGTATTTCGACGACTCAAAATGAGTTGTGTGGACCTATTTTAGGAACGTCACAAGTGATGTATGTTGAATCAGTGAAGTTTCAGAATAGGGTCTAGATGCAGGGTTTAAGGTACTTACAGATGAACAAAATACGTATGACGAACTCGTATGATGTCGGTAACATAGTTTGAACTGCTACCTTGACACCCAACCAAGCTATCTAAGCACAATCGTGCAATTGAGATTATGATAGTTGGGAATATATATTTCTAAACACACACACACACACACAAACATATATATATATATATATATATATATATATATATATATATATATATCATCTTCTTTAGCGAACCATAAACAGTGAACCAAAGGCGAATCGGCTATAACGACAATTTTTTCGTAATAGCGACGGTTCGAACTTTCGCCATAGCTATATCGTCGGCTTTATATGCTATAACGATGGAAAAAATTGTCGTTATAGTCGGTTCGCTTTTGGTTCACTAGAGAAGGGGACTATATATATATATATATATATATATATATATATATATATATGGAAAAGATCTTAGGCTCACCCAACAAAAACACACCCCCAGCTCACCTATAAAACCCATTTCGTTTTTTTTCTCTCCTCACATTTCAGACATAACACAAAATCAAACTCTCACTACAAGAAAATGCTCTATCAGCGACCAACAAAATTAGCGACTGCACATATAATCGTAGATAGGATTAGTAGTGACCGACAGTGACGACCGATCTTGAATATAGTCGCTAACTTATGTTAGCGACCGTCTGCGGTCACTGGTTCAATTTTACCACCAAAAAAATTGGCATGAAATGTTGGCGCGCTGGTTTGTTGCGACCTCTCACCATCAGCGACCGACTTTGGTCGCTGATACTTCCACATCATTAAAATTTAGCGAACGCATGTGGTCACTGAAGCCAGTCGCTGATTAATTTAATCTACCAGTCTATCGCTCGACAGTAGTAGAATCAGAAAGGAAAAAGAAAGAGGGAGACCGAAAAGGGAGAAGAGGGAGAAGGGGGAGAATGGACTGGTGGTTGTTGATACTCCTCACGCGACTAGTGGTTGCTGCCACTCCTTTAATTGGGTGTTGTTACTCCTTCAATTGGTGTTCGCTACTCCTCGCGTGACTGATGGGTTTTTCTTCTTCATAGCCGATCTCATCCACGTATTTTCTCTCTCTCCTCTTATACATACTGATAATTCTCTACTTATAATTCATATATGTATTTCCAAGTGGGATTTTAATTATGCTCATCTGTATAATGTCTCTCAAAGACAAGCATACATATCCTACTTTAGTTACTCACTAAATGTGTTTTTTGGTTATGTTGAGATATGGTGATTGTGTTTAATTAGAAGAAAGCCTAGATTACTTATAATTGTCTTATTTAGTAAAGAAAAATTAGGCATTTACTTGTATTTGGGTGTGCAACTAGTAATCTAGGGTGTGCACATATCACCACCCATATTAAATCTATCTGTTATTTTGGTTATTAGTAATTACCACCAGTGGGACAAAGTGCTTAATCCATTTTCAATTTTCTTTTTGGTTTTATGCTTGAACTTCTAGATATCGTTGGCGTTATATTCTTTATCTACCTTCAAGTACTCATAAAACTATTCTTACTTTCTTGTAATTTAACTAAGGCAGACGAGATCAATAAACTATCAAACCAATAACCCTAAGTTGTTAGCTCAAGTGATAGTACACCCTACTGAAAAGGTCTTTCAAAGCATAGGTCATGTATTCAATACTCTACAAAAGTAATATATCCTCTGGTCACCCACACATAGTTTATTATGGAATTACCTGTTATGCTTGATTAGTGGGGTATTATGTGCACTTGATGGTTAGTGGACATACCCTAAGGGTAGTGGCTGTGGTTTCCACTTCGTAAGAAAATTTAAATATCAAACTAGTTTTTATCATAATATACATAATAAGTAAATGTAGATAGGTTTTTGGAGGAACGTTGATAGAACTGGAAAAGAATTAAAATTTGGCATTGAACAGTGGACAAGTTGAACATTATATGAAGGGATTAAATCAGTTAAATAGTCATACTTTCGTGTCTTTGACAAATTATATTACTTCCACAAATTAGAGATGCATCTCTAAAAGACAACTTCTAAGGAAAATTTCACTTTTCCAAATACACTGTGAGACCTCAGATTTTATGAATAAAGATTTAAATTTCTCAAAATATTTTTTTAATATTATGGTGTGGATTTGATATAATGTTATAATTGTGGGTAGTATTTATAAATTTTGCAAAGTATGTAAGTTGTTATAAAATATTCGTTGGTCGGAGAATATTCTTTTTGTCGGAGAATATCCGTATGACGGCATAATCATTGGTGGACCACACAACGGAAGTATTGTCGTATTTAGAAAATGACAAAATTATCTTTTTATAATGGCGGAAGTGTTACCGTTAAAACTGTTGAACTACTCGGTAGTAAAAGTACAGTAATACGCGTGGTTGCATAGTAGCACATGGTATTGATTATTGATACTTATGTGAGAAGTCACTCAGTTATACTCAATTATTGCTACAATAATTGCTGCATCATATCTCTCATATTTTTGATTCAACTATTGTCATAGTAGCATCTGCATAATATGTTATATTATTAAATCAATAATTGAGATGACAAAGTTATTCATATTATTGTTTGCAACATTGAAAATGTCTAGAAGTTCTGTCAAGGAGAGGTTTGGTCATCTAATTGCGCTCCAATAAGGAGAAATCCTTATCGGAAAGCCCCCTCTTTCCTAGGAACGACCTGGTTGTTAAATATTGTGAATTATAATATTAATGATGAATGTTATTAAAAATTGAATTTAAGTTCGGAGTTGAATTTGGAGACGCGGACGTGATATTCGAGTCCGGAACTATGAAATTAGTAAGAATAGACTATAAACACAAAATTTTTCGGGGTTGACTTTTTGGTCAAAAAGTCAACAGTTGACTATTTTAGAAAAAGTCAAACTTCAAAAATAAATTTTTGATAAAAATAGTTTCATTGTGTTGGAATTATTAGTGTTAGTGAAAATCGATATTTATTTCGATAATAATTGATGTCTGGAGGTTATATTGACCAATCGGGTACTTAACCGGATAAATGAGCAATTAATTGCTATTAATTCACATGATTATAACTATTTGTTCACATGTGTGTACTATTGATTCACATTCTTGTACTATTAGGAGAGTTGGTGCAAGATTGATAATACTTGTATGACTAAGTTAAAAATGGAGGTATAAATAGAGGTACTATATTGTAATTCGTATTTTTACATGATAATAACTATTGATTTACATGATTGAACTATTGATTCACATTATTTACTATTATGGGAGGTGGTGCAAGTTTGATAATACTTGCAGGACTAAATTAAAAATGAAGAAAAAGAGGGAGGTATTATACTGTAATTTTTTGAGCCCCATAACGTGCAATTATCGAAACTATATTTTTCTATAAATAGAAGCTCATTCCTTCATTATTTTTCACCAATTCACTCAAGCTATAGAGCATTTATTATAGAGAGAAGTTATAGAGAGAAAGAAGAAGAGAAGTCTACTACCTCACTACTCCAATATCCAGTTTCTTTTTAAGGTAAAAGATATTATTATTATTGTAAGGGGTATTATTTCTTTCTTTCGTCTTCATAAAGAGAACTTCTGTTATTCCATTCTTTGTTATTATGTTGGAATAACCTGTCTATGCGAAGTACCGCATACATGATGAAATTATTCTGTTATTCCGTTCTTTATTATTCTGTTGGAACATCATGTCTGTGCGTTTACGCATGATGTGGTTCCATTCTTTATTATTCTGTTGGAACATCCTGTCTGTGCGGTTTATGCATGACCTGGTTCCGTTCTTTATTATTCTGATGGAATATCCCGTCTGTGCGTTTACGCATTCCTGGTTCCGTTATTTAATATTTTGTTAGAATAACCTGTGTGTGCGGTCTATCGCATGCCTGGTGATTTCTTTTGTTATTCCATTCGTTATTATACTCAGTTGGTTAAAATTTTGACTTCTATACTCCATGAAATTAGTGGAATATCATTGATATTTGGGCTTCATCCAGTATCTTTTCATGGAAATATTCTTCTGAGCATTCTTGAGTTTTACTCTACAAAGAAGTATCATGTTGACAATTTAGACGTTATTAGTTCCTGGATAAAATAATTCTTGAACTTGTTTTATTGAATTCTTATATCATTGTCATCATCCTCATGTTTATATTCTGCTGAAAGTAATTTGTGGCATGTAGTGCATAGATGGATTTGGTATGATTATGACCATGGATCATTCGGTATAATCATAACTGTAATGTTACAAATGATGTGGTAAAAGTCCTCATTAGCCCGTAGTGCATTGATGGACAGTTGTTGGCATGATCATGACCATTAATGAATACACAAATATCCTTGGCCCGTAGTGCATGGATAATTTGTGGTCGTGATACTAAAGAATATCCTTGGCCGTAGTGCAGGGGTGATTCGACGATGTGGATTATTTATTAACACTAGTACAAAGTACCAAATTGATAACACTTAAGCCACAACGTTTTTATAAAAAATGTTGTGGTATTTTTTTTACAACGTTTTTTAACAAAACGTTGTATATATATATGAAAAAACGTTATCTATTTAAAAGGGAATATTTTGAGTTTAAACTAGATAACATTTTTTTTAAAACGTTATGTATCTACAAAAACACGGAGCAAAAAACCACGCTAAGTGAAAACTTGAAATTAAAAAAAACGTGACTGCATCCTCTAGGGTTCCAATTAGCGAAAGTTAGAGAGAGAGGCTCCTCATTCTCTCTACAATTTTCCCCCCCTCACTATCTGCCATCACCTCCTCCTCCACTTACTCATCCGGCCCACCCGTTCTCCCTTTCCTCCCTTCCCCTTCATTTCGGTCCACTATTTCTCCCTCATCTTCTCCACTGTCTTCTTACTTTTTGTCTTCTTCGGCTGCCACTGTGGCCATCAGCTGAGGAGGCACATGCGGGAGAAGATCTTGAGCATTTGTGACAAGGTTTGCATTTATCTTTTGAAAAGAAAGGGGTAATTTAGGCATGCACTGCAGCAGATCAAAGAGAAAGCGCAAAAGGATAGCCAAAAGAAGAACGAAGAAACAATTTCCATGTTTAATTTTCATTCTCGCCTCTCATTTTCAACCAATTTTACATTTTAGTAACCTGAATTTTCTATATGTGTACGGTTTACGAGTTTGTATATTTGTGGTTGTGGTGTTTTGTTCTCAGATTTATTAGCAGATTAGGCATTCAACTTTTGTGACCTACTGTATGTGACGCCCCCAAAATAAGTATACATCACCTATTCTGAGTCGCCAAATACATGGTATAAAATACAAATAAAAATTTAATTATACAACTGTCGTGTAAAATACGACAAAACATAAGCTATGAGTTTTAATACAAATATTGTCATCTAGACAATATCCACACTCAATTGAGTCCTCATTACATTTATTATCACACTATTTCATAGGATAGTGAGGACTACTAATGCTATCATCTGGACCGTTACTCTGTACCCCGACTAGTCCCTGCTACGTTCTCATTTCCTGAAGAGAACAATGAAAGCAAAAGGGTGAGCTCAACTAGCCCAGTAAGAAATATTATGACTAAGATAATGCAGAATAAATTATCGTTAGCCTTCAACAGTGTTAAACTGATACAATATAACAAACATCAAGTTTAACTGCAGCGGAACAAGCAATCTATTAGAAGAGTCAAGTAGAGAATAAAATCTACTATCTTATATGATTTAAAAGGTTTTTCAATACTTTTATCACTTAGACTCAGCTTAATAAATAATCCACATAATCCCTGCACTACGGCCAAGGATATTTATTAGTGTCACAACCACAAATTATCCATGCACTACGGGCCAAGGATATTCGTTTTTTCATCAATGGTTATGATCATGCCCACAACTGTCCATCAATGCACTACGGCCAATGAGGACTTTTACCACATCATTTGTAACATTACGGTCATGATTATACCGAATAATCCCTGGTCATAATCATACCAAGTCCATCTATGCACTACAGGCCACAGATGACTTTCAACATTTTATAAACATGAGGATGATGACAATGATATAAGAATTCTATTAAACAAGTTCAATAATTAATTTATCTAGGAACCAATAACGTCCAAATTGTCGACATTATATTGCTTTGTGGAGTACAATTCAAGAATGCTTAGAAGAATATTTCCATGAAAAGATACTGGATGAAGCGCAAATATCAAGGATATTCCACTAATTTCATGGAGTATAAAAGCCAAAACTTTAACCAACTGAGTATAATAAAGAATGGAATAACAAAAGAATTCACCAGGCATGCGATAGACCGCACAAACTGGTTATTCCAACAGAATAATAAATAACAGAACCAGCTCATGCTTAAACGCACAGACAGGATATTCCAACAGAATAATAAATAACAGAACCAGGTCATGCGTAAACGCACAGACAGGATGTTCCAACAGAATAATAAAGAATGGAATAACAGAAGAATTTTACCATGTATGCGGTACTTCGCATAGACAGGTTATTCCAACATAATGATAAAGGATGGAATAACAGAAGAATTTCACCATGTATGCGGTACTTCGCATAGATAGGTTATTCCAACATAATGATAAAGGATAGAATAACAGAAGAATTTCACCAAGTATAGGGTAGCCCGCGTATACAGGTTATTCCAACAGAATAATAAAGAATGGAATAACAGAAATTCTCTTCATGAATACGAAAGAAATAATACCCCTTACCTTAGTAGGAGATTGAATATTGCAGTATTGTAGTAACAAAATACTCTTCTTCTTTCTCTTTTATTCTCTCTATACTTTCTCTCTCTATAACTTGAATGAATTCGTGAAAAATAATGAAGAACTAGGCCTCTATTTATAGAAGATTTCAAGCTTAGCCCTTGCAATGTGAAAAGGCAAGCGGCTTGACGACTGGTGATGTGAAAAGAAAAGTGGTTTGACGCTTGCAATGTGAAACACCAAGTGGTTTGACGCCTGTAATGTGAAACAACAAGTGGTTCGACGCTTGTAATGTGAAACGACAATTGGTTCAACGCCTATAATATGAAACGACAAGTGGTTTAACGTCTGGTAAAGGTAATTACTATTAGCGAAAGAGACTCTTAGATGATGACATATGGGCCCCCATAGAATAACCAAACTTACCACAAACGTCTCATAATAGACTTCTTATATACATCAAGGATTGAATAAATATTACCACAAATCATTTTATTTTTAATCAACACATATTTAATCTTTCAACAATTATTCATCATTATAACTTGTCGTCTCAATTATTGATTTAATAATATAACATATTATACAGATGATACTGTGACAATAATTGAATCAATAATATAAGACATATGATGCAGCAATTACTGTAGCAATAATTGAGTATAACTGAGTGACTTCTCACATAAGCATCAATAATCAATACCGTGTGCTACTATGAAACCACGCGTAAAATTGTACCTTTATTATCGGGTATTTCAACAGTTAACGGTAAAACTTCCGCCGTTATTTTTATAAAAATATAATTTTGTCATTTTCTGACTCCGACAATAATTCTGTTATGTGGTCCACCAATGATTATGTCGTCGTACGAATATTCCCCGACAAAAAGAATATTCTCCGACCAAACGAATATTTTATAATAACTTGCTTACTTTGTAAAATTTATAAATATTACCCACAACTATAACATTATATCAAATCCACACCATAATATTCAAAAATGATATTTAGAGAAAATTAATCTTTATTCATAAAAGTTGGGGTCTTACACTGTATATGAGTGTTTGTTTAGGAAAATAATTGACAACTTAATCGTTAAATGAAATTTGTGTGGTTTATATATAGGTTTCTGTTTCAGGAGGTCTGAAATTGATTTATTCATCAAAGTTGTTTTGAAATTTAATCAGTGAGGAGTGGAGAGATTTATAGATTAACCAGATTGAGATGGGTAATATTATTCTGATTTAATTGAGTTTGTTGTTTATCTTGATGCTAATTTGGGATAAGGAATTATGGGTTTTGGTAAATGACCACAATTCTGAAATTCCATTTGGTGGTTATGGGAGTTTGAAGTTCACCAGCTCAGTCTTTTATACTCTTGAAAAAAATTTGTCCTTTAAATTATTTTTACTTCAGTTGGAGTTGAAAATTTTGTCTTATTTTAGACTTTTGAGGATGTGTAACACAGTGTTGGAACACTTGATTGTTATGACTTTTTAAAGTTGAGCGCTTAAAAAGAGATTCAGGAAAGCAGCTGGAGTCATCTTTATTGAAGGTACCCAGTAATTTTCATCATTTGATTGTCCAGTGTATGATATGATAAAACATATATAGCCTAAGGTGCAATATCTTTAAATGTTGATTTCTTGTTAATTGATGTTGTAGCTAAGGGAGTCCGGAGAAAAGGTTATGGTACTAACTAAAGAAAGGGATCAAATAGTTAAGCAGAGGGATTCAGCTAATCAGGAGGCACATTTATGGCGTTCTGAGCTTGCAAAAGTTAAGAGATTATGTAGGCATAGGTCATAAGTAGTAATATCTTTTTGGTTGATCTGATTTTTGAGTTAATTGTAGTTATGAGATTTTCCATTTTTGAGAAAGTACTGCGTGGTCTGCCTTTGGTTTGAATACTTTCTATTGTTCATATATTTCTGCATTTCCCTGTGTATTTATTCTAATAATATTGTTGCTTTTATAGGTTCCTGGAGGTACGATGCGGGTTTTTGAAGAGGATTTGCATGAGTTGCAGCTGCAACTAGTGGAACTGTACAGACATCTGTCAACAATGTTATCGATGAGGTTTCTCTTTTAATTTTGGCACACAATGTTATCATAAAGTGAATATACTTCAGTATCAAGCATCATTCAAGTTATGTCATACTCTAATTGGTGGTGTCTCTTTTTGATCTGGCTGAATTATTGAACGTCGATATGTGAAACAGGTTCTTGGAATCAAATGCTCAAAACCGTAGAAGACTTTTCCTTGTCCAGTCATAATGGTTTATTTATAAATTCCTATTTTGCTCATTGCCAAACTGAGAGACAGGATACGTGGTTCGCTGATTATGCTCCTCTTGTTGAAAACAAGGTATGGCCAATTGAGATACAGCTGAGATACACATAAAGGACTGTTCATGGATTACAGAAAACCATTTCACAAAGTCAGTTCACAAAGCGTATCTGCTACTTTATAATTAACTTGAATATTCCTACTTGAATGTTTGTCTTAGGAATCAATCACTTGAATGTTTGTCTGACTTGCCCTACTCTTTTTCAGGTTTAAGAAGGACAATTCAGTCCATCTCCTGTTTTTTGTTTGAACTTAATTTTTATTTTCATTTTATTTTTTTCTAATCTTGCTGCTCTAATTTATGGGTTCTGAGATTAATCTTATTTGTAGGGGGTGAAGTATATGCCACTCATGAGAGTTCAATATAGCTCATTGCATTAAGAATAGTCATTTGTCTGAAATCTTATTGTGGATGCAAGTATTTTCTGACAATTTTGTTCTTTTTTTGCAGGAGAATATTTGGATTTTCCTTTTTTTACTGTGCGGAGTAGGGTACCTTAATGATTCTGAAAAATGGGGAAATTGTAAAAATTACATATATATCAGCTAAGGGCGATTTCAAATCATATATTTTGTGCCCGTTGAGAAATGGGAACTCATAATGGCACAAACAGTTCTTGAGTCCCTCTTTATGTCAACGGACATGTTTTAGATATGGACAGCATTTTCCTATCCTTAGATGGATTCTGGCCAGAGTCCTGGTTATTGCTGGGGTAAGCAACTTTCGTTACCAACCCTAGAGCAGAAGCAGGTGCATGCAGCAACCAAGTAAACAGCAGCAGTCGATGGGTTCAGCTGTTGTACCTACTCTAATGAAGCTGACTTTGTGGTGGAGTCTACTGGAGTAAGGTTGTTGCTCACTTGAAGGTTTGTAGCATTATGTTATTTTCAGTATTTTGAAAGTTCAATTGAGTCATGTCATGTTCCAAAATATGTACGTGTGCACTCATCTAAGATAATGAATTTATATCATTGCAGTATGGTGACAACTTTTGGTTCTGGAGCCATGTTTTCATTGGTGAGTGGATTTGGTGGTCCTAATCAGGCTGCGAATGTAGTCACATCTGGCCTGTTACTATGCTTATAAGTTCATATAATGTGACAATCACCATTCTTTGAGAACTCGTTTGTAGTCATACGTTTGGATGTAATCAAATTCACAATTCAATATAATATTATTGGGATGTATTTTGAATGGTTGATACATTTTGGTTTTAAATTTAAATGAGAATTTAGACCTTGTAGCTATATATCATGACATTAGTATATTGCAGGTGCATTGGTAATGTAGGTGAATTATAACTATTTTTTTCTTTTTTTAATCTACAACATTTTAAAAATATTGTGTAAATGTGTCTAAACGTTGTCTAATATACTAAACAACATTTTTATCCAAAAAACGTTGTGGAATCATACACTTTACAACGTTTTTAAGCATTTGCTAATTTTTGAAAAACAAATCTACAACGTTTTTTTTTCTAAAAAACGTTGTGTATTGTGCTTAACTACAACGTTTTAAAAACGTTGTGTAAGGGTGTCAAATAGACGACACCCTTAACCATGACATTTTTCTGACTAAAACCATAACGTTTTTTCCGCGTTGTCTATTTACTATTTTGTAGTAGTGTAAGCTAAGTCTCAGCGATAAAAGTGATGAAAAAACTTTTAAATCATAGAAGATAGTAGATTTTATTCTCTACTTGACTCTTTTAATGGATTGCTTGTTCCGCTGCAGTTAAACTTGATGTCTATTGTATTTTATCAGTTTAACATTGTTGACGGCTAATGATAATTTATTCTGCATTATCTTAGTCATAATATTTGTTACTGGGCTAGTTGAGCTCACCCTTTCTTTCAATGTTCTCTTCAGGAAATGAGAATATAGTTAGGACAAGTCGGGGAACGGAGTGATGGTCCAGATAGATGGCTATAGTAGTCCTCCCTATTATGTAAAATAGTGTGATAATAATTATAATAAGGACTTTATTTGAGTTTGTATACTCTCTACGAGACATTATCCCTGTTGAAACTCTCAGCTACGTTTTGTCGTACTGTATCAAAGAAGTTTGTAATTAAATTTTGTACCATGTATTTGGCGACTCAAGATGGGTGATGTATACCTGTTTTGGGGGCGTCACATACACTCTTAGTATTCTACTAGAAATGTAGTAGTATAATACTCTAGTATATAAGCAATGACATGTACAAGTATACTACACTCCTAGTCCTGTTAGGAAAATGGATAGACCGCCTACAGATTGGCAAGTTATAATTCATACTCCCGCGTGTAGTCGTGTAGAAGTAGTTGATGGGGAGATTTACCAAGAGCAGATGCTTCATAGTCAAACTATAATAAATGTGGAGGACAACAATGAAGTAATTCAGTTAGATGGTGAACTACTAGAAAAACAAGAATACGTGATGAAATTTTGTGACAATTTTTAAAAATAATCACAAAAGATAGTAATTTGTGATGGACTTTTTAAGCAATCAAAAAATAATAGTATATATGATGGCTCTTAGTGATGACTAATTTTGCCATCAATGTATTATAATTGTGATGGCCATGTCAATCACACAAATCTTTTTATGCAAAATAAAAAAATTTTGTGACGCACTAAGTCATCACTTATAAATATACCCTTTTCGTGATTGCATTTAAGCCATCACTAATATTTTAATATAAGAAATAATCAAAATAATATTTTATGACGGCCGTGACAATCATTAAAAAGATAGATTTTTGTGACGACTTTTATTTGTAATTACAAAAAGAATGTATTTTGTGATGGAATTTTTAAGCCGTCACAAAACAATAAAATATATGATGGCTCTTAGTGATGACTAATTTTACCATCATTATAGAGTATTTGTGACTGCCATTGCAATCACCAAATCTTATTTGGAAGTAATTTTGTTTAGTAAGTCAACTCACATATGTTTCCTTTTATATTTTGTTTTAAAATTATAATCATGATCTGGACTTTGGTGTAGTGGTAATACTCGTTATTTAGTTTGCAAATGGGAGAGGGTTCGAATCCTACAAGTATCATTTGATACAATTAATATAGATATAATTAATATAGTAAAATAAATTATACGTAAATAGAGATTCGCGTTCTTACATTTGATCCCTAAAGTCTTATTTTTTTGTGATGACTTTGACAATCACAATAGATTATATGTTAATGTGATTGTAGTAATCATCACAAAAGCACTAAGCATTTGCGTGATTGCCAAAACCATCACGTAAAACCTTTCATGATGGACGTATACAAGACGGCCACTGTGATGCTTAAAGCCATCACGTAAACCTTTCGTGATGGTTATCCTACTTTTTGTGATGGATTTTGGCCATCACAAATGACCACATGAATTAGATCCTGAGTCAATACTTGTATCAGATTGTGAGACACCAAATTTTATGAATAAAGATATAATTTTCTCAAAATATATTTTTGAATATTATGTTGTGAATTTGATATAATGTTATAGTTGTGGCAAATATTTATAAATTTTTCAAAGTAAGCAAGTGGTTATATAATATTCGATTGGTCAGAGAATATTCGTTTTAACAGGGAATATTCGTACGACGACACAATCATTGGTGGACCCCACAACGGAAGTATTATCATAGTTAAAAAACGACATAATTATCTTTTTATAAAAATTACGACGAAAGTGTTACCGTTAAAACTGTTGAACTACCCGGTAGTAAAAGTACAGTAATACGCGTGGTTGCATAGTAGCACACGATATTGATTATTGATGCTTACGTAAAAAGTCACTCAGTTATACTCAATTATTGCTACAGTAATTGATGCATCACATCTCTCATATTATTGATTCAATTATTGTCACAGTATCATCTGTATAATATGTTATATTATTAAATCAATAATTGAGACGGCAAAGTTATTCATATTATTATTTGTAATATTGATAATGTCTAGAAGTTCTGTCAAGAAGAGGGTTGGTCACCTAATTACGCGCCACTAAGAAGAAATCCTTATCGGAAAGCCCCCTCTTTCCTGGGAACGACCCGGTTGTTAAATATTGTGAATTATAATATTAATGATGAATAAGTTGTGTTGATTAAAGATGAATAAGTTGTGTTGATTAAAGATGAAATTGATAGTTCCATTGTGTTGGGATTATTAGTGTTAGTGGAAATCGACATTTATTTCGATAATAATTGATGTCTGGAGGTTATATTGACCAATCGGGTAATTAATCGGATAAATGAGCAATTAATTGCTATTATTTCACATGCTTATAACTATTTGTTCACATGTGTGTACTATTGTTTCACATTCATGTACTATTAGGGGAGGTGGTGCAAGATTGATAATACTTGCATGAGTAAATTAAAAATGCAAGTATAGTTGAAGGTACTATACTGTAATTAGTTTTTTTCACATGATTATACTATTGAGTCACATGAATGAACTATTAATTCACATTATTTACTATTAGGGGAGGTGGTGCAAGTTTGATAATACTTGCAGGACTAAATTAAAAATGAAGAAAAAGAGGAAAGTATTATACTATAATATTTCGAGCCCCAAAACGTGCAATTATCGAAACTATATTTTTCTATAAATAGAAGCTTATTCTTCCTTCATTTCTCACCAATTCACAAAAGCTTTAGAGCAATTATTATAGAGAGAAATTATAGAGAGAAAGAAGAAGAGAAGTCTGCTATCTCATTATTCTAGTATCCAGTTTTTCTAAGGTAAGGGGTATTATTTCTTCCGTATTAATGAAGAGAGCTATTGTTATTCCATTCCTTATTATTCTGTTGGAATAACCTGTATACGCGGCCTACCGTGTACATGGTGAAATTCTTCTGTTATTCTGTTGGAATATCCTGTATGTGCGGATTACGCATGACCTGGTTCTATTCTTTGTTATTCTATTGGAATATCATGTCTGTGCGTATTACGTATGACCTGGTTCCATTCTTTATTATTCTGTTGGAATATCCTGTCTGTGCGAATTACGCATAACCTGGTTCTGTTATTTATTATTCTGTTGGAATAACCTATCTGTGCGGTCTATCGAATGCCTGGTGAATTCTTCTGTTATTCCATTCTTTATTATTCTGTTGGAATAACATGTCTACACGGACTACCGTATGAATGGTGAATTCTTCTGTTATTCCATTCCTTATTATTCTGTTGGAATAACCTGTCTATGTGGATTACCGCATGCATGGTGAATGATCTTTCGTATTCATATGAATAGTATTTTCAGTCAAAAGGGGTTTCTGCCAGGGACAGTTTCGTAATTTTTCTGACCCTAAAAAATTTTGGAAAAAATTGAAATGATAATTTGATGAGTTTTCTATATTGTGTCCAAAGATGACGATTTTTGGATGTATAGATTAAGAGTTATGGATTTTATGGGAAAAGCCTATTTTAAAAGTAAACCCTTATAACTCTTTGCGGTTAACTCCAAAATTGGTGAAAATTGTATTGGGAGTACATGTATATAACAAGAGTATACCCTGTAAATTTCGGAATTTTTGGACAAAAGTACAATTTATGATAAATGTCTAAATATTCAGCAGTTTTGGCCATGTGAAAAATAGTAAATGAATTTTAAAAATTCTGAGAAAAATATATGTTCAATATGGGACTATGTCCTGCTAAATCCTAGAAAAGAAATATTTTTGGGACTGATTTGGTATTTTTCATGAAAATGAACTAGTTATGAGTAAATGAATTAAATATGTTATATGAAGTAACAAAATTGGAAAATAGGATTTTATGGCTTGGGAATTCTATATAGGGTATATGCAGATTTTTTTGATCAGGGATTTGATCATTGGTGATGAAATCTTATGAGTATGACATTTTTGAATGAGTAAATGCATTATTTGGTAAAGTGTGAACAATTGAAATAAATTGTTTATAAGTTTAAGAAGTGATTAAAATATTGTTATAATATTAATAATATTAGATTATGAGTTTATTAAATGATTGATAATATTTGGATAAATTTAAAGTCTTTAATATTTATCCTTGTTTTTGTTTTATAGAATTCTTATATTATTGTCATCATCCTCATGTTTATAATATGTTGAAAGTCATCTGTGGTCTGTAGTGCATGGATGGACTTGGTATGATTATGACCAAGGATTATTCGGTATAATCATGACTGTAATGTTACAAATGATGTGGTAAAAGTCCTCATTGGCCGTAGTGTATTGATGGACAGTTGTTGGCATGATCATGACCATTGATGAATACACGAATATCTTTGACCCGTAGTGCATGGATAATTTGTGGTCGTGATACTAATGAATATCCTTGGCCGTAGTGCAAGGATGATGTGATTTATTTATTAAGCTGAGTCTCAGCGATAAAAGTGATGAAAAACCTTTTAAATCATACAAGATAGTAGATTTTATTCTCTACTTGACTCTTCTAATGGATTGCTTGTTCCGCTGTAGTTAAACTTGATGTTTATTATATTTTATCAGTTTAACACTGTTGAAGGCTAATGATAATTTATTTTGCATTATCTTAGTCATAATATTTTTTACTAAGCTAGTTGAGCTCACCCTTTCTTTCACTTTTCTCTTCAGGAAATTAGAACGTAACCGGGACTAGTCGGGGAACGGAGTGACGGTCCAGATGATAGCATTAGTAGTCCTCACTATTCTGTTAAATAGTGTGCAATAAATATAATGAGGACTCCATTAAGTTTGTATATTGTTTAGATGACAATATTTTTATTAAAAATTCTTAGATTATGTTTTGTCGTATTTCACATTACTGTTGTATAATTAAGTTGTATTTGAATTGTGTACCATGTATTTGGCGACCCAAGATAGGTGATGTATGAAAGTATTATGCATACAAGCCAATCATGAATGATGATAAAGCATATACTGTGTAATCAATCTTATTTATTTATTAATAAAAGAATTATTTATTAAAGGCATTTATTATCTACATGGTGCTATTTTAATAATATGTGATAAACTCATAGTTTTAAGCAATGCTTTTAGAATCATGATGAGATCATGCTAATGAGATCTAAATTCTTAGATAGCTTAAAACTAAAATGTTCCCAATCAATGGATTACTAAAAAGGGGATTAGTGAATCCGGATAGATTGGTAAGTACGTTGCTTGCTCATTGGATGAGGACGATTGATCTCATGATCATTTGTGTGGAGACACTAAAGCAAGTATGTAGGTGCTTATTAGAGAATAAGTTCACTGAACGTGACTCGCTAAGGAATACCTAATGGAGTTTTACTTGCCTGTCAATAGGAATTCCTGTAGTGATAGTAGTATAAATGATCCTTAGACTTGAGATCATCATAGTATCTTATATATAATGAATTACACTTTGACTTATTCCTTATGACTCTTAGAGTATATCGAAGGGTATGCTTGGGTGTAATAAGTTATATATGAAGATAATGAATGATTAATAAAGAATCTACCACTTCTAGTAAAAGAAAAGAAATGTCCTATGTGATTCAATAAATGACAACCTAGGAATCCTTGGCCAAGGTGGAATAAAATTAGAAAGTAGTTTCTAATTTGCATTCATTAGGAGTTGTGCATTTAAAAATCGAAATACATATAATTAAATAAAATAAGACTTGATAGTAATTCCATGTCTTATATTTAATTGGGACATTGTATGGTGGAAGGATTGAATTGTACGGTAACTATTTATTCAAAGGTTCTTTTATGATTAATGTTGAAATCTATATTATCTGGAAAGTCGTTGATCGCTAGGGAGACTTATCCCTATTGTAGAATAAATATTATTTATTTAAATAAATTATTCGTTTAATTTATTTATTTAACTGAGATTAGAATTGTTCTAATTGATTTATTCACAACCGGTTTAATATGGAGAACCTAAAGGGTCACGCCATAAAAGGAAGAATAATTATTTAAGAAGTTAATGGCATAATCGTAATAATATATTAAGTATATTTAATTTAATCTATGGTGATAGAATAAATTAAATAACTTAATATTTATTATTTAATATTTTAGAAATATTAAATATATATTAATAAGAGGAGTTTTATTAATATTATTACAATTATTATTATTTTAATTTCTAAAAGGGTTTAGGAATTAATTTAATATAAGTACTCTCATTTATTCCTAATTGGATTAGAAGAGAAAATTTGTTAAAGGAGTTTAATTAATTATCCCTAATAGGATTAAGGAGTCCATTTAATTAAAAGAGTTTAATTAAATAAATAATACCTTATTTTAATTAAAATAGGGTTATAAACATGATATCTTTATAAGAGGAGTCTTATATCAGATATTAATATATACGTAATTCCAAGAGTTGGAGAGTACGCCTATTTTTCTATACAGATAGGAAAAATTAGGGTTTGAGCCAATACCTTTCTTCTTGAAAATTCTTCTTCCTTGGTGGATCACCTCTAGAGGCCATAAACTTGGGTGGCTTACGCTTCCGCTATTTTTGCAATTTGATTGCTATTTTGATTTTCACAAAACTTAACAGTGGTATCATGAACCAAACTTTATGCGAATTATTAATTGATTTGATTATATATATATATATATATATATATATATATATATATATATATATATATATATATATATATATATGAATATGTATTTAGAATAATTTATTGGACATAATTTGTTGTATAAAATTATTATTTTATAGAAGAAAAAAATTCGCAAAATCAGATGTTGAAAAACGTTTTTTTTGTGTCGCTGAGTCCATGGCTGATTTTATTTTTCAAAAGCTAATCATGTTTATTCGGTTTATATGAATCCGTGATTCATGTGGTGGTGACATATTATATATATTTAATAGTTATATCTATTTAATAAAATACAAATGATTTTGAATTTTCCGTTCACTTAATAAATTATCTGGGCCGTTCAAAGTTTGAGATAAATCCCACCGTCCATACATCTATATAATAAAATACATCTATCTATCTAATCTATCTAATAATAATTTTGAATTTTCCGCTCACTTAATAAATTATCTGGGCCGTTTTAAATTTGAGATAAATCTCACTGCCCATACAGTGCTGGAGGCACGGGACCCAGCTAGTATATATATATATATTACTTAACAAAACCTAAAGCATGATCACATGGTTAGTAACTAATTTGTTTTCCAATAAAAACCGTGGCCCAGGAGGTTTAATAAGTTCCAGGAGATTTTGATCACTTTTATAAACAATATATATATTGTTATATATCATATATAATCCCGCATGATTCTTGGTGGCACATCACGTGCATGATATATGATATATTATTTTGGTTGAATGTTTGAATGAATGAGTTTTATTAAATGAGGTATGCGTACCTCATCTTTTCTGATTTTCTTCTTGATGTAAATTCTATCTCTCTCTTATGAACTTCCCCTTGACTGCTGATCAAAGTTTCTATTTAAATTAAATAGTATAATTTAATAGGATTAGTTAGAATTTTTTGAAGAACCGAAGATCAAGGAGAAAGGAGCGCTCGAAGACCCGTTTGTAATGGAGCCCGGGTTTAAATGTAATAGTTATATTTAAATGTTTATTCTTGCACCCTAGGGTTTGACCTTTTGGTTCACTTGGTGGCTCTAGTTAACCAAACTAGAATAAAAGTCCATAATATATCAATCCGGGTAGAATATATTATTCTATATGTGCATGCTAGTATTATATATATTATATATTATGCAAACATGCTTCGCATGCTTAATAATATGACGCGTATTTTATATATATATTTGTATGCGCGCTAAACAAGATGAGACAAATAATAACAAACCCCTCAATAAAATTATATTAAGTTGTAACGTTCAAAGATATTTGGAATATCGAACGTCGCCTTCCAGCATGATAAAAACAATAGAGCATTGAATATTTAATACGAGTTTGTTGTGCACACACAAGGCGAGTATTAAATATTTGAGATGTAGTTTTTATTACATTTGATATTTATAAGGAATTGAACATTACTGCTTTGTTATGCACACACAAGGGCAGTAGTTTTCTCTTCACTTATATGAAAATGCTGGGTATGACTTAACTTAAATCATTTTAGTTCGGATGTGCACACACTTGACCATTATGATTTAAGAGGCAAAATATAAGGAGTTGCACGATGATGTAATTGACAAGAGTTGTCTACCTATTTATTTATATATAGTTTGTTGTGCACACACAAGGCTATATACATTTGAAATGGGATCTTTATTCTCACTAGCAAATCTTTAATTAGATATTGCCGAACTATATTCATGAGTGTAATATAGTTTGAAGAAAATAGTGGGAGATATCAGTATAAAATAAGACCTAATTTATTTTGGTAATTAATTAAATAAATGTTTGCTAAAATATTGTCTTTTTACATGTAGAATTTTGAAAATGTCACATTCACTAATTTCACTGCGTAACATACTTGATGTTAACAAACTGACCGGACCAAACTACACGGATTGGTTAAAGAATCTGAGAATTGTTCTCACTGCTGAAAAGATTTCTTATGTCCTAAATTCGCCCGTACCTACAAAAGTTGCAGAGACAGCCTCTGAGGAAGAGATTGCTACTTTTAAACAGTGGCAAGATGATGCATCTGTGGCTCAATGCATCATGCTCACATCCATGAGTAACGAGCTTTAGCGTCAGCATGAAAACATGGATGCTCCTACTATACTGCTGCACCTACAAGAGCTGTATGGTGAGCAAAGTAGGACTGCTAGATATGAGATATCTAAGGAGCTCTTCCGATCTCGGATGACCGAGGGTACTACTGTTGAGACTCATGTCCTAAAGATGATCAATCTGATTGAATGTCTTGGATAGCTTGGGTTCGTCATAGATGGGGAGTTGAGTCAAGATTTGATCTTGCAATCACTCCCTAACACCTTCTCACAATTTGTTGTTAATTTTCACATGAATAAGTTGGATGCCAGCTTGCCTGAATTACTTAACACGTTGAAAACTACTGAAGGTCACTTCCCATCCAAGAAGAACCATGTCTTACTGGTGGATGATTCTTCCGAGAAAAGGAAGAGGCCCAAGGTATCTTCTGAAAAGAAGAAATCCAAGAAGGCTAAGGGAAAGGCGAAAGTGAAGGATCAAAAGAAACTTGATCCAGCTAGCAAAGGAATTTGCTTCCATTGCAACAAGCCGGGTCACTGAAAGAGGAACTGCAAGGATTATCTTGCAGAACAAAAGCAGAAAAAGCTTGGAGAAGCTTCGAATCCTAATCAAGGTTTGTTTATGATTGAAATTAATTTTTCTGAAAGTCAATCTTCTACTTGGGTATTGGATACCGGCTGTGGTTCTCACATATGTAATAATATGCAGGGACTGGTCAGAAGTAAAAAGCTGAGCAAGGATGAGGTCATCCTACGAGTGGGAAATGGAGCAAAGGTTGCTGCATTAGCTGTAGGGACTTATTGTTTAGCACTGCCTACGGGCAAGTCCATTAGTTTAAATAATTGTTATTTTGTTCCGTCACTTATTAGAAAAATTATTTCAATATCTGTATTGGATACGGATGGTTTTGACATTATAATAAGGAACAATAGTTGTTCTATTTATAATAATAATGTTTTATATGGTGTTGGTAATTTACGAAATGGACTTTACATTCTTGACTTGCATGAAAATATACTTCAAATTGAACAAACTAAGAAAAGGAAAAGAGATGATGTTAATTATACCTATATATGGCACTGTAGACTTGGTCATATTAATGAAATAAGATTATCTAAGTTGTATAAAGATGGGCTCCTAGAGCTATCGGATTATGAATCATATCCAACTTATGAATCTTGTCTCATGGGAAAAATGACTAAATCTCCTTTTAGTGGAAAAGGAGAAAGAGTTACAGAGTTGTTAGCGTTGGTACACACAGATGTATGTGGACCTATGACAACGAATGCACGATGAGGGTATTCTTATTTTGTTACATTCACTGATTATCACTCAAGATTTGGATATGTGTATTTAATGAAATACAAATCTGAATCATTTGAAAATTTCAAAGAGTTCAGAAGTGAAGTAGAGAAATAAACGGGAAAAAAGTATTAAGATTCTTCGATCAGATCGAGGTGGTGAATACTTAAGTAGTGAGTTTTTCGATTGTCTCAAAGAAAATGGTATAATCTCACAATGGACTCCACCAGGGACGCCATAGCTGAATGGTGTATCTGAAAGGAGAAATCGAACACTATTGGACATGGTTCGTTCCATGATGAGTTTTACCGATCTTCCGGTGTCATTCTGGGGATATGCTCTAGAAGCGGCCATATATCTACTAAATAAGGCTCCCTCAAAATCCATCCCTAAGAATCCATATGAGATGTGGACAGGGAAGAAATCTAGTCTTAAACATGTTAAGATTTGGGGATGTCCAGCTTATGTGAAAAGGTTTCAGAACGATAAGCTTGGGGCAAGATCTGATAAGTGTACTTTTGTGGGATATCCTAAAGAAAGTTTAGGATATTATTTCTACAATCCTACTGAACAAAAGGTGTTTGTTGCCAAACATGCTGCCTTCTTGGAAAAGGAGTTTATCCTTGAAGGGGTCAGTGGGAGGAAAATAGATCTTGAAGAAATTCAAGAACCACAAACCACTACAGATCAAAGTGAGGTACCTAACCAAGTAGAGATTCCTTCTTTACCACACCCTATTCGTAAATCTGGAAGATTACCAAAGATACCATAGAGGTATGGACTTGTCATAGAAGATGACAATGAGGTACGCATCATAGATGATGATGATCCATTGAATTACGAATAGGATATGAGTAGTAAAGACTCAGAGAAGTGGCAAGAAGCCATGAAATCCGAGATGGACTCCATGTATGAGAACCAAGTATGGACTTTGGTTTCACCACCTGAAGGCATTAAGCCTATTGGGTGTAAATGGGTCTTTAAAAGAAAGACTGGAGCAGACGGCAAGGTAGAGACCTATAAGGCCCGAATGGTCTCAAAAGGTTTCAAACAAAGACAAGGAGTTCACTATGACGAAACCTTCTCACCAGTAGCAATGCTCAAGTCCATTCGGATTTTGCTTGCGATTGCAGCTTACCATGACTACGAAATTTGGCAGATGGACGTGAAAACGGCCTTCTTCAATGGGAAACTTGAGGATGATGTGTATATGACACAGCCAGAGGGATTTGTTTCAAAGGTTGGAACAAATCAAGTCTGTAAGCTACAACGATCCATTTATGGATTGAAGTAAGCTTCTCGTAGGTGGAACATCCGTTTTAATGAGACAATCAAAGATTTTGATTTTATCAAAAATGAGAATGAACCATGTGTGTACAAGAAGGTTAGTGGGAGCGCTGTTTCATTCCTTGTATTATATGTTGATGATATATTACTGATAGGGAATGATATTCCTATGCTACAATCAATTAAAATCTGGTTATCTAAACACTTCTCCATGAAGGACTTGGGAGAAGCATCCTTTTTTTTGGGGATAAAGATCTATAGAGATAGATCTAAAAGGATGCTTGGCTTGTCCCAAGGAACGTACATTGACTCGATGCTAAAGAGGTTTAGCATGGAAGATTCCAAAAGAGGTCTCATGCCGATGAGCCATGGAGTACATCTCTCCAAGAAACAAGCCCCAAAGACACCTGAGGAGAGAGACCGTATGAGTAAGATTCCTTATGCTTCAGCAATAGGATCTATCATGTACGGTATGATATGTACTAGACCAGATGTCGCTCATGCACTTAGTGTAACAAGCAGATATCAGTCGAATCCAGGAGAAGAACACTGGAAGGCAGTGAAAAATATCCTCAAGTACTTAAGAAGAACTAAGGATGTATTTCTTGTCTACCGTGGGTCTGAATTGAAACTAGAGGGATTCACAGACTCAAGTTTTCAAACAGACCAAGATGACAGTAAATCCGTTTCGGGGTATGTGTTTACCTTAAACGGTGGCGTAGTGAGTTGGAAGAGTTCCAAACAGCAAACAGTTGCTGATTCAGTGACAGAAGCAAAGTACATAGCTGCAAGTGAAGCTGCAAAGGAAGCTGTTTGGATGAAGAAGTTCATTATCGAACTTGGTGTGGTTCCTAACATTACATGACTAATGCCTTTATTCTGTGACAACACTGGAGCTATTGTGCAGGCTAAGGAACCCAGGTCTCATCAGAAATTCAAACATGTGTTGCGGCGATTTCATTTGATCAGAGAGATCATTGAAAGAGGAGACGTCACCCTGGAGCGTGTGGACTTTCAAGACAATATTGCAGATCCATTTACTAAAGCGCTAACACAACAGCAGTTTGATCGTCACTTAGAGAAGATGGGTATGAGATACCACAGCGATTGGCTTTAGTGCAAGTAGGAGATTGAAAGTATTATGCATACAAGCCAATCATGAATGATGATAAAGCATATACTGTGTAATCAATCTTATTTATTTATTAATAAAATAATTATTTATTAAAGGCATTTATTACCTACATGGTGCTGTTTTAATAATATGTGATAAACTCATAGTTTTAAGCAATGCTTTTAGAATCATGATGAGATCATGCTAATGAGATCTAAATTCTTAGATAGCTTAAAACTAAAATGTTCCCAATCAATGGATTACTAAAAAGGGGATTAGTGAATTCGGATAGATTGGTACGTACGTTGATTGCTCATTGGATGAGGATGATTGATCTCATGATCATTTGTGTGGAGACACTAAAGCAAGTATGTAGGTGCTTATTAGAGAATAAGTTCACTGAACGTGACTCGCTAAAGAATACCTAATGGAGTTTTACTTGCCTGTCAATAGGAATTCCTGTAGTGATAGTAGTATAAATGATCCTTAGACTTGAGATCATCATAGTATCTTATATATAATGAATTACATTTTGACTTATTCTTTAAGACTCTTAGAGTATATCAAAGGGTATGCTTGGGTGTAATAAGTTATATATGAAGATAATGAATGATCAATAAAGAATCTACCACTTCTAGTAAAAGAAGAGAAATGTCTTATGTGATTCGATAAATGACAACCCAGGAATCCTTGGCCAAGGTGGAATTCATTAGGAGTTGTGCATTTAGAAATCGAAATACATATAATTAAATAAAATAAGATTTGACAGTAATTTCATGTCTTATATTTAATTGGGACATTGTATGGTGGAAGGATTGAATTGTACGGTAACTATTTACTCAAAGGTTCTTTTATGATTAATGTTGAAATCTATATTATCTGGAAAGTCGTTGATCGCTAGGGAGGCTTATCCCTATTGTAGAATAAATATTATTTATTTAAATAAATTATTCGTTTAATTTATTTATTTAAATGAGATTAGAATTGTTCTAATTGATTTATTCACAACCTGTTTAATATGTAGAACCTAAAGGGTCACACCATAAAAGGAAGAATAATTATTTAAAAAGTTAATGGCATAATCGTAATAATATATTAAGTATATTTAATTTAATCTATGGTGATAGAATAAATTAAATAGCTTAATATTTATTATTTAATATTTTAAAAATATTAAATATAAATTAATAAGAGGAGTCTTATTAATATTATTATAATTATTATTATTTTAATTTCTAAAAGGGTTTAGGAATTAATTTAATATAAGTACTCTCATTTATTCCTAATTGGATTAGAAGGGAAAATTTGTTAAAGGAGTTTAATTAATTATCACTAATAGGATTAGGGAGCCCATTTAATTAAACGAGTTTAATTAAATAAATAATACCTTATTTTAATTAAAATAGGGTTACATGATATCTTTATAAGAGGAGTCTTATATCAGATATTAATATATACGTAATTCCAAGAGTTGGAGAGTACGCCTCCTTTTCTATACAGATAGGAAAAAATAGGGTTTGAGCCAATACCCTTCTTCTTGAAAATTCTTCTTCCTTTGTGGATCACCTCTAGAGGCCATACACTTGGGTGACTTACATTGATCAAAGGAAGGAATCTACCCGGAGATTCAAGGAGATCGCGGAGAAGTAGGAGGTGAACTCGTACCTGAGGAAGCTCGTTTCTACAAGGATATGATTTCATAATTTCTTATTCTTCGATTAATTAATAATATGCATAAAGAATGATCCGGGTAATTGGTTTGTGAAAAAAATTTTAAAATCTGATTTTATTACGCTTCCACTATTTTTGCAATTTGATTGCTACTTTGATTTTCACAAAATCTAACAATGTATACCTGTTTTGGGGGCGTCACAGTTGGTATTAAAACTTAGGGATATGATCCCTGGCTGAGATGTGAGACAAGAACTAGGAGGGGAGAGACGGAGAATTCCTTCGCTAGTATGACCTACCTAAGTTTATTTGGTATTTAATTGGTCGGTCAGAGTATAAGGATAATATGTGATATATTAATTAACCCTTGTTTTATGGCAGTATTTAAAAATGGCAGCTGAGAACGTTAACAATGTAGTGAATGAAATCGTGGAGACACCTCTAATCACCAACCAGGATAATGTGATGTCAGGCGAAGAAGGAATTAGAGACATCCATTTGGTGAGTGAAGAATTGATAGTTGCACCCGAGATAGTCGTAGAGGTTACAGCTGAGGGTGAGGAAGAAGAGGAACCTGAGGAGAATTTATTAGAAGAATTTTATGTACTAAATTTAGAATGGCAAAATTGTATTCATGAGTTAGATGAGCAGGCTGAAGAACGGCATGCGGTCGTGGAGCAAAAGGATGCAACAATTCAAGCTTGTGTTACCCGATATGTGATGCTTGAACATAAGCACTTTTTGGCAGAGTATAAGATGATAAAGATGGAATCTGAGCTGAAAGAAGAAACAACTGAACGAGTGAGAATGAGTGATGCATGGGTAAAAGCCGCACGACGCATTGATATTGTGGAAAGAGATGTCCGATCTAAGAAGGCAAAAATAGATGATATGTATTTCTCTTTTTGGACAGCAATTGAGAGAACCCAACATTGAGTTTTGAATTACCATGTACATTGCGGTCAACCCCAATGTGATATGGATCGAAGATTAATGATTCAGATCATAAAATAGGAGTATGATGAAGCAGTTGAGGGTGGAATATGCCCTATATAAAAGTCAATTTCAACGGTAATGATGACACCAAATGCTGCCCCAGACAAGTCAAAGCCGGGAAGTTCAAAGGAGAGCGGTTGTCATAACTTCCCAACAAGCGAGTAACACGAACGAAGTTAGCATGAGTTAGTTAATTATAAATTCTTGCAAAGTCTATACCTTATTAGATACTGATTCTACCCATTATTTTATATCTCTTAATTGCGCTAAGCGTTCAAATTTGATCCCAGAAAAGTTAGACTTTGACTTATTGGTTGAAACTTCATTAGTAGAAACCTTTGTTATATCCACTGTTTATAAATCATGTTGATTCAAATTGACACTTTCACGTTACCCGTCGATCTTATTTCTATGAAAATACTTGTCCTTGATGTGATTTTAGGAATCGATTGGTTAACTACTCATCATGCTTTTCGTAAGGTTGTTAGCTTTCATATTCTTAACCAACCTGTTATGCGAATTTAAGCAACCAAACCACTAAAATCAATCATTGTTATATTAAGCCATAAGTAAAGAGCCCTGAGCCTTTCGCTGGTGACTTCCAAGTCTTGGAATACACCGAAGCTAGAATATCCATAGGGGACGTCGTGAATAACAATAGCAAGTTGATAGGTATCAATGTGACGTGTTGTAAGACCCCAACTTTTATAAATAAAGGTTAAATTTTCTCAAAATATATTTTTGAATATTATGGTGTGGATATGATATAATGTTATAGTTGTGGGTATTATTTACAAATTTTGCAAAGTAAGCAAGTAGTTATATAATATTCGATTGGTCAGGGAATATTTGTTTTAACAGGGAATATTCGTACGACGGCACAATCATTGGTGGACACCACAACGAAAGTATTGTCGTAGTAAGAAAACGACAGAATTATCTTTTTATAAAAATAACGGCAAAAGTGTTACCGTTAAAACTGTTGAACTACCCGGTAGTAAAAGTACAGTAATACGCGTGGTTGTATAGTAGCACACGGTATTGGTTATTGATGCTTACGTGAGAAGTCACTCAGTTATACTCAATTATTGCTACAGTAATTACTACATCATATCTCTCATATTATTGATTTAATTATTGTCACAGTATCATCTGCATAATATTTTATATTATTAAATCAATAATTGAGACAACAAAGTTATTCATATTATTATTTACAATATTGACAATGTCTAGACGTTCTGTCAAGGAGAGGTTTGGTCACCTAATTGCGCGCCAATAAGGAGAAATCCGTATTGAAAAGCCCTCTATTTTCTAGAAACGACCTGGTTGTTAAATATTTTGAGTTATAATATTAATGATGAATAAGTTCGTGTTGATTAAAGATGAATTTGATAGTTCCATTGTCTTGGGATTATTAGTGTTAGTGGAAATCGACATCTATTCCGATGATAATTGATGTCTGGGGGTTATATTGATAAATCGGGTAATTTATCAGATAAATGAGCAATTAATTGCTACTTATTTACATGCTTATATAACTATTTGTTCACATTTGTGTACTATTGAATCACATTCATGTACTATTATGGGAGTTGGTGCAAGATTGATAATACTTGATTGACTAAGTTAAAAATAGAGGTATAGATGGAGGTACTATACTGTAATTCGTATTTTTCACATGACTATACTATTGATTCACATGATTGAACTATTGATTCACATTATTTACTATTAGGGGAGTTGGTGAAAATTTGATAATACTTGCAGGACTAAATTAAAAATAAAGAAAAAGAGGAAGGTATTATACTGTAATATTCTGAGCCCCAAAACGTGCAATTATCGAAATTATATTTTCCTATAAATAGAAGCTCATTTCTTCATTATTCTTCACCAATTCACTCAAGCTATAGAGCATTTATTATAGAGAGAAAGTATAGAGAGAAAGAAGAAGAGAAGTCTACTACCTCACTGCTCCAGTATCCAGTTTCTTTCTAAGGTAAGGGGTATTATTTCTTTCGTCTTCATGAAGAGAACTTTGGTTATTCTATTCTTTATCATTATGTTGGAATAACCTGTCTATGCGAAGTACCGCATACATGGTGAAATTCTTCTGTTATTCCATTCTTTATCATTATGTTGGAATAACCTGTCTATGCGAAGTACCGCATACATGGTGAAATTCTTCTGTTATTCCATTCTTTATTATTATGTTGGAACATCCTGTCTGTGCGTTTACGCATGACTTAGTTTCGTTCTTTATTATTCTGTTAGAACATCATATCTGTGCGTTTACGCATGACCTGGTTCCGTTATTTATTATTCTATTTGAATAACCTATCTGTGCGGTCTATCGCATGTATGGTGATTTCTTTTGTTATTCCATTCGTTATTATACTTAGTTGGTTAAAGTTTTGACTTCTATACTCCATGAAATTAGTGGAATATCATTGATATTTGCGCTTCATCCAGTATCTTTTCATGGAAGTATTCTTCTGAGCATTCTTGAGTTTTACTCTACAAAGAAATATCATGTTGACAATTTAGACGTTATTAGTTCCTAGATAAAATAATTCTTGAACTTGTTTTATTGAATTCTTATATCATTGTCATCATCCTCATGTTTATATTATGTTGAAAGTCATCTGTGGCCTGTAGTGCATAGATGGACTTGGTATGATTATGACCAGGGATCATTTGGTATAATCATAATCGTAATGTTACAAATGATGTGGTAAAAGTCCTCATTGGCCCGTAGTGCATTGATTGACAATTGTTGGCATGATCATGACCATTAATGAATACACAAATATCCTTGACCCGTAGTGCATGGATAATTTGTGGTCGTGATACTAAAGAATATCCTTGGTCGTAGTGCAGGGGTGATTCGATGATGTGGATTATTTATTAAGCTGAGTCTCAGCGATAAAAGTGATGAAAAACCTTTTAAATCATAGAAGATAGTAGATTTTATTCTCTACTTGACTCTTTTAATGGATTGCTTGTTCCGCTGCAGTTAAACTTGATGTCTATTGTATTTTATCAGTTTAACATTGTTGAAGGTTAATGATAATTTATTCTGCATTATCTTAGTCATAATATTTCTTACTAGGCTAGTTGAGCTCACCTTTCTTTCACTGTCCTCTTTAGGAAATGAGAATATAGCTGAGACAAGTCGGGGAATGGAGTGATGGTCCAGATAGATGGCTATAATAGTCCTCACTATTATGTAAAATAGTGTGATAATAATTACAATAAGGACTTTATTTGAGTTTGTATACTCTCTACGAGATATTATCCGTGTTGAAACTCTCAGCTACGTTTTGTCGTACTATATCAAAGAAGTTTGTATTTAAATTTTGTACCATGTATTTGGCGACTCAAGATGGGTGATGTATACCTATTTTGGGGGCGTCACAGTTGGTATCAAAGCTTAGGGATATGATCACTGGCTGAAATGTGAGACAAGAACTAGGAGGGGAGAGACGGGGAATTCCTTCGCTAGTATGACCTACCTAAGTTTATTTGGTATTTAATTGGTCAGTCAGAGTATAGGGATAATATGTGATATGTTAATTAACCCTTGTTTTGTGGCAGTATTTGAAAATGGCATCCGAGAATGTTGAGAATAGCAATGGAGCGCAGGAGACCGTTGAGTCTCCACATATCAATAATCAGGATAATGTGCATCAGGAAGGCGACAATCCTCATACAAACAATAACACTGACCAAATGATGAACGATGGAATGTTCAGAGGCTTCATGCAATTCATGCAACATCAGGCGAGAGTGGCTCCTGTACAAAATATAGGTGGAAACATTGGCAACTCTCAGACGGTCACCACTAAGCAGTTCAAGGAACTGGTACCACCGGAGTTTTTTGGTGAGCCAAAACCACTTAAGGCGGAGACGTGGATAAAGAAGATCTGCAAGATATTTGATGTCTTGGGATGCTCCGAGGAGCAAAAGGTTCCCTTTGCCACCTTCATGTTGCGAGCAGAGGCAGATTACTGGTGGAAATCTGTAAAGCGTACTTAACTGCCGCATTGAAGATGACTTGGGAGAAGTTCCAAGAATTTTTCAACAACAAGTACTTTCCCGAAAGTATTCGTCACATGAAATAGGTAGAGTTCATCAAGCTGAAGCAAAACAACATGACCGTGTCGCAATATGAAGCCAAGTTTGCCGAGTTGTCCCGGTTTGCGTCCCATTTGGTTGATAATGAGGAGAGAATGACGCGAATATTTCTAAGAGGTTTGAAACCCGATATACGTCAATATCTTATCTCTCATAAACTGTGTTTGTATTCAGATGTTGTTAATAGGGCGCAGTTATTGGAGCGCGATAATGAGTCAACGCAACCAAAAGAGAGTAACCGGCAAAATGATAATATCAGTGATAGCAGTCATCGAAGCGGTGGCAATAAGCGTGGAGGGAATCAACATGCCAGAAATGGTAACCACTTCGGTGGTAATCATGGCCAAAATAATAAGAATGGACATTTCAAGAAGAGAAGATTTAACAATGATGGAAAGACGTCAGCACCATCACCCGTTGTTAAGGAAGGAGAACGACCACCTATCATATGCTTCAAATGCAGAGGGGAGGGACACATCAGTCCAAACTGCGTGATGCCATCCAGAGCATGTTACAATTGTGGAAGAGAAGGTCACCTAGCCCGATTTTGTCGTTCACCGAAGACAACTTCAGCTGGGAAGGAGGCACCAAAGGTCGTCCCAGAAAAATCAAAGCCAGTAGTGCAAGGGAGAGCATTTGTGGTGACCTCCCAAAAAGCAAGGAACCCGAACGAGGTCATCATGGGTAAGCTTATCATAAACTCTAGCGAAGTATATACCTTATTTGATACCGGTTCTACCCGTTCTTTTATTTCTTCTACTTGCGCTCAACGTTTAAATTTGACTCCGGAAAAATTAAACTTTGACTTATCGGTTGAAACTCCGTTGGGAGAAACTTTTATTACATCCACTATTTATAAGTCTTGTTTGATTCAAATCGGTAACCGCACATTACCTTTCGATCTTATTTCTTTAAAAATACTTGCATTTGTCGTGATTCTAGGGATTGATTGGTTAACTACTCATCATGCTAAAATTGATTATTTTCGTAAGATTGTTAGATTTCATATTCCTAATCAATTTATTATGCAAATTCAAGCGACCAAACCATTAAAATCAATCATGGTCATCTCAAGCCATAAAGCTATTTGTTTATTGAAAAACGGATGTCAAGATTTCCTAGCTCATGTCACAGATTTGAACAAAAATATGTCAGATTTGAAAGATATTTCTATTGTTAATGAATTTCCTAACGTATTCCCTGAAGAAATTCCTGGCCTACCCCCAGAGCGAGAAATTGAATTTTGTATCGTCCTTGAACCTGGTACAAAACCCCTTTCCAAATCCCCATATCTAATGGCTCCTATTGAACTTCAGGAGTTAAAGACCCAATTACAGGAATTGTTAGACATTGGTTTCATTCATCCTAGTACGTCACCTTGGGGTGCTCCTGTTCTGTTTGTGAAGAAGAAAGATGGGAGTATGCGACTTTGTATTGATTATCGGGAGTTGAATCATGTCACCATCAATAATAGGTACCCATTGCCACGTATTGATGACCTGTTTGACCAGTTGCAAGGCGCCAAATTCTTTTCAAAGATTGATCTTCGTTCTGGATATCATCAATTGAAGATTAAAACCTATGACATTCCAAAGACGGCTTTCAGAACTCGGTACGGGCATTACGAATTCCTAGTTATGTCGTTTGGATTGACTAATGCTCCTGCTGCCTTCATGGATATGATGAACCGAGTATTCAAGGAATATATGGATCACTTTGTGGCCGTCTTTATTGATGACATCCTCATATATTCCAAAAGCCGTGAAGATCATGAGCAACACTTAAGGCTGATACTCCAAAAGCTTCGTGAAAACAAGTTTTATGCCAAGTTGAAGAAATGCGAGTTCTGGCTTGAAGAAGTAGCATTCCTTGGGCACGTAGTATCAAGTCATGGAATATCTGTTGACCCGACAAAGATTGAAGTAATTCAAAGCTGGGAGCAACCTAAATCAGTAACCGAAGTACGTATCTTTCTCGGCTTAGCTGATTATTATCGGAGATTTGTGACAACCCGAGAAATTAGGCAAATTATTAAAATCTTAAATGATTGATTTAAGGTCAAATAATAGACATAGACAGAAAATAAGTGTATGCGTTTAAGGTTATTGGGAAGGAATTTTGAGGGTTTCAAAATTCTGTAAAGGAAATAGGTGAATTATTCAGGATTAATTGTTTATGTGATTAAGATCTGTGAATATGGTTATGTTCTGTGTACAGAATGTGGTTAAGGGTCAAGGGTTGACCAGATAAATTATATCTGTAACAAACCCTAATTTGTAACAAGCCCTAATCTGGGAAATTAATGGAGAAGTATAATGCTTATGAGGTATTAATTAAGTATTAATTAGGGTAAAAGGTTGATTGATTTACAAACCCTAATTTGTAATATATGGAACCCTAATTGTTCCGTCAGAAACCCTAATGCTAAAATGTGGATTTAATTGCTAAAATTAGCAATGTTAATTAGGAAACCCTAATCCTAATTATTTTAACTTATGAGTAATTAGAAAACACTAATCTAATTACGAGATTTAAGTGTATGCGTTTAAGGTTATTGAGAAGGAATTTTGAGGGTTTCAAAATTCTGTAAAGGAAATAGGTGAATTATTCTGGATTAATTATTTATGTGATTAAGATCTGTGAATATGGTTATGTTCTGTGTACAGAATGTGGTTAAGGATCAAGGGTTAACCAGATAAATTATATCTGTAACAAACCCTAAGAATATATTAAGAACGACAATGTTCGGTTAGAAAATCCTAGCGTTTAGCAAGAAATCCTAGAAAATGGTTCTGGAAACCCTAATGTCAGTTCCGGGAATCCAAAACCCTAAATCGATGCATGAAACCCTAAAATGAGAACGTAATGGCATAAATGTAAATATTCATAAGAATAATTAGGGTTAATCTTAACAAATTGATTTCAAAACCCTAATTTCCAATTTGAAACCCTAGTTTCAGTTCTGGGAGTCCAAAACCCTAATTCGGATAATGAAAACCCTAGATTGGGAATGCAGTGTTATGAACAAGGTTAAACGTCATTAATATTAAATTAATTAGGGAAAACCCTAATGAATTATCTAAAAACTTAATTGATTATCTGAAAACCCTAGTTTCATATTCTGATAAAATGAAGCCCTAATCTGGGAAATTAATGGAGAAGTATAATGCTTATGAGGTATTAATTAAGTATTAATTAGGGTAAAAGGTTGATTGATTTACAAACCCTAATTTGTAATATATGGAACCCTAATTGTTCTGTTAGAAACCCAAATGCTAAAATGTGGATTTAATTGCTAAAATTAGCAATGTTAATTAGGAAACCCTAATTCTAATTATTCTAACTTATGAGTAATTAGAAAACACTAATCTAATTACGAGATTTAATTTTTTAAAATTAGAAAATTTATTTTTTCTAATAGAAACCCTAAAATGTGGTTTTAAACCCTAATCTGTGATTTTGACCCTAATTGCGTAATTAGCAATTTTAATTAGGAATTATTTATCCTAATTAACAAGATTAAAGCATGATTAAGGAATTTTAAATATAATTAGTAAATTCTAATTATAATTTTGAAATGTTAATTTTCTAATTTTTTATAACCGAAATTCGAAAATTATAGAAATCAAATTTTTGCAAAGTTAAGGGTTAAAACCTAAACCCTAAATGCTCCAAACCCTAAACCCTAAGGGTTTTATCATTTGGCAAATTCTAGAAAATTATGGAAATGTCATTTTTGTCCCTTTTAGTGTATTATTTAGGTTTCTTGCAATCTTGGCAAGATCCGTGGTTGTTGAACAACCCTAACCTAAACCTAGCCTAGCATGTGCCTAAATTACAACAACTCAGCCTATTATCAGCAGCTATACAAGTAAGATGCATTGTATCATGTGAGTATAATAGATTAAAGAGAGAGAGTTACAAAAATTTGGTAGAAAGTTTCCAAGCCATCCTCTCTCTAAAATCCGGAAATAAGAGTGAGAAAGAGTGAGAAAATAAAGCCATGATAAAATTTTAGCAAGCCAGAAGCAGATCAACAAGTCAGAATCTTGGATCAAAGCTCAAAGTGGTATAAATCCCTAAATTTTAGAAATCTCATGATTCTTTGTTAAATGTTGTAATTGATTGTGCAAACATGTGTAATAGGGTGTCATTTAGTGATCTGGGTTGTCAAAACCCAGATCCATAACATCAAAGTGCTCGGATCTAAATCTTTTTGAAATCTGGAAAATGTTGGAAAAAGTATCTGACAGTCAAATGTCAAAGCTTCTAGATCCGTGTGTGTTATGTATTATGTGTGTTTTATGTTATAGATCTATTCTATGTCATGAGATCTTTCATTTAAAACTTTAATCAGTGTTATATCATGTCTAGATCGCAAGTTATATGCAGTCAAAGGTCATTGACCCATCACGATTTTTGAAATTCTGGGTAACCCAGAATTTCCAGACCGGTCTGACAGGTTTTTCAAGGCCATGAATCTTGCTTTCGTTTGCTTGTTTGGCCATGTTATTGATTTATCCTTGTAGGTTGACATGTTGTGTACATACTGAAACCTTTACAACACCTAGATCGTAACTGAAATGGCAGGAAATTGTGGTCAAAGTACCATTGACCAACTGTTCTTGACGAAATCTGGAAAACCCAGAAATCGTGAAGAACAGCTCCTGACATGTAGTTTGACCGGACTTAATAGCTTAGATCTGTTGTTGTTAAGTTGATCTGATGATCATTTGTTGTACCTTGACATATGGACTACACGCTAGAACTTATAGATCACCCAAACTAAACTCAGAACCCTTGATATAAGGATCGAAAGCTATTAACCTCGACTGTTCTTCATTTTCTGGAAAACCCAGAAAATGAAGAACACGTTGTCAGAAAGTTTACAGGCATAGATCTCTCGATTATGATATTGTATGACCATGAAATCCGTTTGAGGTTGTAGTACTACATAAGTACTACAATCTAAAAGTTTTATAGAACCCAGAAATCGATCAGATTGGATTTTATAAGCTGGTCAAACCACCCAACCCGAACTCTGTCAAGAACACCAAGAACACTCAAGAGCACCTATAGCGACAGACAAGTGTCGCTATAGGCCTTTAGCGACGGTTTATTTAAATAAATTCCAGAAATTAATTTAAAATTAGAAGAAAATGGTTTTTAATTATTAAAAATACAAAATAAATTATAAAAAATTATTTTAAAGTCTGAAAAAGAGTTTTTAATTATTTTAAGTATATTTCAAAAATATTTAGTATTTTTGGAATGAAAATAGTATTTATTTATTTAATTATAATATTAAATAAATTATTTAAAAATAGTTTTTAATTCATGAAAAATCATGAAAAATAATATTATGATAAAAGAAAATATTTTAAGTTATTTTTGATAACTTTTGATATTTTGTGATGAAATTCATTAATTAATCAATATTAATGATAATTAGTTTATTTAATAAATATATTAAATAAATTAAGAAAAAATAGAATTAATGCTTTATAAATTATATAAAAATGATTTAAGTGTTATAAAAATATTTTAAGTTATAAAATATAACTTTTGATATTTAGTCGTGAAAATATTAATATTTTAATATTAATATTAATTATCGGATAATGGATTTAAGTGTTTAAAAATCATATAATTATGATTTTAAAGTATTAAAAATACTTTCGTATATTATAATTATATTATAATATTATGTAATGATTTTCATTAATATTAATTCATTTAAATACGGTACTAAGGTATTAAAAATATTTTTAAATATTATAATTATATTATAATATTATGACATGTATTTCATTAATATTTAATAATAAATAAATATTAATGATACAAGAATTGTGGTATTTAATTCAATTAAATACGTTTTAAGGATTGAAAAATGTTGATAAATGGTAATAATTATCCGAAAATTATTACAAGCTTAGGAAAAATGTTTGGTCTGATTAGAAATTTTCAGTGATAACGGCTAAGTGCTTAGGCAGA